>VWYH01005698.1:55803-408023 GCA_013399365.1 Pampusana beccarii
AAAAAAAAAGTGTATAGCAAATAAAGATAATGGAGGCCACAGTAGAAAATTTACATGTAAAATAGATCTTGTTAGACAAACCATCTGATTTTGTTCCTATTTTATTCTATTTAATTCTGACACTGTCAGAGGGAAAGAAACCTTTTTATGTTGGCTAAAGGTCTTATTTTCATAAGCCTGTTCTGTTTGCTTGCACAGGTTACTACAACATTAAATTAGAATTCCAGAAGAAATGCAGTCATTATTGTAATTATTTTCTTAAAAAGTGAACCTTCTTAGTTATTTTAATACTTCATTAGTAAAGAAAAACCTTGCTTAGCCTTACATAATACCCGATGGAAAAGTTCTTCTGGATTTCCGTAATAGTACAAGAAATGAGAAAAATAATTTTGTTAAAAATGGTCATCATATGTTCACAATAATTCCTTTTTCATTTGAAAGCAAAGCTAATACTGTTCTTTATGCTTTCCAGTGAAATAGTTAGAAACGTACACAAGAGTGGAAAAGTCATAAGATTAAATTAATCTATTGTTTAGACGTTCAGAGCAATAACAAATGTTGAAATTTGCACTTTCAGCGTTGGGGAAGAACCACTAAGACTCAGTTTCAATTCTTTGAAAGAAAAGCACTTGTGGCAGTGTTTCATTCTTTCTCCCGTTTTCTTTATGACAGTTTCCACTAGAGCTGTTCTCAGGGAGTGACATCTCCAGGGTTTTTTTACACAATAATTTAAGACCATTAACACTATTTTTCTCAGTCTGTGGCTCCAGCTGCTGTAATTTATATTTGAGATTCATGAGTAATAAAATTCACCAAATTTAATTTAAAATGATGGAATATATTGTCATGCATTTACAAATGAGAAACAACTGCAATAAACGCAGATGAAAAATAACTGGAAGAAATGAATGGTGTAATCATGCGTATGCCATTGCCAGCGTGATCTCCCCAGGCTGTCTATGTGCTTTTGTGCTGGATCAGTCGATCAAATGATACTGTATTGGAAAAACTTCTTGTGATATTAAGCAATACATTTTTAATGATTTTTTTAAATGACTTTCACACATGCAGAGTGGCCCAGTACAGCTGTACTGAGTTTGGTCAACTTTTATAAGTGCGGATTCTTACCATAGACCCTACCAGTCAGAGCACGAAGGTCTAATAGTTCAGCCCTTCCAAAATCAAATTGCACGCTCCCCTGCAATACTGTTTTCCCCTTTTGTCTACACTGTATAATATTGCCACTCTTATTTTGCAGTCACTGAAGATCACAGGCTTTCAGACCAGGTCCTGATTTCCATTAAAATAAAAGTAGTATATAGGACTACCCTGGATTTCTATTGTACTCTGCAAATAGAATGTTAACTTCTATTTTCAAAGAATGGAGAGTACTACAAGCTGCTTGTTATCGTGTGACTGCTCAGAAGTCATATGTTGTATTTTGCACTTGCAAGTCAAGTAAGGTGCTGTGCTTTCTTGTAACACAGGAGTTCTCAGCCTAGAACTCAGATATGTCAACCTCACTGTTTAAAAGAGGTTGGGTAAATAAGAGTAAAGGATGTAGCATCCGAAGTCTGAGTTCTATATCCAGTTTTGCCAAATGTATCTTTGTTCAAGTTTTCAGTTACTTACTGTGTTTAAAAAAAAAAAGACTGGCAATCCTGTCACATTTAGGTTTTGACAGTAACTTTTCTAATAAAAAAACGTCTAATAAAAGGCAACCAGAAGCAAATTCCTGATCAGCTTTGTGAAGCATAGTTAGTTAATAATATATGCAAACTGTCCAGTCAGAGGCAGGACTATGTGTGTCATAATATAAGATTTGCTGGTGATTTCTGGAGAGTTCAGTTTGGATAAAATCTTGGTGCAATTTCACTTGGCAGCAAAAGTCAGGTGTTAGGGTGGGTGGGTTGGTTGGTTTGGTTTTTTTTGTGGGTTTTTTTTTTTTTTTTGTTCCCCTGGTAGGTTTTTTTTCCCACTAAAATCTGAGAGCGCTTCAAGTTCACGCATAAAATATTCTTGGTACCTGGCAGTTACCTATTTTTTCCTAGCATTAGTCTTGAAAAAGGTGGAAGAGTTCTCCCTGAAATTTCCTTTTCAATTCCTCAGAAGAAGAGACTAAGCCTGAGAGGTGGTAACCCGAGAAATGATAATGCAAGAATTCAGCAAGATTCTAGGCAACAGAAAACTATTGTATGCTTTTAGTTTACGCACCACTGCCGCCATGAACAACCATTCTGTAGAAATACATTCTGCGAAGTCATATAGGGAATAGCATCCTCCAAATGAGCCATAGAGTGCCAGCCAGTTTGTGCTATGCATATGAATATTTCATAATGAAGTGTAGAGAGATTTGGGGGATTTTGAAGCATGGATATAAATTTTTATCTTGAACTCCTACTCTAGATGAAGGAAGACTGTGCTCTACATTTAATGTGCAGTTTATACTCATATGATTAACCAGTGTCTGCTAACTGAATAAAATAAGGCATCCTTTCACCACTTAAAAATACCTATATTTTACAGCAAGGCATTCCTCAAATTCATGCCTTTTTTAAAAATTGTGTAGCACCCTTGTCTTTAGAAAACGCAGTTATATAAAGGCTACAATTATATTTAGGCTACTTTTCTGGAATCTATGACTAAGGCTGGAATTTATATGATTTCTGAATTACATCCTTCGTTGTTGGTGAAGCAAAGACATAAAGATAGATGTTTTCCTGAAAAAAGTGAAGCGAGAATTGGCAGTAGAGCTGTGGAGATAAGTAATGTAAGATGCTACTAAAACATGTGTAATGGAGATTAATTCATTTTGAAAAGACTGAGGAACAAATAAGACTTACTGTTAAAGAAACATACAACCAATTATAGTAGGATCAATACAACAATAGGTTTAGTCATTCTTAATGTAATAGCAAAATAATGCTAAATGAAATACTGGACATGTCTTTAGAAAATTGTATTTTGCTTTTACAAAGCAATGAGAGAAATCTGACAGAGAAAAGGATGATCATTTGTCTTAGACTCTTATCCCTAGTATAGAAGGCTGAATTTCTGCCTACATGTCAATATGTTGAACAATATCTGTTGGATCAAAACCAGGAAGGACCATTTTGGATTCCTTCAATCTCCATCACGAAATTTTTTTCCTATCCACCTCAAGCTAAAACCTTGCTTGCTTGCTTGCCACCTACAAGATTAACAGCAGGTGTTGATGCATAGGCTGCCTTCTTCAGTGAACTGTCAGAATATATAAACAGGAAACTCTGGCTGGGCAGACAGTTCCATGGAGCTTGTGATCTTTCTGTACATGATCAGAAGCTTTTTCTTCTTTTGGCTCAGGTAAAAATGAAATAGTAGATGCTGTGGATTCAACAGGAAAAAAAAAGGGCTTCCCACGGTACTCTTCCAAAAATTTAATCAAATAAATTCCCAATTAAAGTTTTTCTATCGTTTTCCCATTGTGTGCATGTACATAGTATATAGCAAAATTATTATCTGGATGTGGGTGCCCCATCTTGGAACTGTTCAAGGTCAGGTTGGGTGGAGCCGTGAGCAACCTGGTGTAGTGGAAGGTGTCCCTGCCCATGGCAGGGGGGTTGGAGCTAGGTGATCTTTCAGATCCCTTCCAGCCCAAGCCATACTATGATTCTATGGAATGGAAATTGTATTTTCTTAAATATTTTTCTAGAAGCAAAATGGAAAAAAATGTTACTTAGACCCTTATTTCCTAATTCTCCTTTTTCTCACTATATTTATGTGCTAGAGTTCTATTTGTATTGGAACAGGGCTGAATCCCTAATGGCCTCTGCTATTTTTTCTCCGAGATATAAAAAGAAGTGCTTATGGTGTCATAAAGGTCGGTCTGAGGATCCTGAATTCTATTTTTACTTGCTTTGGTTTTGCTTTAGTACTGTTCCATTGCCTTCTGTATGTTTACTTTTGATTTAAAATTCTGTATGAGGAAATTGAAACCATAAGATAGAATACAAGAAGTGAGGCAGCATGCCTTGGAACTCGGGTCTTCTCTGCGAAGAGCTTCTGTTCCCAGGCATTTACAGCACATGGAATAAAAAATATAAATGTCAGGTGTTTACTAATGTAACCAGAATGCAAACACAGCAAAGTATATTAATTTTTAGTTATGGCAAATGTTCAATTAAACAGGCCACTGATAATGGTAATTGCATGGCTCATGAGTGAGTATACAATTTAACAAGTGTGTCTAAGTTTAGGCACGTCAGTAAACCCACTAGTCTGATTTTTCAGATATGGCATCAAATATTATATTGTAATGCAGCAGAATGTAGAATTATCTGTATTGTTAGAAGTAACTCAGGTCCTGAAAACAGCATAGTTACCTGAATGCAATGCTCTTCCTTGAGTAATTTACTCAGTTGAGAAATCAAGCTGAGCTTCTCAAGGTTCTGCCCTTGTCCACCCTCCGTTCTGTAGCAACAAGTGTTAGAAGTATCTCTTGTGTTGCCATGAGCACAGTGAAAAACATCATTAGGCAGAAAGAGATTTGCTTATGTCTCCTCTCTTCTACTCCAGGCAGAGTAATTTTCTATAACAGTATTTAACGTTCTCCTTTGCATTCTTTGGCAGTATCTGGGAATTCAGTCAGGACACCAGAATCTAAGTGTTTAAAAAGATCAAGTAATTATCTCTCTGCTAGTAGGATGCAGAAGTATCCCCCTTCACTTAAAACCAAAAGAAAACCAACCAAACATCCCCTCCAAAAAGACAGCCAACCAGGCAAACAAAAACCAAAACCAACAAACCGAAACCCACGCACACACCAAAACAAAACAAAAAGCCAAAACAAAGCCCAGACCTTAAAGAAGAGAGATCAAGTCATCATTTCAGAAGTTAGTGTTACAGTACAAATAGACCTCAAGCTTTAATGGGATATAGACCTCATGTAATAATCTAGCAAGCACCCTCACTGGGCAGTCAGGGAGTGTGGGACAAAGCTCTCCCTGGAGAGTCCAGGTTCCCCAGTTGTACCAACCTTCATCTTCATAACTGCATCCCACAGTCTGAAAGATTTATAGTGGTAGATGGCATGCAAAGAATAATCCTGGTAATGTCAATGTTTGTAAAGTTAGTAAGCTATATGTGAACTGTGTTTCTAAATGCATTCTATTTTGTAAAAGCATTGTAAGCAAAGCCATGAAAATAATGGAAGCGCTGAGTGCGTGTTGGCTAATTTAATTGCCATACACATGTGTGAAAACAGGCATTTTGACTGTTTCTTTTTGTATTTAACAGTGATTAAGTATGTTTCTCATTTTCAAGGCCAATGGCATTAAATGAGTATCACACCCTTTAGGCATCTGCATAGGAAGTTCACTATTAATCGTGCACTATGTATGTAGTTGCTCATGGTAAGACTCTTTCTTTTCTCCTGAGAATAAACTTCTGTTGTTTCTGCTTGTAGGGTCACTTTTTACACAAGTTTTCTCTGCAGTCAACTTGTATGGTTGGCAAATGCTTTCTGAAATTCGTTGGATCGATTGAAGGGCTAGAGGTGTGACACGCCAAAAAAAGGGCAAGATAGAACACCTGGAGTGACTTAGTTGGAAAATGGAATTTAGAAAATTAATTAGGAGAAGAAACTGAGAAAATAGGAAGAAGTTTGTTTGGCTGAAAGAATACACAGTATTTTTTTCTTTCTTGTTTGCTAGAGAACTCGGTCAGATAAATCTTCTTGAGCTCGGGAAGGTGTTTCTCACACCCTGTCTGTCGATATGAATGCATATTTGGGATATAATAAATCCAAGCTCATGGTCTTACTTTTGGTTAAGCAGAGCAATAACTGCACTGGAATTGCCTGCCTTGCAGGTGATGTACTAAGCTCCTCTGGCACAATTCCAACATCTGGAAACATTACAGTTTTCATTTAGTTTTAAAAGGTGTCAAACTCTCATTTTCTTTATTTATCTTTCTATCATATTTTGTAGAACAAATTCATGCTTCTCCTGCAAAGCTGTGTTATCAATTCCAAGTCTGCCCCATGGTGATAAATATTGAACCAATCTGATGTTTTAAGTAAAAATGAATTACTTGTTTAGTTTGGCAATAAATAGTGATGACACGGCTTAAACAACTGCGGACCTCTAAATAAGCACTTACTCCCTAACAAGGCTCTTCTCTAACTAGGTTAAAAGAGAAATAATCTGCTGCATTTGCCTATTTCAGTCCTGAATAAGCTCATCATTAATCTGTTTATAGAAAAATGCACATATATCAAAACTGATACACAGGCGTAAAATTGGAACAATGTATATGTGAATTGGGCCTTTATTTTGTTTTGGGGTACACAAAGGTTTTCGTCCCCCAAAATTGTTATGGTAACACAGACAACATATTTTCTTTTTAAAAGATAGTACTATTCAGAAAATATTTCTTCCTTCCAAGGAACACTTTCCTCCCCTTGTGTGGTTTTGTTTGTTTATTTGTTTTTGACCGTTACAGCTTAAAACAGATAAGAATATGACACAGAAGATCTTTAGGCAGTGATTTTATGGGCTATTTCCATATCTCTGAAGTATTTCCTTTCAGTCTCATAGATGCTCGTATCCAGATGTGTCAGATGTTTCCATCACTGCCTCTAGGACTGGAGTCTCAAAACACAGCTAGCACATCAGTAACAAGTGTGTCCTTGGGGATGATTGAGTTCCGTCAACTAATTGGACCATATGCTGGACATGAAAAGTGGCTTTTCCCCTAGCGCTGATGGCTTGAGTGTTTTTGGCAATGGTAATATTCTCCTGGTGTATTAAAGGCATATTAAAATAACATCTTACCCAAATTAGGGCTGAATTATCCTCATAGATATATACCACTTCTAAACTAGCTGCATTCAATAAAATTATGCTTGATTGCCAGTTGCAGTTCATCGTGGCTTAACATAACAAAAACTCTGATATTTTAAGTAGACCCTGCTTTATCCTTGCTTTTATATAAGTGCTTCACTATTTCTACTGCTAGAATTTTTTTCTTGCTTGCAACCTTGCAGTGCACAAAAGTATCCTGCTCACTCTGCACACCGAGAACAGACTATTCTAAAGTAGCAAGAAAGGGAAGCAGCAAACTCAGATTTTGTGACAAGGAACACATGGGGCTGTGCAGGAAGACAGGTAATTAGTGAGTAGCAGATGAGTCCTGGGATGAGATTTTGAGATGAGAAGCTGTCAAAATGTACTAGTCTGTAGGGAAATATGTTACCCAGATGCTTTTCTGAAACCGGGATATCTCTTCTGCTTGTTTGCCATCCTTAGGATTCTCTAAGATGATTTTCACTGTTCACAGTAAGAAAACACTTAATGGAGGCCTCATGCTAGGAAAAAACCTGATAGTTATATCCTCTCATGGCTGAGGAAAGAGAAATAACATATTGTTGGCAGTCCTGCAATATGGTACCTGCTGCAACGCGAACAGAAGCAGGATTTTGTTACAGGTCATGAATTTCTTTCTGTGTCCTTGAAAATCTTCACAGGAGTGCATACATTGTTTTTAATTTACAAATTATTGAAGCTATTTCTTTTCTTGTGTTACCTTATATTATCCTAATTTCTTTAGCTTGTAATAGCTGTGGCCTATTTACTTTTGAGGTCTAAATCACCTTGGTTGAACAGAGGCATGGTTACCTGGGGCAGTTTCTATTCCCACTAGAAGAATGCTTTTATGATTACGATGTTTATAAGCCTCAAGGAAGAGGTTGAGAGGACAACACAGCACTCAATTCCAGATGGCCCAGTTTTAATGCCGCTAACATGATTCACTTTTTTTTTTTCCCAACAAATATTTATTATTTGCACAAAATGCGTTTCTTGCTACAAGTGATTTTCCTGTGACTGATTTTATATTGAGGTATTCTGTAGACTGCTTCACTCATTATGTTTCCCTCTTAGTATGACTTTTAAAGATGTTAATATCTGTCTAATTTGCCTTCTGAAATATGTAAGAGCTTGGTAATCTGTGAAGTGTTTAATCACATTTGCTTTCTGGAAGCTACAAGAATAGCCAGGCTATTCTAAAATCAAAGTAATGAGAATTCAGATTTTGTCTGCTAGGTCAACATGGTTAGTTAATCCTTCTTTTGCTTATGGAATTCTGCCATTTTATGTAGGGTACAGTCAAAATCAAGGGACTTCAACATTTGCTGTGGATAGGGTAAGAAGTTAGGAGTATTTTCCCTTCATTTCACCTCTTTAGTTTGAACATTTCGTTTGAGTTCTCGGCTTAGTTCCAGACAATTTGCACCATGAAGTTAGTGGAAGCCAGTGATAATTCTTGCTGCACAAGAGCACTGTTGTAAGACCTCTGCCTGTGAAGAAAGAGACTGCAAAAAAAGAACTGGAGAGCTCTAATAAACTTACCCACTGCCACCATGATCTCTTAAGAGCTCTGTGTCACTGGTATAAGCAGGATGACAGATGTTCTGAATATTTCCTGGTGTCCCTCTGAATGTTCAGGACTAAGAGGCTGATTGGGTGTAAAGATGAGTTTTGATCTTCTGAGTTCAGTCTCAGGTTCTTAGCTGTTTTTAGTTCTAATCATATTTTAATATCATATTGTTACCTTTTTGAAACATATTAACTCTGCATCTCTTCTCCCTGTGAAAGAATTCTTTAATGTCTCCAGCTGAAGGTCTATGAATGTGTTAACATCTTTTTAGCAAGTTTCTTCTGCAGCTATGTAACATCAGTTGTAAACAAGAAACTTGTTTGACAGAGATATTTTCTGTGCAGTTTTAGTTGTATTTATTGTATTACACATGTCTGAATCAAAGTTATAAATGCAGTATATGTAACTGATTTCATGCACACTGGATTTCTTATCCAACCCTTGTGTTATCTGTTTAAATTTCTTTTTTTATTAACCAAATGCTAAAAATACGTTGTGCTCCTGCACTGCGTGTAGCAATAGATCACAAAGCTTGTTTCCTATATTTTAAAGCCTTTGTTGACGTGGTGGATAGCAGTTTCCTTTAAAAATCTGTGTGACTGTATATTGTCCTTGCATTTAGTACTGTTGTATACTATTTTTATCTTAATACTCAAAAAACTTTAGCCATATCTTCTTAAACTGAAGTTTTAAATATGACTTTTTGTCCAAGTTACTTCTGAGACTGAGAGGCTTTTGTTTCTGGAGTATTGTTCAGGTGCTTTTCAAGAGATGACATGAAATTATTTGCTATTTTTTCTTTTATTTTACTTTCATGAACAACATTCATGTGAAATATCTTCAAGCTCTCTTTTTTGTGCAGTTGGTATGGAATAGATCCCTAATTGCAAGCTTGGCCAAGTTTAAGGCTTTCAACTTTTTTCCATTGGCTTGTCTTCTTTTTTAGGGTACTCCTGATTACTCAGTTGTTCTCTTCTTTATGATTCTCTGATCTGGACAATGTGGTCTTGGAATGTTTAAAACTTCTCTTTTATTGTTTGTTTCCTGAATGCCGTGTTAGAGAATGTATTTGTCCTTTCTTGATAGATTAAAGTTCACTAAAACTTTTTAAGGAAAGGGTCGTAGTGCATAGCTTAGAGAAGTCACCTGCTAAATGCATTGAGGTGGGGAAAAATTAGAACTGTTAACTACCATCAATTTAGTGTGAGTTCATGCCTTTTATTATCACCTGCTTGAAATAGATGACATTATACATAAGTATTCAGTCAATATTTTCAATGAAAACATTTGTAATATTGCTTGAGAAGGATCTATCTCTCTGACCAGACTGTTAGTCATTTGATGTTCAGTGATTTCTCATGACCGCAGTGTTCACATTGATTATCCAGCTTCAGTAACAGAGTAAGGTAAATGAGGAAAATGTCTAGGAAGTGATAAAGAGGTTAAAGCTAGGAATTTACTTCTAATGCTGTTTGAAAGGGGAGATAAATTAGAGGTGGTTTCTTTGTACTCATCAGTATTTCGTGTGTGTGTGTATGTGAGATATTGTCTTCCCTAGGACAAGAATGAGGAACACACAATGAAATATTTTGGATATGTACCTGAATTAAGTTGTCCAAGTTCTTCATGTGTTTACAGAGAATGAAACTAATAGCTAGATAGGTTTGAAAACATGTGCCTAGCAGCATAGTAATCTGGATTGCCAGGAGAGTTAATATGTGACTTGGAGGCATCAAGTACTAGCCACCATCAGTGAAAGCTATTGGACCAGATGGGGATATCTTCATTCTGAAATATTTGTTTATTTCTCTATGCAGAAGGATGCATTAAAAACTAATTGAACAGGCATGTTTATGTGTTGGCATTAAGCTCACTAAAGAGTGCTCAGATAAGGAGGGACAGATATACTTATGTAAGCAGATGTAAGTTCAATGTGCTGACAGACACTTTCTTTGTTTTGGTGTTTTAAAACAACATCACTTTTTCTACCATCAAGGCAAAAATGACGAGAATGTTTACAGAAGTGATGAGTGAAAATGAATAAAGCTACAAAATGTTAACAACTTTTACTTGCAGATAGAAGGGAAAAGTAAAGCAAAACGGAGAGTATTTTTGTCTTTTTCCCACTGTATATGTGAGCAAAATACTGTTAAGTATCTTACCTGCTTCTGTAACAAAGAGCAGAAGCAACAGGATTTTCAGTGGAAATGAATATTATTGGTTGGAAAACTTCTATGTGACTAAGTTCAATGCATTCCAGGTATGATTTTCCATAATAGTGTGGGTTAGTAACTAAGGTTTTATTTTCGATATCTTCCCCAGTGAATACTCTGGTAACTCACTCTTTGGCATAAAAAAGGGTAAGAAGTACTATCACATAAGTTATCACAAGGAGGATTTCAGAAAGTGCTGATATTCAAGAGAGATCTTGTGTTCTAAGTTAACTTAGACATGATTATGAGTTGCAATTCCTGAGGAACACTGACAGCCACAATTGACGTAAGGGCACTAGTGAACGTGTTTCCAGGCTGTATCAGTCTCACGAGTGTCCTGTCCAAAGCCAGGTCGTGCTGTGAATTTACCATTTCACACTGTATTTCAGTGAACTGGGTTCTTTCAAAAACCTGCTGACACAAACATTCACAGTTATAATTCTGCAGAACTCCTGACCACATGCAAATCTTTTTTTCCAGTCACAAAATTTTGCCAGTATTTACTTCCCATCGTGATCTAAAATTATGCTTACTTTTTCTGAAGAGTATTTAGTTAATCTGCCAAGAATTTAGCCACCCTGAGGTGTAGCCAGCGAATTCTTGTTGCTCTGGCTCTTAGGAAGTGTTTGGGGCCAGTTGGAAACTTAGTTCTCAGTTCTGAACACACATAGAACCATCCTTCAAAGGAAAATTGGTAACAAAATTATTCTTCTGCTGCTGATTCTGGTTTTCTAGCTGTCTCGTTTTTGTTGTTCTTATGATCTGATGTGAGTAGGCCTTCTCATGCAATGTCCTTCTCATGCATTCATTCATGACCTTTTCCCATGAAGCAATACTAATTTTTGCCAATACTTCGATATAATTTAATTAATTAACGTATAATAAAACTTCTGGGGGCTTTAAGCTGCAAGGTGCTAGATGCTCCTCCCTTTGTAGAGGAAGTGAAGCTGAAAACATCTGTAGACCTCATACATTTCAGGTTCAAACTTTGGTTCTTGGTGATATTCTAAGACATCAGCATCAGTTTTCTTCAACAAGTATCTTCATCTGTTCAAGATAAGTACCAAGCATTTATTTATGGAACTGAATTATCTATTCCCAATGCTGGAAACAGTATGAAAGAGCCTGCAAATGGCCTTTGTCTTCAAAATAGATTGCAACCCTTTGGCCAGAAACTGAGCTCCAAATCAGTCTTGCTGATTTGACAAGGAGATTTGGATTGATTTTGAAATAAATACGCTGCACCTATGCCCACTTTCCTCCATAGGCCTCCTATGTCTGACGCATTTGAAAAACCCACAGGACAGGGCTGCTGCAATGGTTGTAGCCTCTCTTTGAGACACCTTTTCTGGGGCTGTATCTTATTTGCAATGATATGACATGGAATCATACGGCTGTTATAAATTTTAGAAAACGACAAAGTGTCTTTCAAGGGGCTGTTTTTGAGAATCTAAATGACACCTAAATGGTGGATTTAGGGTACCTTTGCAAAAAATTTAACTACTTCAGCATAGCAAATTCGTCTTTTACCACAAATACCATTTGAGGGTGGGAGGAAAATGAAATTATTTGCAGTTATCACTCATGATACAATTAATGAAAACAATAATTTGGCCCCCAGCACACTTTCGTCCCATTACTAGTGTACACCTAGGGAAAATGGGCTTTATGAATTGCTCCAGCACCCCACCCCATAATAAATGAGGTTCTCTACACATACAGTAGGTCCAGCATAGAGGTTTGATGTGGGATCATGTACAACACTTCACTACCTATATAAGAAACTTTCCATCTGGACAGATTAAGTACTCTTGGCTTAAGCTAATGTGCTTTTCTTGTTAACTGGACAGGAGAATACCATATATGCAGTTGGTTATCAGGGCTCCACTGGCAAATGGTGGCATCCTTTTCTGTGCTAACACAGTCACTTCTGATCACTCTAAATACCTTCAAGTGCCTAAGTCTCTTCTAGGATTAGAAACCAGAGAATTGGACACCTGCTCATACTATTCATTCTTTTAGACATGTAAAAGATTCAAGGAGAATCAACTCAAAACAAATCTTGTAAGCTGTTTTTTCCTCTTTCTTTCTTTATTTATTTATGAAGCATTTTAGCAGCTATCACTGCATAGCTGCTCAACAACAGCGTAATTCCTAGAGGTCAGCACAAGTTGTCAGTTTGGCTTGCAGTTGTCTTGTGCCAGCTAGTCTCTTCTAATTGCAGACAGGGCTTGTGCAGTGTAGAAAAGTCACATACCACATTCGGACTGATGGGAAGATAGAATCCGTCACAGCATGGTTATTTATTTTCATATTTTTTAGTGTTTGAGTGCACACCAATCAAAAATTTGCACTTTAAAGGATGCTTGTGTTTAATATTGTGACACAAGATTATCATTTACTTTGGCAGTTCTTCCAGCTAAATTTAGGGAGACACTTTTAGGTCATGAAGTCTAGAGAAATTTTTCAAATACAGAGAAAGAATATGTACAATTAATATTCCCTGTATGAGTTTATGTGGATACAATTTGAAATGGAGATTGTTCGCCATAGTCCATCTTGGCAGACTTAATTATAGTGGATTCTTCATTCTTCTAGCAGGAATGTTACACACACACGTATGTGCATACAAACAGTGTTTAGGATGTTCACAAAGGCTGAGCATTCTGTGGTGTTTAGGATGGACTTAGTTGAGTATGGATTTAAAGAACTTGGGTTACTACAGGAAAGATCTACCATATTAGCCAAAGAGAAAAAACGTTAACTAAAAAACTGTCCTAATTTTTAATCTACAGAACTTTTATGGTATAGCTAGCATCTGTGTTGTCCAAGCATCAGTTGATATGTTCTCAGTCATTGCGACTGATATATGAGAGAGCAGGCTGCAGTGGAATGAACTGAGTGGAGAATGCTATCGGTATGGGAATTAACACTGAATCAACAGTAGGGTGTGAAGTGCAGAGCTCAAAGACTGCTGGGTGAAACAGTCTGGGGAGTAAGATCTTCACTGCAGGTGGTGAAACCACGTAAATTACCTGAGAAAAGGTCTGAACTACGAAATCTCCACTGAAGATAAAGTCTCTTTGAATTTATGAGAGAGATTCAACTGTTTCATAAACCCAGCAGTAATAATTACCATATTTATTTCTAGTTCAGAATAGTTAATTGAAAATAATGATTTCTCTTCTTTCATGTCTGTGTATTATTATCACTTTATCTAGGTTTATTAGCATCTTCTCTTTGCTGTGAAATATATACATTATCTTCTATGCACATGGGCATACACATACATATATGTATGTATAGCCAGGTATATACTCTTAAGACTTTCATATTTTTTATATGAGGGAATGTTTCATTACCTTATTGTAGCATAATAAGACCTGAAAAGTCCTTCATGTCAGTTGTAAAAATGTCAAATTCTGTGAATAAAAGCCTTGGACATGAGCATGGGTTGGAAAATACGTTTGGCTTTAGAAAAATAAAATGACATTCATCTTTCATGGTACAAAGGACTGAAGAAAGAGCAAGGCATTTCCTAAAAGTGTTTAGTAAAAAAGAAATTACTATAAGTATTTAGTCCCCAAGTTTGACCAAATGAGCTAGTTAAAATCGATAGAAAATAGTAGTTGTAGGAGATGTCTTTCAGGTTTCAGGTTCCAGATTACCCTTCTTCCTATAGAAAGCTGTAGTACAGAAGGCTTCTCGCCCTGATGTTTATTCTCAGTGGACTCTCATAGATATGACTATGAGAAAATAAATTTTTAGTTTAGATGGATAGTACTGACTAGGGACAGATGTTTAGGGAGAAACTGGAGTAAAAATAAACTTCAGCTAACTAGGTCTGGCAAAATGTTAGGAAATATTTTCTGTGTTTTGTCTGCTTTGAGAGCCTAAGAGAATCACGTGGCTCTGAAATTTGTGTTAAAAAAAAATTCATTCATGAGCTCTAGAAAGTGAAGTATTCTAGAAGACTTTTTTTTCAAGACTTTCAGTATCTTATAGTGCAAGGGAATGTCACTCTCTCATATTCTTAGAACAGTGAATTTGAGTCATGAAGAAGAATCATGCAAAGGCACACAGTAAGCTAAAGGTTTCTTTATTCTAATAAATTGTAGTTTCTTTATTCTAATAAATTGTAGTTTCTTTATTCTAATAAATTATAGTTCTCATTTGCATAACTCCCTTTCTGCCTGTCAGTGTCTGTACTCAAGCTCTCAATTATTTATATTATAAATGTGATGAGTTTAAACTTATCAGTTCACATAACCCACCAAAGCTCTTTGTCACTCCCAATTATTAGTGTTGAGTACTGCAGTTAGAACTGTCTCTCTGTTTCCCTCTGCTGTTCTGCTGAGACATTGCTTGTTTTCCCAGCCTAAACCCGGCTTCAAACCCGCTGGTTGAATCATGTGCAATCATTTGTCTGTGTCTTTACTTGAAATCTGTGTGTGGTGCCTGTCTGCCCCTTCCATCTGCTGTGTATTTCCCAGCACACAGCCAGGGTGCTTCTCCATGGAGCAGAGAGCTGTAGGGGAAGGGCAGGGAGGCTGGAGACCGCTGCAGCGCAAAGCAAAGTCAGGAAAGTTTGCCATTAAGAGTAGGAGCAAATTTACTTATCCTTCTGGACTCTCTTTTGTTAGGCAAGCACACTTCTACTGAAGTCAGAAATCTCGTCCTACTTGCTTTACATGAAATAACATTGACCTTCTTTTCAGGCAGCCTGATTTTTCCCACTGATTTACAAGAATTATATAGAAGTTATCACATTCTGGTTGTTCTGCAAGCTATTTAGAAATGTCTTATGGACAAAACCCTGTAATTTTAATATTAAACTAAGTGCTTTATAACAATATGTAAAGTAATGCCCAATAAAGAACTTCAGGATAATTTTTAAATTAAATCAAACATGAAAAGAAATGTAGTGGTAAACAGTGCATTTAGATGTTATACCTCTGCCAAGTCAGAAACTAACAGTTCTCTAAAACCAGACAGCTGCTTAGCAGTTAGCCTTTGCTAACCACATATTAAATTTAAAAATCGCATGTCTCTAGTTACACAGACTCCAAAATGTAGTTTCATTAAGTGAATGGATATATTTACAGGGCACAGTATGTAACACAATTGGCGCACCTGCTCATCTGAAGATTGTGAAGTCACTGATTAGGAACCAAAAAGCCTCTGTGGAAACAAATATTTAAAATATGTGTGCATGGTCTTTGCAAGACAAAAATGTTTTTACAATTTTAAGTGCAATCTACTTAGGAAAGACAAATAGTAGTCTGATTCTACAGAATCCCATGCAGTTAGTCCAGTTTAAACTGTTCGAAGCTATGGGCCATGTTATTTAAAAAGCTCAGCTTTTGCAAATAAATATCAATGAACATGAGATATTTTGAGCAGAAAGGACTTGCAATTAAAAAACAGGGAACAAAAGGCTTATTAAAGTAGATCTGGGGTTCTTTAGGGATATATGGATTTAAAAATGTGTATCATTCAAGAGATACAAAGGAAAATATGTAAATTTATGTATGTATACACATACACATATTTGTACAGTCATACATTCTGAGAGAGAAGTACAGTAATGTAAAAGCACTCTTTTTATTGAAATTTTGTGGAATCACAGCTATTCTTGGAAGTAAGAAATATACGAAGTGTTTCAAAGTTATATAGAAATAAACAAAACCAAGCAAAAAGATAATCTTAGGTTGCCTCAGGTATTGTACACAAGCACACTCAAAGGTAGGCGTTCGCTTTGGCATGGACACTCAGAACTCCCTCTCTGCAGCCAGGTTCTCTTACCGGCTCAGCAATATCAACTAAATTTGAGTATGAGATATAACCTAAGTTGGTCAGCTCTGCTTGAGACTAAGTTAGTCTGAGCAAACTAAGAAGCAAAACTTCAGATGCTCTAAGGCAGGGATGTCAAACTCATTTTCACCGGGGGCCACATCAGCCTCGTGGTTGCCTTCAAAGGACCAAATGTAATTTTAGGACTGAACTAATGTAGGAGTAGTTATAAAGTCCTAAAATTACACTCCTGCTCTAAGGAATACAGATGTCAGAAACTGGTGTGCTAACAGATTTTATATCCTTGTTAGAAGCAAGATATAAGATCAATATTTTAGCATATAAACTCTGTCTATAGACTGCTTGTGGGGCTCACTGAGAGATTTGACTTTGGCCTTCCTCTTTATGGTTGTCTTAGGATTTTCCTACTGTACAAAGGACCCAACTTTAAAAAGTATGTAGGTAGTGGCTACAATGGCTTTCTGTCTTTGGTGCTTAAATACAAAGCATTCCACCTCACGAATTTTTAAATACTATTAATTGGTAGAAACATTTGTATCCCACACATTTGATGAATTAACATTGCAAAGAGAAGCAGTAAAGAGTGAAAACTAGTACATATCCTGAAATACTTTTGACAGAAAATACAGGCTTCTGAGAAGTCCAGTCGTGTCCAGGGAAAAATGAAGAATGAATGACATGGCCAACTTGAAACTCTTGTCTGTCATTTTCTGCTTATTGTTATTACGATGGATGTGGGAAAACTACACGACTTTGTTTTCCCTGTTAACTGGGAGCTTAAATGAAAACTGATCAAGCTTGTTAAGTCAGGCTGTAATAGATAACATCCTTTATCTCACTCAGATGCATTCCAGCTAATAATAATAAAAAATGTAATTAAGAAGAAAAATATATGTTTGAGAAAGTAAGACAGAAATGATTATTGAAATTATTTTTTAAACTTATGTACATATATATCTGGGATCTGTGTATCTAAAAGGTTTGAAGAGATAATATTCCAGAAAAACTTTAAGGGGGACAGTGATTAAATAATGGATGTATCTGTGCGTGTGGACTGTATGTGTATGTAGAGTTAGTAAAGACCTATGCTTGTGTATGCGAGTGTATTCAGAATTTTTTCATATACACAGTTTACTTCTAGCCTTGTTTGTTCTTAGAGCTTCTTGACAGGCCTCTGAGGGTACATTGCATACAACAGTAGCCCAATAGTGTGAAACCAAAGTGCTCATCGGAAGTTTTTTGCATTACTGCCAATGGTACCAATTTAGTAAAATATTCTATTTTGGTTTTATTTGACTTGAACAGTCCCATTCTTTTTGCTATTTCTTCCTCCTTCCCCACGACACAAAAAATACTGCAGACAGATGACAACATGAAAATCCTGGTGACAGATATAGCATTTGGGATTTGGGACTGTAGCTTTCTTAGAGTTGCTGCATTTAAATCCCACCTGTGTTCAACCAAGTGTTCTTCAACTCATGTAAAGAAGGAGATTTTTTTCGGATCTCCACTCTACCTCTGTATCTCCATTATTATTACTTGGTCTGATTGTGCCTTTTAGGGAGAATTTCAGAAACTGATCACTTCAAGGGAGCTTTTGTGTGTGTGATAAGATAGATAAAGATCCGTATGTACATACACACTCATACCATGGCTATGTATATATCTTATCTCTGAAAGAATACAGCAGAAATGAGTGATGGGCAGCACAAAAATGTCATTAGTCACAGACAGCATATAACCTAATGGGCAGTTAATTTTATTTTGCTGTTGGTCATTATAATTTCGTCTTTGCTCGTCTCCCCTCCTGTCTGAAAAACACTGTGCTCCAGTAGCATTACCAGAATTTTTAATCTATATACATGTAGGTAAATTTCTGAGAAGGCAGCACCGTCTGTTTTACCTGATGCTAGGCTGGGTTAGAGTCCAACTGCAGCTCAAACAGAATTTCCGTGTGGGTCACAGTAATACCACTGTTGGTTACCATGAAGTGAAAGAAATGACAAGCAAGTGCAAGCATCCTGCTGATGGAATTGTTTGAGAATATTAAGGAAGAAAGAAGTCAGGAATAAGCAACCTATAATGATCTTTATCTACACCTCTTCTCACATGGTCCAGCTCTTTCCTTCTGAAATGTCCAATGACAAAGTCTAACGACTCCTTAGGAACATCTCAGGAATGAGTAAGACACTTCAGCAGGGAGCACTACCCTGTCATAATAAATTCACAGATAAGACAAGGAGGCTTCTTGTTTGTACAGAACTAAAACTGAGCAAAGCTAAACAGCAATATATGTTTAATTTATTTGTCTTACAACACGAGCAAGTTTGGACACTTTCTTTTTTGAACTTAAGTATATATGTTGCAGCAAATGTGTTGCTTATAAACTGTGTGATACATCTCTTCCTTTGTGTAATTTCTATTGAGAGTTAGGCTGCTGTAGAACATCTAAAGCATACGGAATTATTAGTGTAAAATTCTTCTACAACAACAGTACCACATAGGTTAGAGGCTGTACAAATACTCAAATAAGCATGGTTCTGATTTCAACTATCTACAGTTATCTTTAAAAGAAGATAAAATGAGCAAGTGGGGCAAGCAATAGCTGGGAGCAAGTAGGAATTTTAAATAAACAAACAAATAAGGTTATGTCTAATATTTCACCAGAAGAAAAACATAGGATAAAAGCAAAGAATAATCCAACTTCCTTTAGAGGTTTTTTCCTGACTCTAACTTTGACTCTAAAGATATCCAGCCTCAGTATATTTATTCTTGTCAGCTCTGTCTTGCTAGACAATTCCCTTGGCTTTCTCTCAGGTCCTTAATGTTGGTGTTTTTACACTGTAGCTAATGGAAAAAAAAAAAATCTGCTCTTAACTTATCGTTTTGATTCTCCTTTTCCAGGTAGAATTTGAGACTGACAAAAATTCGTGGAGTATCTCACCTCCCATACTATAATGCAATATGCTTTTTCTAACAGTAGTATACTGGTGTGTTCTGTAATCTGTTGCAAAGATGTGACCAACAGAAGAGTGAGAAATGTGTGGCATTCAGAAAGCAGAAATAATATTGTGAACATCTCCACCGTGAGCAGATTATATTGAGTGTGGGCTTTTGCGAGGAGCAATAGTTCAGCCCTGTGTGTCAGGGAAAGGAGGTTTGTTGTTTCTCAATCCTATCTATAATACCTAGTCTTCATTAAATGGTGACATCCAAGAGGGCATTTTCAAAGGCAAATATGAGGCAAATTATAGCAATTTCTTTCAACCTTTGAGGACCTACAGTCATAATGCTTCACTTAGGGTACCACAGCACCCAGGGAATGTACCAATACTCCATGCTCTGCAGTTTGTGGAGATGCTGGGTGTGTCTGCCCAGGTATCTCTGGAAATGATAGTAAAAAGAAGTCCTTTCGCTGAGGGCTCTCTTGGGGAGTCTTGTTTTCAAGATCTTTTCATGACCTGAAACATCCAAGCAGTACATATTAAATAAAGCAAATACAAATAAATGATGGGGGCTACTAGAGCCATCTGACTGTTGTGCAACCAGCCACCATGACTTTTTTTTTCTGTGAAATATATATAGAAATACGTCCGCAAGAGTGAAAATCGTCATTGAGTGTAATTAAGTCACCATACAGTGAGGGAGATCTCTGCTGAATTGCATGTGCTATTTTATAGTTATTGGGACACATCAGTACATGAAAACTCCGCTGGAATGAACGGCAATTTCATGGCAATTCATGCAAACATTACTCATATCTTCTGGCAAGGTTATCTAAGGATAAAACTTATAAAAAGAACATATTCAGATGAACTACTTGCTTTAATTGCCTGCAGGTCTGTACAGTATCTCCCTTGCTTGTCTCTTCGCCTTCATACATTAAAAAGTATATTAAAATGGGGTCTTTTTTTTGCACTTAGATGAATTAAGAAACAATTACACTACAGAGTAAAAAGCTAAAGGATTACTGACTTGTGATACTAAATCATTCATTATGCAATAAAATACATGAAGGAATGAGCAGATGTTAACGAACTGTATTAAAATGCGAAGAGAATTTACCATATGACATTGTGATTCTGAAGTCCATAGGCATTTTGGGTAGAGGTGGTTAGCTATTAAATTGCTCAGTCTGCATGGTGCCAATAAAAATTCTCCGTATAACTAATTTATTTTATGAATCTGCACAGTTGGTTTTGGACACTGAAAAATCATTTCACAAATTGCATGCCACCATAGATTTGCAATCAAACTGACATTGAAAGACATATAATCGAAGACATAGGGAAAACATCCACTAATTCAAACTCTTTGTATGGTCCTCAAGGAGCAATTTCAAGGAAAATGAAAAACACAGGTTCCTTGAAGTGTTGGTCTTTGGTATCCCACAGCAGCTGTAATGAAAAATTTCTCCTTTCTTCTTTGCTTCTGAAAATATTTATGTAGTGGCATAATCAGTTCTGCTGACTCCTGCTATGTAAGACAAGCTGATAATAAAAATGGGTCTCAGCGTATGGGCTGATGCTCTAATGTCAAAATAGCTGTCATGCTACAAAAGAATGTGGATGCTTAACCTGCTGGTTCCTGAAACTAGCGCTTTACTAATATCTGTTTAGGTAACAATCACTTGTGAAATTACAGGTATTCAAGGGCTTTCTAATCAGCAGAAAAATTATTCTGAATCACAGCTAATAGGGCAAATAATGTGGAAAATATTTAATGCAAAGGTTGGATTTGCTAGAACCACTTTCCTGCTGAGCTTATTAGAACTGTCCAAGAGATCTTTGTTGTTAATGAACGAAGAAAAAACAAGTATGAGAGATGTTTGGGGGACTGTTTTAGAGTGGGCAAAAGGTCTGCACTGTTATTGTAAACGTGGTTCTTAGCAACTTTTACAACAAGTTTGAAAGTAAGTGATCATTATTTATGAAAAATTCATGGCTGACAGACTCCTGCTAGGATGGACTAAATAAATATTGCGGTCATGTTTAGACAGTTCTTGACAGTTTTTCCTTTCTTCTCTTACTGGCTTTTTTTTTTTTTTTTAAGAAAAAAAAATGTTTAATACTTTTCAGTATTATATGCCAATCTTAGCATTGTTTTATAATGATTAAAATGCTTCTAAGAATACCAGACTTCACCAGATTGAAACTCTTTGTGTTGCATTATTCACAAGCTATTTCAGGAGAAGATGTAATGAACCTGTGGTAGGTGTATATGGGATTATTTTACCTTCCTGCAACAATTTATATGACACTCTTGGAAGCTTGAAGCTGAAATATTAAAGTATCTTTCTTCTGGCAGAGAAGTTTAAATGTTTTGCTATAAAAATGAAGAAAGTTAAGGCACTGATTTGCTTCTGTTTATTTCCTGTTGCCACTTCTTCCTGAAGTTTATGTATTTCCACTGGAAAATAATAACACAATATATATTATTATTATATAGTAATAACAATTTAAAAAATAAAAAACCAAAACCATCTCACCAGCATATTGACTGCTAGCACATAAGCTTAAGAGGCCCAGGTCATTGCCAGAGAGCTCACTGCAAACTGCACAAAATAGCAGTAATGGAGTCCTTACTCCTCACATTTGGGGTGTTGTTTTAGGATTCTGTCTTCAGCTGACATAAGTCTGTGGATGGAAAAATGCATCTGTGTCAAATCTGGCAACTTCTTTCATCTAGGAAAAAACTCCTAAAGTGAGTAGCTGTATTTCCCGATTCATGTTTCCACATAGTTACTCAGTGGCACAAGTATTCAGACTGAACTGCAACATAACTTTCCGGGGGAAAAACAATTTGGTTTAGAGCAGTCAGGGAGTATGTTATAGGAACTGGCTCTTCTTTCATATCACGTGGTATCGACTATTTAACCCAAACTGCCGTGCTCCAAGCAAGAATCAGTGTTAACCTCTGGCAGTACCTGCAGTCAGTGAGACTACTGGATCTCCTTTCAGAGAGAGCTTTGTCCTTCCTTTACTTCATATAAGTCTATTATCTTCTATTCTAGGGCTCAGATGGGCCTGAAGGCAAGTTAAAGGTCTTTGTGGGACTTTCTTGGTACTAGTTATCTCCTACCAGACACCTGTCCTTACTTCCACATCCCTGTGCTGAAAGGCTAGAAGGTGTTATCATAAGTTGAGATTTTATTTCCTTAATGATCATTGTATTTGAGAAGAACCCACCCTCAAAATCCTTCTCATAGCAGCATAAAGATCCATTTGAATTTTTCTACTCACCGTACTGAGAAGCAGAAGGCAGGGTATGAATATATGGCAGTTTATACACAACACTGAAGATACCTCATAGGACCAGAAAATCTTTACACTTGCTTTCTGTGTCTGTGTAGGATGGCAACAATGACTGAAGTTGCCATTTTTTTTTAGATCTCACTCTGTTTAATTTCCACTCAGGCTGCCTGGACTACTCTATTGTCTTGAGAATAGCTGAGACAAGTAGTTAATTAGAGCATGTCTGTCTTTGGGAAAAAGCTAAACCAGAAGTGGTTAATGAGAGCATTTCCTTGGTCCTTCAGCACTAGCAAAGTTACATTACAGTGATTAAGACTGGAAAGTGAGGAGTGTGAAAACATACTTAAGAGCTGTGAACACCTGAGTTTCAAATAGCGAGCCGGTTATGTCTGGTGCTGTATTAAAGGAGGCAACCTGTAGAAATGGCAAGCTATAGTGTGCATTATGGAATGTTAGTGGTAATTTTGCAGGAGTATGGAAAGGATGAAAACTTCAGGTGACGAAAGTGAACAGAGATGCCTGCTTATATTAAGTATTGTACAGAAGAACTAAAATGATAAATATCAAGACTTGAATTTTACAACAATAAGGGAAATATGGCAGTTTTTAATACCTTAGAACAGATTATATCTTTCTCTGACATTTATCTTTAGACACATCACAAGAATTTCAGCAGAAAACCTGATGGAATATATTGATTGTCCATTATCTCTACTGCAGATACGCAGAATACGTATTTTCTTTACTTACTTTAAGCAGGAGAGTTAGTTTTGTCTCTCTGAATCCTTTATTTTCTGTCATCACACAGCATTGGACAACCAGATGATCTTAGTTTATCTGTGGCACAGCTCAGCCTAGTATCAGAGTTACTTGAAAAACCTATCTGTTCTCTCATATATTATATTGATCAGGTATGTTAATTTCCATTCCCTACTAGTTTCTGTTCTGAGCTTCATGGCGAAGTGGCCTGACACAGCCTGATTTTCTTCAATATTGCATCACCATGTTGCTGATCTTGCATTTCCCTTAACCTTTGAAGTGTTTTGCATACTCAGGGATATTTTACTCTTCTATCTCTCATGACTTCCAGTATTTATTTTTTTTTTTATTTGAGACAATCCCTGCATAATATTTTTTATACTTTCGAAGGCATCAATAATGCAACATCTGTCTTAAAACAGAGTACGAGTTATCTGAAGGGAGCCAGCACCTGACTATTTAGACTGCTTTTGCTGGTTGGTAGGAATCTTGGTTCTGGTTTCTGTTTTGCCAACTTTGGCAACCCAAAGCTACAGAGTTGTCTGTCTGTCCCAGGAAATGTGGTGAAAACAGAGAACATTTCCAACAGAAGAGCCTAAAAAGAGCTACAGGTGTGTCTTCTCTCTAAACAGTCAGGTACGGAACTGTAGTGTGATATGTCAATTACTTAGATCCTCACTCAGAGCAGTAATACACCGATTCATTTTCACTTGATAATAAATTAAAAAAACCCACAACCCCTCAAAAAACTTGTCTAAGTTTTACTTTCATCTTGTGTGTGACTGTTAGTCTGCAATTTTTTAATTTTTTTTTTTTTTCTGTCTACAAAGTATTGTGAAAGAGCATATATCCAATCTGTAAGATCTCCTCTAAATGTGGACCTTTCTGTGAGGCATAGCTGGTACTCAAGTAAGCAGATGCTGAGTCTGGCATAAGACTCATTTTTATTTGTGGAAAGATTGACTACACCTTTTTTCATCAACCCATGATGAGGGGGACATAATGCTCTTTGCAATCACAGTCAAGAATCTTATGCTGGCTGTACCCTTCCATTTTCAGCTGCATTACCAGTATGTATTAAAGTATTTTACTATTTCCTAGTTGTTCATTATAATGATGTGATTTCCAAAAGTTCCACTAGAAGTGAAAATTAGATTTTAAAGTCTGGGATTGAATAATGTGAATATGAGTGAATAGCAGTGAACTTTCAGATCTGCTGCTCTGGAATGAATGGCGATTTTCTTTGGCAAAGTTTACAGGTGGAACTAACTTTTTATAAACATCGTCCTGCTTGCTTACTGAGACCATCACAGCTATAGCAGTAAGGTGTGGTGATTGGAATCAGATTTTTCTGTTTATTTTTGCACTGCAAATCTGACACGTTTCAGAGGTATTTATTTCTCAGATGTATTCTTTAGATGGACACAGGTACTTCCACAAAACCATGTAGTAGTGCCAGAGGGATGGAGTATAATAGTCCATTGGTTGCTAGCTAAATATAGTTAACCTGTATTCAGTGCAGGGGGATGAGGGAGAGGGAAAAAAAGTGACTTTTGCCCATTCTCATGCTTCCTTGATTCTGAGGCCAAACTTGAGGTCTCGGAGAGGGTTCTTGCACCCAGCAGGGTGCTCCACTCTTCATGTACTCCTACAAATCATGAGACTGGTGCTGCAGTTGGGGTTGGAATGATGCAAAAATGTTTCTTGTACTCAAGCAAAGACTATAACTTTTGCAAAAATTGTTGATACGTAAGCAGATTGAGTATGACTTCAAAAGTAAACAAAAAGTGATATCTTCTAATAGTTACAAACAAATGTGGCAATCTTTCTATTATTTATGGGCTGAAAGTGAATCAAAATAATTAGTTAAAACCAACTGAGAATACATTGCTTGATTTGTAGTTGTTTTTCACAGTCCAATCTGAATGTTCAGGAGTCATGAGTCAATTTATGTGATATGGAATTAATTAGACAATGAAGGAGTACCCATGATTTGGTTCCTGTGTCAGTGATATGTCAAAATCGTGAGCTTCCATGAAAGAGCCAGGAAGTATAAATAATTTCGTATTCCACCAAGAATCAGTAACCATCTGGCTATTTGCCAACCAAACCTGGAAGGCAACTGTAACAAATGTGTGCTTTACATAATTGCCAAAGGATTTAAAAGTATTATTAATCTATTTTTCAAATAATTGAGTATTTTAGGCATAGCTCATAGTATTCAGCTCAAAAAGATGCTCACAGGTATTGCTATTGGAAATGAATGTCACTTTCAAGAGAACAGTAGGTTTCCGAGATCACGTTTTCTGTAAAAACAGTCCAATTACAGGACAGATGAACGATGGAGTCTTCTAGATAAAAGAATAAATAGTTTTTATTTTATTTTTAGTTGAGCATTTAAAGGTTAACACAGTGTTAATTTTATTTGTTTATTTGTAGTTTTATTTGTTTTATATAACAAATAGATCTTTCTTCCTATATCTGCTGCATATATTTGTATTCTGTAGGAATAGTATTCCCATTTCTACTGTAGTTGCAGTCTAAACGATAAAAATCAGTGTGTTTCCCCATAGGCATTAGGTTTTGTTATTGTTGTTTGGCAGAAATTGTTATACACAAGAAGAGTGTGGCTGATCTTGTCATACCAAATAGCAAGGATGAAGAGTGCTGACTCCTAAGCTACTCTTCACACATTGTCCAATATCATTGCGATACCATATGCAGATTCTAACCAAAATCCCTACAGATGAGGTCCAGAGGGAATTACTGTCTGTACAAAATGGGAACCAGTTGCAGAGGTTGCAATTAAGCTTAGCTTCTTGGCAGATAATGAAGTTTCATACATTTTTTATTAGGAATTATTAATCCAAACATTGCTGTCTATTAGGAATCACTTTTGCTATTAATTTTCATTTTCTTCTAATTTAAATTGTTGTCATCCCATGGAACAGCACAATTTCATGCAGTTTTGATGATGAATGACATACCAGCAGTAGGAAAATTTTCAGAGAGCTGCTTGAAATCAATTCTGGCCTGGGCCTTAAAACTCCTTGCGATGTTTAATAATGTATATATCTGGAGAAATTGTGATCCTCTAACAAATCATTTAGAAATGGAAAAAGAAGGCTGAACTTATGAATGTTAACAGCAACAACACTTCCAACCCATTGCATTTTGTTCTGTAGACACATGGCTTGGATAGATGAGAATAAGACTTGATTTTCCATTAGGAAGCGGTCCCTTTTCATTGCTTTAATGTCAAAAAGGAAAGTAACCTGAAGAGATCTAAATACCTGAGAACTCTTATTGGAAAAAAAAACAATGAAGCAGAGGTGGTAGATTGTGTCCAACTTCTCATAGAAGTCATCATTTCATACAAGATGACCTAGGAAAAGGGATTTGGCCTGGTGGTCATGTCACAGCCAGTGGTGATAACTGCGAATTAGCACATTTGCCTTTTCCTTATCCCATGTTGCAGTGGCAGTCTTTTTAGATTTCTGGAATTTATTTATTTAAAAACTAAAATAAGAACAATAGCAGTTTTTAAAGGGTGTACAAAAATACAAAGTAGAAGACCGACAAGAATGGAAAATAGAAGCACAATTTGGTTTGTGTTTGTAAATGTTGGCATGTGCCTTTTCCAAAGTTATTGTAATCACTAGAATTTGAGTACATGAAAAACACAAATACATTGGACAGAGATTTCGCAGAATTGATGCAAAGTCCAGTATCTGAGCGGTATTTTTTAGTAATCCAGTCTGAGGTCAGCTCTGGGATATAAGGACACATGTACAGTAAACCACTTGTGTAAACCATTATTGTTGATTCTAAAGTAAATTTCATTGCTGTTTGGACACTATGCTAACAATACATTTTATGAAGACAAACAGTCCGGTTTATGAAATTAAAAGTGGTTCTGAGACCACTGCCAGCAAGTGCTTAGGAAGTGTTTATAGCTATATTTGTGTTGAATCAGTCTAGTTAACGATGAAAAGCTTCTCTAGAGTTAAGGGTGTAGGAAGGGCATTTCTTGTGGTGCACACAAGGTGTTCTCAGCCATAAGCAGTCAAATAAGTACAATGGCTCATGTGTATGTTTCTGTTACAGGACAGAGTGGGGACAAGTGCTGCAACTTTATTGACTGTAATTTTCTCTATACATTTTAGATAAGGAGTTTCCAAAGAAATACCCATACTTAATTGTTAGATTTATGTACTTGTTTACAGAAAATACCATACTACCATCATCATGTTATTGTCAAGGTGGTTTTTTCAACTTTTTCTTTATTTTCCAATTTGTCTGAAATACCTATTTACAAACAAGAATTTGTCAACTTTGTGATTGTGAAACTTAGTTGAGTGAATGATGTCCTTTTTCCCCCTAGACTTGTATCTCTAGGGGCATACATACTCATTCGTATATATAGCTTATAAAGGACGATAAGTTACCTTTAGAAATTAGTTTTATAATTAGCAAGGACAGGGCTATTTGTTGGTGTCCTAGCTGAAATCAGTGAGGCAAGATTTTGTTTCTGAGAAAAAGACAGGCTTTTGCTGAATTTGGAGCTCAGCAGGAGCAGTGAGCAGGGGCTGCCAGGAGAAGCTTTTGATCAGCTACCTTATCTCTGGGATAGGCAGTGATTCCCCATCAGGAGCTTTGTTTCTTGCTCTAGACTTAAATCATGGCTCTATCTAGCATGCCAAACCTACTCAAAAGGTTCGGCTAGACCTCTGACCAGGTCCCCTGAGTGTGCTATGGCCTCTACTCATGACCAAAGTATCCATGTGGCAAGTCAGTACCATGACACTACAGCTCACACATGTCAATGGACAGTGTTCAGGTAGGAATTATTTCATTTGACCTAGATAGCCTAGATCTGGGTCAAATTTTAATTAGTATGAATTAGTCACTGATTCTACAAAACACTGCATTATGTTTGTGTGCAGCCTTATGTGTGCTAGTAATCCCTCTGGAACCAACTGGTAATACTCAAAAGTCTCAAGAGTGTAACTATTTGTGTGATGAGGCTCTTAACGTTGCAGGCAGTTTGCACTTATTAGTCCTATCAGCATCCCTTTTCCGATCCAAAACGTAAACCCCAGAGAAGGAAATTGAGTGAGGCCCCTGGGTCAAAATGCAGGTTGATATGCAGTAGGAGATTTCATGTTGCATTTTTATGTAAGTCTCAAGTCACTGAACATGTTCTGTCATAGAAATGGGGTATTACCAGTCGGGCATCTCTCCCCTTGGCAAGTAGAAAGGCACCTCTCTTACTGAAATCAACACAGATCATCAAAAAACTACTAGAAAAGGCTTTCCTTTGACTCCATCATTCATCTCTTTTATGTCCTTAGGGCAGAAGTTTGTTCTATTATATACCATTTTAAAGATGGGAATAGAACATAATTAAAATGGATAAAAGTAGAGTAAGTGATACTAATAGGAAAAGAAAAATATTAAATGAACAAGTATGTCAGGAATTAAAATTTGTTGACTGAAAGTAGATGGAATGTTTCAGTACAGAAAAGTAAAAATTAAAACTAATAAAGACAGTATGTAGAAACTCTAGAATTATGAGAACTGTGTTTTCTTGAAGCAAGAGTTATAAGTCATACAAGATACCACAGAGGCAGTTGGCAGTGGCTGTAAATAAAACTATATAAGTTAATTTTTTCAGAGTCAAATGGTGTAGGAGAATTGAAAAGAATTTTAAAAGGGTGATGATGCATGCCATTCGCTGGCTTTCCTATTTCTCTTGTAAAATTATCCTAATAATTTAATGTAGTTTAACTCTTGGTTGCTTTTTTTGGGGGAGGGGGAGTGGGAGGTGGGACCCAACAAAACAGAGCTCACTCTTTCTTGCAGAATGGTTTCAGAGTCCTGATTATCAATTTTTAACCCTACCTCAATATTTCACATTGTAGTACTTAAATGCCAGTTTATCTTTATACTAAGATCCTATTTAAATGTAAAGCTGTGTTCCTACCTAAGCCAAAAAGTGAGGTGCTGTATGTTAAATTCCTGCACAGTTTTACTGGAAACAGCGAGCAACTGTGGAAGTTTAAGGTAACCTGAAGAGATCTAGTTGACACATGTATCTCCATCTGAGGTCTGTAGTGGGTAAATGAATTCTTTAAAGCAAAGAAAAATGTTGACTTCTGTGTTCCTATTAATTTCCCATAAATCACATAGTTGCAAACCAGCCTTAGATGAAATCACAGACCCCTGGAAGTTTGTGAAATGAAATTCAGCCCTGAGTCCAGGGGGTGCTGTGTCTGCCCTTGTAATGGCTACAGGGCTGGAGTCCAAAGCAAATTGTTTAGTCTCCAAGCACTTTGCCTAATATACACCTTTTGGGGCAATGCAATTTCCTCTTCATATGGCTTGGATGTAGCCATTTCTTTTCATTAAAATTGTTAAGAAAGGGTTATTTTTGTTTATCTTGCTACGTTACTCAAATATTTGTGGCTTCCACCTCTGACAATCACCATCAGAAACAGCTGGAAACTTTGTCCGTATGACAGTCTTGATACAGTACAATAACTGATAAATTAAGTAGCATGAGTGATAGCCTGGGGATGGTTAATGGCACCTCATTGCCTTATGTGCCCTTGAGACTCAGCATTTTTGTTCCAAACGAGCAAAAGGAGCAAGTGCCCCTTATTCCCCTCTCTGTATCAGTACAGGATCACACATGTGCCTGCTTCAGAAGAAAGAAAATGAAGGACCAATATAGGGAAACGACCACATCCTGGGCTGCATAAAAAGAAGCATGGCCTGTGAGAAAAGGTTGAGAGAGTTGGGGTTGTCCAGTGTGGTGAACAGAAGGCTCTGGGGAGACCTTATTGCAGCCTTTCAGTACTTACAAGAAAAATGGGGACAGACCTTTTGGCAGGGCCTGTAGCGATAGGACAGGGGGTAATGGTTTTAAACTAAACCAGGGTATATTTAGACTAGATATAAGAAAGAAATTGTTTCTTATGAGGGTGGTGAAACACCGATACAGGTTGCCCAGAGAGGTGGTGGATGCCCCATCCCTGGAGACATTCGAGGTCATGTTGGACGAGGCTCTGTGCAACTTGATCTAGTTGAAGATGTCCCTGCTCATGGCAGGGGGGTTTGGGCTAAATGACCTTTAAAGGTCCCTTCTAACACAAACTATTCTAAAATTCTATGAAATCTTGCTAAGTGTACAGATATAACTTGACTGTACACTACCAATCTGCTTGAACTGAGAATCACCAATACAACTTTCATGATATTTGCTCCATACTAGAACTACAGTTTTTTCTTTCTTCAGCTATCTGAAGCTATTTACTCTGTGGCCAGAATGGTTATTTTACTGTTTTACTTGTCTAGTGAAATATTTGAGCGATTAATACAGTTCTACCTATCAAGCAGTCCAACTCATGAATAATATTAATCTGAAAGGTGATCATAAAGAAAACTTGCAATATTGCCAGTGTGGTTATGTGAAGCAGGGGGAATGGAGTAATTTGTTGGTTGAGGGTTTTATTGATTTTTTTTCTTTTTTTTAAATTTCTGCTGTTACTGCAATGCACTGTCAACAGTGAACAAATGCTTCAAAAACTAAAGATGTGGACTTCTTTTCTTTATGAGATTTAACACCAATTGTTGCCACTGGCATGAAGCCCAGAACCTGCTCTTTGTGTTTTGAAATGATCGTGAAGTGCAGGGAATGCTAGGATATACAGATATCTATGGGTTTGCTTTTTCTCATTCAAATGACTAAATACCAACTTACAAAGCAGGAAGTGTCTGACCTGCACATCAAAATTGTGTATTTGTTTAAGAAAGTGAGAAAAACACTGTGATTATGTATTATAGTTGAAGAAAACATTCTAGACTGTTAATTGTAACACATAGTGCGAGAAAACATTGAGATTCTGCATTTCGGTACTTTGTAACATATCGTGGCAAATGAGAGATTTGAATTTTGTAAATCACAATGCGTTTCCAGCCCCAGAAATCATAGGATGGAAATATATGATGATATGTGGATGCACCAAAGCATTGGAACGAAGTAGGGGAGCAATACTTCTCTGTTTTACAGTGAACAGCTGTAATAACACAACAGCTGCAGAGAACAACTTCAAACAAACCAAGGCACTTGAGTAGTTTCTGTGCATTCACAGCCAAGCCTGATGAGTCATATATAGTGTATGTACACAGATATTATAATATGTACACTGCATGCATTGCACTTGTATAGTTGTATTTAATGCTTATGTGAGAGAGTCTCATATGCATACATGAAAATGCCATTTAATACATACTGAGCAACTCTACTGCATCTGCCAACAAACTTTCAGCACAGGACATGGCACCCTGTCTGGCTCGGGGGTAAAAACCTGGTCCCAGAGGCCCATCCTGAAGATGATATTTCTCAGGCTTGATAGGCATCAGCAGAAAGGTGACATCAAAAGATGAATTTGAAGAGGAATAGTAATTTTGCTCTTTTCGTAGTAAGTTCATCCCTTATTTAGAGGATGGTAGAAAGTGAGAGAGAATTTGAAAGAAAATTGGACAGAAGGTAGATGACAGTTGGCTTGACTAGAGATGGAAATCACTGAGAAGCACTTATTCTGACCACAGGCTATACTGTACTATAAGCTACAAAGCACATTCAATGGAAAACTTCTCTTTGGATCAGGAGTTTACAGTAGACTGAAAAAGAAAGCAGCCTTTTGGTGGCATAGTGGCACAGCCAAGAAGATTAATCAAGTTGTGTAAAAGTGAATGCATTGAGAACTGTCAAAGTGGCATGTGTCAGGATGAGAGAGTAAGATATTGCCAAGGTCAAGATGAAACACGGTGAGCTGGGTTTCAGCTCCAGCAATATGAACAGAGAGGAAAGGCTTATTTTGGAGATGTTATACAGAAAGAAAGAGATTTGAGCTGAAGTTGACACCCCTTGCAATCTCAGGAGCTGGAGTGGTGGCAACATCAGCAGGTTTTGCCTAGTTGTTGCTGCAGGTTCAAATGATAGGAACGCTTTCCCAAGCTCGCATTTAAACAGGTTGGAATAGTTTTTTATATCAATGTATTAAGCCACTGCTTAAGAAAATGTTTTGACAGAAGAATCTAAAAATCTAAGGCCCTGATATGTTACTACAGTACTTCCTAAAGATTGAAGTAGAAGTGAAATAAGATATCAAATTGGTGCCACTTTCCTGTGAGGTATTTTCTTTCTACCTCTATTACTGTGAGCAATCAGAATGATTATTACTTTAGCCTCATAAAGGCCTAAGCTGTGCTTAATTAGTAGTTTAAAATACACAGCTTAAATATGAAGGTTAAGGGGAATGGATTTTTCAAAGAAATTATTTATATGTTGGACAGCCTTTCTTAATAATGCTATTTACTGATGACCATTACTTGCTGGTTTTGGGTGAGACTTTTGTACTGTTTTTAGAGTTTTCAGGAGACAAAACAGTTATGGAGAATGTGCATTTGTTCTGACAGGCCATGCATTTTACCACACTGATATAATTAGTAACAAAAATCCAATTTCTGAGAGAGTATGAGTTAAATTAAAAATATATTCGTGTTTGTTGTAAAATAAAAATGCTTTATTCATGTCTCAGCCTTTTATGCAATAATTTCTTTTTCCTACTCAGCACATTTGCTCATTTAGATTCCCTTATGATTTGCACTTGCTCTTTTAATTGATATTCTCTTAGAACCCAGCACTGAGGCAAGCATTTGTGTGTTTATGAAGAAGAGAAGTTAAAGAGGCACTTTGACTCTGAATCACCCATCTGGAGTCTAGTTTGACCCCCTTGACTCTGTGGCTGTCAAGATACTCCTTCATTTAAGTATTAAGGGAGTTCATAGATTAGAGTATTTGGAAACTAAGAGCTACATGATATGTAAAATCTGAAAAGCAAAATGTGAGTGAAGCCGCCTTCTTGTGCTTGACTGAATAAGAGACACAGTTCAGACCCTAAGGTATTTTCTGGTGATGTGAATAAAGTGACATAAATGAGCAGAGTTAAAATTACGTACCAAGTTTGGAAAAATAACACTATTTGTTTCTCTCTGCTTCACTTTCATAGAGCTATCAAAATAATTTTTCTGGATATTGCAGATGAATTATCAAAATTAATGGTTGGAATCTCCTGTTTTTATCAAAGAATTTAATATTTACAAATGAACACAAGACTCCTTTCCTCCTCTTAAAGTTTGTTTTCTTAACCATTTTACTCCTTAGAGTACCTAATCACTTCCAAAGAAGGATTTTCCTAAAAGGTTTTCAGAAAGCCAAGTTCGATGGACAATGTTAACTGCATTTTGCTTGTGTGTTGTAATGATTTGGAAGAACTCCAGCATGTCAGTCAGGACTGTAGTTTTTACTAAGCAAATCCTATTTTTTCAGTCTGCTTGGCAGCAGGATCCCACAGAACTGATTGGAATTGTTTCCTCTGTCATTGATATTATTTTTTTATAATGGCTTGATACTGTGTTCTTAGTAAGTATGAGTTAGACTAGCTTTACTAAATCACAGAATGATTGGATTTGGAAGGGACCTCTGGAGATCATCCAGTCCAACCCACCTGCTACAACAGGTTAACCAGAGCAGATCACACAGGAAGGTGTCCAGGTGGGTTTGAATGTTCCAGAGAAGGAGATTCCACACCTGATCTGGGCAGCCTGGTCCAGGGCTCTGGCACCTCAAAGTAAAGAAGTTTCTCCTCATATTCAGATGGAACCTCCTGTGCTTCAGTCTGTGCCTGTTGCCCCTCATCCTACAATTGGGCACCACTGAAAAGAGTCTGGTCCAATCCTCTTGACACCCACCCTGGAGATATTTATAGACATTGATGAGATCCCCTCTCAGCTTCTCTTCTCCGGGCTGAACAGACCCTGCTCTCTCAGTCTCTCCTCACAAGAAAAGTGCTCATTTTCATAGCCCGCTGCTGGACTCTCTCCAGTTTTTCCTTATCCTTCTTAAGCTGGGAAGACCAGAACTGGATGAAGTACTCCAAGCACTTCTTTGTTGCCTTTAGCAGAGGTAGCTAGAATCAGCTTTAGTTGGGCTTTTGCCCTTCTAATTTTCTCCCTGCCTCACTTCACAGAATTCTTGTATTCCTCTTGAGTAGCCTGCTCATCCTTCCAATGGTTGTAAATTCTCTTTTTATTCCTAAGTTCTGGCCGCAGCCAGGCTGGCCTTCTTCTACAGCCTGCTCCTGTGTCCTCTCACCGTCTCGAAGAGAGACCAGCCTTCCAAACCAGAAGGACAAGTCTGAGGATCTTTACAGATCCCCCCAGGCTCCAGGGCGATTTGAACTTAGATCCAGAGCACTGGAAATGTAAGAGGGTTTATGCAGGGAGGAAGTGCAGAGGCTGAGTTGTAACTCTGAGAGTACTTTAACAAAGGGATGTTGCATGACTTGGAAATCCTGAGAAATTACTTTTGACCCCTTACCAGAGGACAATACAGGAAAAAGCAAGAGAAGTAACAATGAAAGCAAAACCCAAACTCTTGATGTATTAGCATGAGCATTACCCATATTTAGTTTAGAGCCTGAGAAGTGGATAAAATGTGGTCTGGCATTTGTGTCACAACACAGAACTCTGCCAGTCACCAGCTGAGATTACAGCTTCTTTTGCAAGTTGGAAGTGACCTTATTTTTCTGTGTAGTCAGGGGAAGCCTGTAGCTCCTGGAGGGATATGAAGTGGTGTTAATCTAGGAATCAAGAAGAATTACACCCTGAAAGTGCAAAGACATTAGTTTTGTTAGATTTTTAAAGCCCAATATTTTAACAAATATTTAGAGAAACATTGGATCAGAAGATATGTCTGCAACTTGAAGAAAACTGTATTTATCATGGAAGCTCAATATTGCCTTGTTGGCACAGTGTTTGAACTAATACTCGTGCCCAATTTCTGATTGCTTGCTAGTTGGCAGACACTGACTTTAGACTGAAGTGGTCCAGCTGTCTCTCCAGGCAATGAAATGTAGACACTGTATAGGAAAGGGCTGAGGGGAAGAGAGATTGGCTTGTACTCAAACTCTGCCCCTGCAGCTGATGTGGATACAGCCACATCTGTGCCTGTGAAGGGGAGTCCAGCTTAAGCATAATGTCCAACGAGGCATCAGTGTAGCGTGTAATGTGTTTAGGAATTAGGTAAATGTGGCTTGTAACAGGCCTGAACTTTTAGGAAAAATGAAGCCTCTTAAATACCTGTAACGTGAAGGATTTTCACATTTAAATAGGATCGACACATTATTTTCAAATACATTTCCCTAAGTTTGTATCCTTAACATTTGTTTACTAAATTGGGCTTTTGCAGATATTGCCTGCCTTCCTTTCAAAGAGTACCTTGAACACCAGCAAAATGCCCATGGAGTCAACCAGCTTAGTGATGTTTTCTTCAGCTCACGAAACACCAATGCTAGAGAGTGCATCTTTCAGCAGGTGTACAATACAGGGGTAAAACAACACAGATTCAGTTATGATGTTGATATTTTTCAGATGGTAATATTTAGAAAAAGACATGGAAAAAATTAAATCATTTTTTCATGAAATAACTCTTTGCCCTACTTCCCATATGGTCTTGCAGCTCTTTTTAAATTATACACAACAAAATTTTTCTATCTACATGGACCATATATCACATTTATTATGATGGAATGCTTGGCAACTGCCTCTAGTTTGTATTTCTGCGCATATAAAAATTTTAATTCAGCAGGAGACCTGACTAAAACTAAAATAAAAAGCAGTATTTTCTCTAATGGAACAGCTGTTAAATATTGTGGATTGATCTTGATATCATCAGGAAACCTTCTCTGAGCAGAAACAGGCAGTCTTGAAAACATTGTATTTTGTATATTGTTTGTCTAAGCCTGATCTGAAGAGGCATAATATCTTTTATTACGTTGTGTAGCAAATGATCTAATTACCTTTTTGATAAAACCTGCATTTCTCATATTAATATTCTTAGAGCTTGCTTTTCCTGTATTTTTATACTACAGCCCTTAATAACTTCACTGTTACAATACACTGGAATAAAGAGAACATATATGGAAGTGTAAACAGTACAGATGCACAGCTGGACTTTGCTTGGACAGGAATAGGCAGACAAGGGAACAAATGAAAATTCATGAAAGAGATCAATTCTGACAGTGATTTCAATCACTATCATAAAATGTGTACTATATATGAACATAAAGATGGCCAATTAAAGTTGGAGAGAAAACTGAGAAGAATATAGATGCATTCCATTCTGTTTATAAGGAGTGCGGAGACATTGTGATTAAACAATGTACATTATTTACAATATAATTGTGTCTGTGAGGACTGTAAATCCATGTGGCTTTCAGATTTTCCAGTGAATTTGTACTAGTCGACCATATTTCCACTAGTGGTTGAACTGGTGACCCCACCATTTAACATGTGTTGAATTTCTTCTGCTCTTGCATGGATTCTGTCATTTTTTAAATGTTGACTTTATGGTAGAGTTTTATGGTGGTCTTGATTTTGGTTTGGGAATTGAAGACCTCTTGCCAGCTGTTGATGCTAATATGTTCCATAGGGGTTTTTTTTGCCTTGTCTTCTGAAACTGTAAGTTCTTTGGACAGATGGTCTTTATTTTTTTTCCTCCTTCTATTTTTATCCTGTGAAGAAATGTCTACTTTAGGAATATTTTGCCAAGAAATCTAGCAAATTGCAGATACCTAAGAAAAAGTTCATCTGCCATAGACAGCATCTTATCTGTGACGGTGGCCTCTAAGCTAACAATGGAACCATATAGCATTGTGCAAACATACTTCCCCTGCACACTTAGATTTCTGAGATTTATGAGTCAGGGACTGACTGAGTCAGACGCAGTATATTTGGTATATTTAAGAGGACTTTTTTCTGTTTCCTAATGTATCTGACACTCCAGGTCATGAAGGGCACAATGAAGGCAGACAGAGGATATAGAGACATATTTCTTGACTCTGTGCTCATTGGAAATCTGATTCAGTTTTTAGAACCAATTCTGTGTGTGTTTATGGATGCGTATGGCTGTTCCTGAATATTCTGAGACCATGCAAGCTAAAGACTTGTATACATAACAGAACAGTTGCACTGATCATCTACAACAATAGGAAGTAAAGTGTGTGCTAATGCTAAAAAGAAAAAATAAAACCATTTAGGCTGCTTTTAAGACACATAATCTGAACCTCAGCAGAACCACAGATCTTCAGCTCCCATCTGTGTGCAATATATTTTTTTCCAAATATGCTTTAAGACTGTCAGTTATATCTGTTGGCAGCAGTCACCTTTCAGGGAATGGGCTTCGTGCAGCCACATTATGTGTGTACAGCTAATTTAACATGCTTATCTTAGTCAAATGCTCTCCACTGATGAGATTGTGGAATGGATTACTGCCTGTAAAATAACTTCAGCTTCAGTTTTTGAATGTGTAGAGACAGCAAACACCTTCCACTGGCATGAAACAGCCCCTACAGTCTCTGCAATATAACCACACAGATTTCAGTGAACAAATTATTCTTGTTTTATTTGCCTTTGTCTTATTCTGTCTATAGGACAATACTTTGGGACCCTAGAAAGTGTTGGGCTGTTTCAAACATAACCACAGTAAATATAATCTGAAGAAACATGATCAAGTGTCTGACAGTCAGAAAATCCAGATTGATGAAATCTGCCAGTGCACCAAAAAAATTCAGATATTTCTTGCACTGTAAGAAAAGAGCTTCTGGAGTTTGTAAGGACTGTGCATAAATTGTTGAATTTGTGTATGAATTATGTCTAGACAAAGTGGTCCTTCCGTGGTGCTTCCTCTCCAGTACTGCTGGCTGCTCCACTGTTGTGTCCCCATGCCTGGAGATGTTGATATTTCATATAGTTGGCAAAAGATCTTCAGTTTAAAATGGATTGCTCACATTTTTATATTATTCTATTCCTTCCCTTATCTCTTTCAAAGAATCATAGAATTATTTCAGTTGGAAGAAACCCTTAGGATCATTGAGTCCAACAATTTCCTTAGGGAATGTACAGGGTGATCCTCTTGGAACTACACCTTGATGTTTTCAGTCTAGTTGTTTCACTATCAGAAAATGTCTGATTTCTGCAGTGTGTTATGGGAATACTATCAGGGTTAAAATAATCTTTTCAGTTGCACTTGAAAAAAAAAATCAGCATTGTATGTGATTATTATGGATTGTTTGTTTTGAGAGTTCTGAGGATTAAACTTAGTGCATAAGCCTATGAATAGGCTAAATCAGTCCAGCATAAGTAGCATGAAATAAAGAGATGGTTTGCTATTTTAGAACTGGGCTGTCCAGCAGGGATTACCACCTACCCTGTTATAATCTTTGCAGTGATAAACGCACTGTCTTTTTGGAACACAAGGGAGAAACTGAATTAATATAGACTGTCGGAAATGGAATTTTGCTACGTTTCATTTCTGTTCAGCTTTCAACTAAACGATCATTAGTGGAGAAAGAAATCACTTATTTTCATGCATAGAGAATTTTCAGTGTCTGTAGCTCTCTACAGTGTATGAACAGGATGAGCAGCGTCATGTCCCCACATTCTTAAAATTCAGGGGGCACAGCATCTGCTCCGTTTGTGTCATTCAAGTGGTGGAAAGGATGCAGAATTTAGTTGCATGCACTTCATTGTACAACTCCTTCTTGTCACACCACACGGTGCCTCTAAAAACCTGTAATGCCCAGAAAAAAGGTAAATAAATGCAAAAACCAGTTTTGAGTCTTCAGCATTCTGTTTCCTACCTCATAGTCCTGTATTCTGCCATATGAGCATCACAGGAATGACTGATTTATTTTTTCCTCTTTGGTCAGTGTTCCAGAAGAAAATACTGATTTACAGTAGCTAGAATGATAATGCGATAATATGTGTATATATATATACATAAAAGATATTCTCAGGAAGGTAAATATGTGGAATCATCTTCTTAAATGGGGCAGTATCTCGTTTCATTATGGCAGTAGTTACCAGAATAGACAGCACCACGGCTTCCTGGGGAGGTCTTTCTCCTACGATCTAATTAGGGTCACTGAGCTGATGTAAGCACTTGCTTTTAGGTGATTTAGAAGTTATATACAGTCTGTTTCAGCGGCTCAGTATGTTTGACAACTGGGTCATAAATCCTTCCTGTGTATTTGTATCATTTTCTCATCCTGATTTTGGTACACTTTCTTACTGCTTCACAGAATATTAAGGTGTATTCATTACGATTGGTAAAGTGTATCAAAGGCCTTCAATGTAAAGTACAAGAGCTGCTCTTAAAATGTCAAAGACCACCAATAGGAACATAAGTGCCAGTACTTTCAAAGATCTCTGCTTTCCTTTTTTTATCCCTTTTTGGCTTCAGGGATTTCTTTCTTTTTTTTTTTTTTTTTTTTTNTTTTTTTTTTCTTTTTTCATCTGAAGTTACAAAGCTTGATTCAAAAATTGTCTAGAATTCTAGAATTCCTACTGCCAAAGGCTAAGCTATAAATAATTCTTCCCTCATTAGCTTTTTTTAAGTTTAACAGCTGGAATAGGTCTGTGGACTGCATGTCAAAGTTACCTACCGAGTTTCACAGTTAAGAGGGGAAAAATGTACATGCAATTTAGAGCTCCTGATGAGGAAATGAGTTATTGTAGTATATTTTGATAGAAACCTGGATAGCGTTATAATTTTTTTAACATTTTTCTGTATTTGTAGTCCACACTGGGAACCTATTAATGAAAGTAAGAAAAAATTATTGGGGAAAATATTAAAAAATAAGCTTTGCTAATAGAATTTTCAACTAATTTTCATGAGTTTTCTACTTTCCCAGGAACATCCAACACAGCTTAATTATAAATATTTTGCCCCACAACAGAGGTTGGCAGAAAAATGGGGGTTGTGTACAATTAGTGTTCCATGGACAAACCTTATTTTAAATATGTTTGTTAGTATGCAGATACAAAAGTATTTTGATGTAGTGGAACTTGGGAGTTTTCAAGCTGTAAGATATTTCACTTACCTTCCTCAAAATGGGTAGCTGGGCTGCACTTTAGCACTGCACTTGTTCTGTGAAGCATCAAAAGCCAAAAGACTAAGTGGCTGCACTACTTTCCCCCCACACCTGAATGTTTCACTTAAATAATTCCTCTTCAAAGGGTCTGCTCTGATTTATGATAGATTATAAAAATGACCATCTGTTGTTTGTATCGGTATAGATGTTGTCCCATACAAAATTCTGATTCTAATTTTAGGGCCGATCAACTATTATTATTTTTTTTTATTTGTTAATACCAAACAGTGTTGTTTCATAAAATTTCTTTTGCTGTTTGTAGCAGACCTGCTATTTTGATGTTGATCTTAAAAAAGAAATATTTCTGTCAAAATATGATTCTGTAGCGACTGATGAAAGTCGACATTTGATATCAGGCACTTTCTGATTGCAACCCTTCTATCAACACAGACATTTAATCTGATTGAGTCCCATACCTTACCGAGGAGAGTGTGAGCTTACAAGACATAAAACTGCAATCCCTATGGAAACCCAGTAGTTGTCTTCTGAAATTGTGAGTCTTCCTATTCAATCTGTAAAGAGAAATACTGGAAAAAAAGGGATACTGGAAGGCAAAGCCTAACAAGACAAGGAGAATCTGTTTTTATTTTTTTTTTACCACTGCCAAAGAACCAAGCACATATTACAAACTTATATACCCGCTCTTTTTAATTTATTAATGCTCTTTCCAAACAGGGATCTTAAAAAAACAAAACCAACCAAACAAAAAACTACCAAAACCAACACTAATGAATTTTTGAGGAAGCAGTATCTGAACTTTCTATGCTTTTAGAATGCAGAGCAATAGCTCTCACCACCACAGCTGGCCCTCTCAGCTGACCTAATGGAAGGTATGACTCTAAGAAAGGGAAAAGGAGAAGGCAACAATACTAAAATTATTCCCACTAGTTGGGAAAGAGGATGGCTAGATGCGTGGCAGGGGAGGGAAAGCGAGAGAAGCAGTGGAAAAGAGCCTTGGTGACTTTGGGAATTTCTGGAGAGTGATTTATTCAGCCAGACTTTCAGACCTAGCATTGCAACAGATGCAGTGTTTATTTATAGGTCAGGCACTTCAGACAAGGTAATTCATCAGATGGAGTCAGAAGTCAGCGTGAACTGCTGACTTTCAGTTCATGAAAATGAATAATCTGAGCCATGAATGATTGCATTGACCTATTTAGTCATAATTGCAGAGCACGTTGAGAAAAAAAAAAAAGCATCCTTTCAGCCTGATGCATGCAGGGATAGAAGATGCTTGTCTATCTCATCATCTTATTCTCTCTGTATTTATGGCATCCAGCACATATTCCATACTGCGTGGCCTTGCTGTGTCAGGTATAGGAGCAGAGCGTGTAGGAGCCCATTAATTCCAGCGCTCCAGCAATGATTTGAGCACTGAATAGATGCTGGTGCCATCCAAACGGTGCGGCAGAGGTTTGCCTACAATCTTAGTTTCTCAGTCATTGTGGTCTTTCTGGTCCATCGCCTGGATTTCTTTCCCTAAGAGACTATAGAAATGGGAGAGAAAAGGGGTTTTGATACATGACTGGTCTTGTTTTACCATAGGCTTGGGATTCATCTTGCAGAATCTGGTACTAATGGCACCTACCATTTAGGCATCACTACAGGAAAAAAGCTGCTAAGCAGGAGTGAAAACTAGAGGAATGAACAAATATGCTCCTCACTTAGAATGCTTTGCCACTCCATTTTGCAGTTAGCAGCCCATAATGTGTTGGTTTTTATCTTTAAAATTTTTAAATGTGAGATACTAGGCACAAATCTTTCTGACATGTAGGTGGCTAACCCCTAGAAGCTCATCTAACTTTTTGATCATAATTTATGTATGACATATCCTATTAACCAGTCTTAATGAATACTAAATGATATTAATTTACACTACTTGCAGTGCTTTTAGCAAAAGGCATTTATGAATGGAAAGCAGAATTTTCTTCTTTTAATTTATGAATGGAAAGTAGAGTTTTCTCTGTTTCATTTATGAATGGAAAGTAGAGTTTTCTCTTTTCCATTTATGAATGGAAAGCACGAGTCTGTCTCTTCCTATTGCCCAGTTACTTTGAACCTCATGTGTTAGCTCTGCTGTCTTAACAGGAAAACTATACTGTGGTAAGAGAAACAACTATGAGATTAAAATCTTTTCCTTCTCCTCTGCCCGTATCTCTAAGAAAGTTCTACGTATGTATGTATGTTCATTCTATGCTAAAGGCAAAATCAAAGAGAGTGAAATCCTCATCTGTCTGTGACGCTGTTGACAAAGAATTCTGTACAAAGATAAGGAATATTGCTCATGCCTGACAATGTATGATGCCACATCACCATGACACTGATGCACAAATTTATTACTTAATCTCATCTTTAAGTTTGCATTTCTGACTGTAATTTCTGGATCATTATGCTAGATGGATGGTACTTTTCTGGCATAGATTCAGATAAAGCACTTGGCCAGTTTTCTCAACCGTCTTTCCTAAAATGAAAATAATGAGTCCAAATATTGGATGTAGTCATTCGGTTTCCACTGCCAGCTCGTTCTTTGATCTCTGCAGATACTGCTGCAAGGAGTCAGTTAGTAGGAATAGAAAGGGTACTTTTTATGATTGTAAAAGATACTCAACAGCAATAAGTTTCACAGATGATCTCTATCTTCCGTACTTCTCATTTGATAAAGTTAGATAGTATTTCCACCCATAAGCTCTGTAATAAAAGATGCAGTGCTCAGTTTTGGAAATCAGGTTTTTTTTCTTAATGCTTTTACTGTTTTGCTCTCTCTGCTTATTTGAACTACTTTTTTTTTTCTAGCAGATTAATTGGAACTGACAGCAACCAAGTCTTTATTTTATGACTTGTGAATACTGAGTTATTCAAGTGCTGTTGAATAACATTTATACAATGTCTTTCATCCAAGGACTTCCAAGTGCCTTGTACTCATCAAGCTTCACTGCAGCCATGTGAATTAAGTATTGCTGTACTAGCGAGAGTCAAACCAGAATGTAAAAAGATGCAAGAGTCTTCTCCACATTCAGTGCCAGATGCAGATAAGGATTTTCCGTTAGTTTTGTCTTGTGATTAAATGGTATTTTCATGTCTCATTTTCTGAACTGTTGGCTGAAGAGTAGGTCCAACCAGTAAATGAAGGGCTATGTAGAAGCTACCCTTTCCTGACTGATGTATCGTTAAACATAGAGTGTAGGCAGAAGATAGCAAATGGTACTCTCTGATTTAAAGACATAATCATAAGCTGATGTAACTAGAAGGTCATTTTGGGTCATTTCGTTAAGTCCTGATGTAATGAAAACTACCCACATTGAAGTTTCTAGGAGTCCTTTTAGCACCTGTGGAAACACACCTGTGCCCACAGTATTGCTCCCTGTTTCAGGTGTGTTACAGGCAGTGTGCTTTTTCTGGCTGGTGAAACTTTATGTATATTCAGAAATGAATCTGTCATTTCATAAAATATCCCTTTATTAAGACAGTCCTCTCTTTATTACCTTAAAAACCTCTAATATGTGTCAGTTGTACACGGCTGTTGGTAAATGACACGCTTCTCAGTGTTTGAAAGGGTGCACTGAGGACATTTTATCCCTGATGTACCAGAGAACAGAGTAGGAGGAAACTCAAGCGCAGTGAGTTTGACTGTCATCTTTTCTGACAAATAATTTGAAACTGGAGGCAACAAATTGTCGTGGTAAGTTTTTTAAGCATAATACGTGCATGTGAGAATATAAGTACAAATATACAAATGTAATCATTAGGCAGAGGAACCTGATTTGAATGACCACCTAGGCAAAAAAAAAAAAAATGGTACCCCTTAAAAATTCTTTCTCATTTAATTTGTTTTCAGACTTTCCTTTCAGTTCATATTAGGCATCCAACTGTGAAAAAAGAATGTGCTTTCTTTTTCTTTAACCAAATAGTGCCTGGTCTTAGTTTTCCTGTAGGTTTTTTTGAAGGAGATTCTTTAACTGCAGAATGAAAAGAACTTTCTCTGCCTATTGTTGCTAGTTCAACAAAAACTGCTGAAAAACAATGCTTCCTGCCTTTGGAAGAGGTATTTGATTTCACTGTGTTTGGGTCACATTGAGTTAACCACTTAAATGCTGATATTTAGTAGGCACTACCCTAATGAAGAAGTAGAGAGACTGAAATACATGATTGCTTATGGACACAATCTCATCATGAGACCACACACCTGTCAGACAGACACACGGCTCTTTGTGCTTCCACAGAAAGCGATCCATTGCTTCCCCCACCACAATCTTCCTACTCAGCAGCTGTAGGAAGGTTACGTTCCTTGAATACTGCAGAAAAAAACCTAACGTGATACCAGTAACACAAGACCAACGTGCGTGACCTGTCAAAATTAAATGGCCTTATGAACAGCAAAGCACCAACACACTTCGTATTATTTCTTACAATGAAACACCTGGACTTCTGCAGTTGTCTCCAATAGAGTTCTTATCCACTTTTGTAGGTGGAATACAGCTATGATGCAGAAGTAATTTCTTGATAACTGAATGTAACGATGGATATTGAGATTATATCTAAACTAGCAAAACATTGAGAGCACTTGTGTTGATAACACGTTATGATTAATTCATAGGATGGAAATGAACATACAAAGATAGAATGGTACCTCATTAAAAAATGAAAGCAGAAAAGCCCAAGTGACTAATACCCCTTCTAAAAATGGAACTCATTAATCTTGACTCTGTCAGGAAATGTATTTCGTCAGGTTTACATGCAGAAATTGTTTCAGTTTTTCCAATGGACCCATTCAAGTAAACAGTTAGCACTGTAATTCAGTGAATTACATTTTAGGTAGAGAAAACACGAGGCTTTTTAGGACGAGAGAAGTAGAAAAATGTGCAATAGGTACACACTTGCACAATATAGCAGGATGAAAACTGACTCATCCAGTGCTACGTTTCCTGTCATCCTGCAAAGAATTGTTCGTACTGGTGCGTATGAGAGGGATATGTCTCTGTCAGTTGAGCTCAGTTGATAGCTCTAACAATTGATATATTCCAGTATAGTGTCTAAACAGTAGAAGGTGTGTACATCTGGTAGCAGTAAATTCAGGGTGTTAGTTGGTTTACTTCTAATATCCACAAGTATCAAAGATTAAAATACGACAGGCAGACAAATCATAGCTGAATTCACAAACACAGGCAACATTTCTCTTCCGGGTTCTCTGTATAATGTCACGTTCTCTTTAGAGCTGCTGCTGCCTAGACCTTTTGGTTGGAACTTAACAATCATTTTGCTTTAGCGACTTCCCTGTTTCATAGCAGGAAAGTGTCACCTTCTAGCACTGGAATGAGGCCTGGTTTATATTTCCTAGTACACAGCTCAAAGATTTTGAGGGCTCCGTATCCCACTATGTCTCCGTACCATTCATAATCTCTTGCTTACAGAGTAAATCCTTCATTTTCTTCTGAGAGGAAGGAATCTGCATTTATTTTTTTTTCAGAACTTCTTAAACTTATTTTTGAAATACTGTTGTTTCACCTGAAAGAATGCAAGAGTAATAATGGGTTTCAGCCTCCATTGGGTTCTGAATGTTTTTCTTTTTTCTTTTTTTTTCATATGTGTGTGTGTATCCCTTCAATAAATAGTCCATAGATCCCTGGAAAATCTGCAAACTGAAAACCACTGACTGCAGTTTCTTCACATCAAAGAATTTCAAAGGGTTTTTTGAGGCCATTCCAGTCCAGGTTTTAGTAAAATAATGTATGTTTTCCTTGGTTTCACGGTATTATCTAAAATAATCTGATTTGTCTTTCTATTTTGAAAAGAAAAACACATTACATGGTAATGACACGTCTCCTTTGTTTCGAAAATCCAAATGAACATTGTTCTAACTTTCTGAATAGTGTATATTATCAGCAGCTTTATATTGAAAAAATACATTTGTAAGAGTGTTAAACAAACATATATTTTACATATGCACACAGAATACATTTTTAAGGAACCCAGAAGGATAGTTAAACGTGACTCATTCTGTAGTTAAACTGAGGGAAGTATCTGCCAAAACATTTGTTAATGTTTGCTCAGTTTAGAATTCACTGAGGTTTTTGCCCTCTCTTTTGTTGTACGCTTTTCTTTCTAAGATACTTTAACAATGCATTGAGTCTCAGAAATATTCAGAGAAATAAAGTCATGTCCCATGTTAAGAGACTAATTAAAAAAAAAAAAAGGAAAAAATCCTCATGACTATAAATAGAATAATCCTTTCATTTGGTCAGATGGCATTTGTTTTCAATGTTTTTTATTCCAACCCGGTTTTGAAAAACTGTGTTAATCCAGTCAAGGGACAGAGGAGATTACATTGTTCTTATGTATTCAAAATTTCAGCTTTTGAGTGATGAATGAATGCAATGCTCCTGAGTAAAACGTGGAAGAAACCTTTATTCACAGAAATGACTTCAGTGGGATTCTTTATGGTCCTAGAGGTCCAGTGCATATCCAGTCGCAAGAGTAGAAAACAATAGTAGAAGAAATATAGGAGGCGGAGTGAGTGGGCAGGAGAACTGATTCAAAGTCTGATGTAATCAAAGGTGAGACTTACAACCGTGTTCAGATGCCTGCAAATGACACTGATGCACTCAGTATCAAAATAAACACCCCATGGGTAATTTATCAAGAGAAAATAATAAAAAGAATGTGCTTTGCCTTTTTAAAGCAACACCTGTCTTGTGGAGCTAGTAACACCTACTGTTAAAACATAAGAAAAATCTGTATTTACACAGTTGTTTCTCCTTAAGAAAAGATGCTTTTGTGACCAGAGCTTTATGTTTATAGTTGATTATAATTAGAAACATATAACATGTAGAATTACTATTTGATTTTTCTCTTGGAAGAGCACAGTGTAATCCCCTGGCAACCTCATTTTCAGGCTGAGGACTGCATACGCTAATGCTGAGCTTTATTCAAATGGAAATGCTCTACATTTTCCTATGTGGACAGTAGTGTTAGCAACTTGGATACTTGGAAGAATTAAAGAGAAATCTGAAATATTTCTAGCTGAGAAGGACAGCACATTGTCTTAAATGTGTTTAAGATATTTAAATGTGCGTTAATTGTTCTAAAACAAGAATCTTCTGTTGCATAGTGCACAAAGCATTAGACATAGGTACTGTAATCAACTTTTATTTAAACTCAGTTAAGCAGTATTAGAAACAGAATGTAAAGGATGAGGAATTCTTAGCCTGGGAGCAAACCACATTAAACATCTGTCAACCCGGTTGAGCCGCAGGTGTATCAGAAGCCTTTTGCATTAGCAGCATTGCTGGAAGAGCTCTGCTCACATGGCTGAGGAAAGGATCTGTGCATTCCTTCAACCTGCCTAACAAAGCTCCTGTGCTCAGCAGAGCTGCTGAAGTGCCTTGTCTTCTCTGGAGTGTTCAAACTGAGACTCTGGGCTGCTGTGCAAAGGTTGAAAAGGTGCATTTTTCACCATCTGCTCCCTTCACTCTGCTCTTCTGCTGTAGCAAAACCTCTTTTGAAGTAGAAGTAGGTAGTAGAAAAAATGTATTGCTTCCCATTACAATGTTGTGACTTTCAATGTACTTGGAAACATTGAAAATTCCTTCACAATTTTTCTCCAGATGATGACGTTAAAATCTATTTGAAGCACTGGTTTCCCAGCAAAACCAGCAGGTTTACTATACACGTTTCTGATTTGGACGATATCTTGGATGCTTGGTCTGAATACAAACCAGCACGACTATCAGGGAAAGTTTCATCCATCTGCATGCACAAAGTGGTTATGCCTAATGGATTATGACATGAAGGGTTTATTACAGTTTGTTTGCAGAAGCATTGAAGAATGGATTTATCTTTGTTTGCCCTCAAAGTGCTACTAGTTCCTGGGGTTACACCTCCCTGGTTAGTAGCTGGTTTTAAATAGCAGAAAGCACAGAGGAAAACTGTGTTCTATGAAGTCTGCTTTATTTTCAGCATTCCAGGAAATCGCAGAGTACTTTTGATTGAAAATAGCCCTCATAAACACACAGTACAGGGGATCGTGTCTACAGATAATTTCAATTATTTATGAATGGCGTTACATCTACTTATACAAAGCCAAATCCTGGAAACCAGTACTTAATCTCAACAGTTATACACTAATAAATAGGTTTTACTCTGAGGTTGTTCTCCCCTGCCTCAGTTAATCTCCATCCTTCCAGGTGACTAAGGTGTGTAATGATGCATCTTTTAACCTGGTTCGTGCAAAATGGACTTCATCTGTAGCATGATCTGTTTTCCCAGAGGAACCTACCACTTCAGAAAAAGTATTTGGTTCTGTTTTGCACACAGGTAGGTATATGTGCATAAGTTACAAAAATATATATTGTGTATGTATAACATATTCCCTTATCTGGTTGATTTATTATTAATGCAAGAGGAGCTGGACTATTCCCATTAGCAATATGAGAGAAAAGGGCTGTATGCAGCAGCTGTGCAATGGACAACAGGTTGCACAAATGCTCTTATGCTTTCTAAAATACAAAAGAAATATTTTTTTTCTGGTTGATTTGTGTGTGTGGGGGTGTGTGTGTGTGATTGGTGCACTGCACTGTGATGATAATGGCATTAATCTGTCACTTTAGGTCACTGCTTTGTATTTTCCCCCTTCTGTTTTACAGCATCAGCAGTAAACCATTTTTTTCATCAAAACAGGGTATTTATAAAAATTGTATGTAAACAATTTGTACTTAATTAAGTTTTGATGCCTATCTCAGCTACTGAAACTACATGCCACTGCACCATTATAAATATTAAATATTATATAAATAGATACTAAGCCAGTAGGAAAATTAAATGCCAGGGAAAACCCAAAGGAAGCTGATGGAAAGCTAATGGAAGTGTTCAATTGCACAAAGATAATATTTTCTGTTCAGAATTCTAAAGAACGTGACAAGTCACAAGCAGCGGCTGAGTGGTTTTCAGCAATGGATTGGGTTGTTAACTAGTTAAATGCAGCATGATCAACAGATTTGAAGCTTCTCTGTTTTACACCTTATTCAGTCTCTACATCCTTTAGAAACCATTTATTAGAGAAGCTGCAATTCTTCTTATGAAATTTAGTGTCATTCTTGGCTGACAAAGTAAATTTCTATTCTAGGAAGCGGCAATCAGTAAAAGAAGAAAATAGAATGTGAATCTCATTTTTCTTTGAGAGTACGAGTGCATGGATTCTCCTTCTTTAAGGAGACACACTTAGTGTAGTCAACTCCTTCATAGGGAGATGTTAGCAGCTTTCTTTGACATAGATTTTTCTTGCGCTGCTTCTTCTCTGGATGCATTTTGAAAGTTTTGGTTGCAATGACCATGATTTTAATTTTTTTATTCCTCATTTCCATGTGCAAACTGTTCTCAGGCAGCAGCACTTCCACAAACGAGAACAGAATCCATGAGGCGGCAGGATCTGAGTGTTTAACTTGTGGGAGGCCTTATTCATGTAGCTGAGCATAGTCTGGAAAAGCTTCACTGAGAAACATACGGAAAAGTTTGTAAGTGCAAAAATAAGCTTCTGTTTCATAGCTATTAAATAGGGCACTAGTTCAAAACAAGGTAAACATCTGCAACAACACCCTGTAAAATCATTGCCATGTGGTATTTCTAAGAAACTAAGCCAAGGAACTGCTGCTCTATTATTATCAGTTTCTATGACTGTTTTTTTTCTTGACTAGAAAAGATCGAGAAGGTTCTTTCATTTCTTTGCTTACTTCCCTCTTAACAAAAGTCGGTATAACACAGCAGTAATGAAGCATTTTCCATCTGGGATTCACCGTTCATCTCTCTTTGGCTGGGGTAGGGCTGGAAATTGGTAGGTGAAGAGAGGATCCTGTTGTAGGACCCAGTGTGATGGAGCCCATCGTGGTTATGGCATATCTGAGAATCTGGATCAGATTTTTGAAAGTCTAAATTTAAACCAATGTCCTTGCCATGACTGTATATGGAACATTTCTAAGAGCACACTCCAAGTCTTAAATGTTATATACGTGACATGGTTATGCACTAGATGGTTTCCTAGATTAAATAGTCTGTCTCTCTTTAAAAAAAGCCTACAGTAGGAAAAGTCATTACTTTTTTTTTTCTTTTTTTCTTTTTCCTGAACACGTCATTCTTCTGACGCCAGCTGCATGCTACCTTCTGTTAACCCAGTTTTATTTTAGTAAGAAATATCCAAACCAGGAATTCTGGTACTTGCAGTAAATGTGGTACATTTAATATTTCTAAAAACGAATGTAGAGTCTAATCAGAGCAATTAGACATTCTGACTGTTGTGTTAAATCTTCTTAAATGTATCACTGGAATAAAACCAATGGCCTTTAAGGGTAGCATACAAGGAACAGAAAAAAATGTAAAACATGGTATTGCTCATCATATATTTTAAGATATTTTGAAACATGCAGCATGATGTAAATAAGGGAGATGTGTTGAACTGATATGTCTGATCTCTAGGACAAAAAAAAAAAGGAATAAATTCAGAAAAGCCACAATCTAAGGATTGAAAAGAATAACCTAATGCATGACGTAAAAAAAATAGTTTATTCTTTAAATGCTAATTTAAATAGCTGTCTGAGGACAGACCTGGCTTGTTGAGAACACTAGGACTTGCAGGGTTAATTTGCTTGTTTTCATATTTATTACTATGCAGAAAATGTTGTTATGGAAACCAAGTCTATTTCTTAAATAAATATTGTCCCATGGCTCTGGAACAAAGAAAAAAAAATGAAGCTATTAGTGTTATTGTTGCTGTTGGCTGCCTGAAATCCCAAAGCTGGGACTGTAATTGATACTGAGAATGCAAGGACTTTTGTGTCCTGGTTGTGTAGTGAAAAGGTAGAAAGCCAATAGCATTGTCATCTGCTTCTTAACGATTATGACAAACTGGGACTGGGTCCCCGTGGTCCCATTGCTTAAAACACCTGGAGGTTTCCCCTGGTTTGGGAAGCTTGCAAGCCAAGAAGAATTTACGTGGAAATCCACCAAATGGGTTTGCCCTGTAATATTTGGCAAACTGAACACAGCCTTGTAGCAAGGCGTCTCACAAATGTTTCCTGAAACCAGCTTGAGGCAGATTGATGCTGAATAGGTTTTCTGAATGGATTTGGACCCTCATGCACTTTGAACGTATCTGTGCCTAGTTTGTAGGCATTTTACCTTTAATTCTGTGGGAACTCATCAAACTCAAGAACTCAGATAAACCCAGTAAGATTTTCTAGAGAAACTTTACTTCTCTTAAAAATTTCCCTGTGGTTAAGTTATGATACAGAAATAATAATGATGGGAAGTGGAAACATGAAGGAATTTTCTGATCGTGTTGTAAGGAGTGGATGAGAATCATATGGTGACAGTTGAAACCAGGTAAATCAGCCTTTGGTCCAGCATAGAATTTCAGGCAGTGAGGCTGGTGAAGTGTGACTGACGACTGAACTTATCACAGAGTCAATGGACTTGTCACTGAAAATTCTCAAGGTCAAACTCGTTCTTTCAGAATTCTTTGGTTTGTGGAGTTGGAGAGACAAGTCAGGATGTATTACTGGTCCTTTCTGGCCTTTAATCTGTTTAATTTTCCTTTTTTTCATGAGCTACAAACAGCACAGGATTATTTATTCTGCTATTATGCACTAGGAAAAAGCATTCGGATAGCAAACGTATTAGAATTTAGTTCCTTGTATAGTCATCTGAAACATGAAGAAAAAAATCCATAATGCATTTTTTGTTATTCATAATTTCTTTGTGGATGCTCTTCATTCATGGAAATAAAAATCAGAATGAAACTGTCAGGAGCTATCAGCTATCACAACATGTCTTCCAAAGTTATACTAAAACCAGCAGCTGTAATCCTTCAATGATTAGAGTAACATCCTTTAGAAGTAGGGAGGCAATACTTCACCTGTATTATCCCTGCACTTACAAGAATGTTATCGGGGTTCCATTTCTAGTTCCAGACATCAAAAATGAGAGCAAAATATTAAAAGAGATTCAGGAAAGAGCTACAAAAAAGCTGAAAGCTCTGGGAAATACAGCTTGTAATAGTACATTGAACTTTGTTAATTCTCTTTATTTGAGAAAGAATAAGAGGCAAGTTGAACTTAGTCAAAATGTATCTATCCCTCCTGAAAGGTCTGAAATCTGACAATGTCCATATATTTTATTGTGCGTTTACTTTTGAGCCATAGCATTAGCTGAGGTACTTACAGCATACTGTATTACAGCACAACCTAGGAAATAGTTTGTTCTTTTGAATTAACCATTCTCCGATCTGCAGTCGACTACAATTGAACTGTAATTGTGTCTTATAAATTCATTTTAAGCAGTCTTCCAGTGATTTGCAATAAGATAGAGTATTAAGAGCATTTTCAGTGTAAGAAGCCTGTGTTACTTGCTTATTACATTAAAATAAGTATATTCTAATCTTTGGAATAATATTTTAGTAGAATCAGGAGAGTTCATTGGCTATTTAAGAATATTCTCCCAGGTGTCTGGCATTATCCGTGTAAACCTATGCGGACATTTCCTGGAGGTGCAACCGTGGCGTTCATTTTATCATTCAACTGGTAGAGTAGTAGACTGGAACAATACCTTGAAGGAAATTAATTTCTCTAATATTCATTACATTTATCTCCCTGGTCATAAAGTTTGCTTTAAAAGGCCCTCTCTGTATTTGTTCCAATTCACTTTATATAAGTCTCTGCTGTAATAGGGATAGGAAAGTGTTGATTATAGGGCTTTTTTGGGTTCTGCAAAGATTGATATTATCCCATACTTGAAAAGCTGATACAAACTTGGAATCCAGCAAACAAGAATGTAAATGTAAATAAGAGAGTGAGGTGGTGCTTCAAAATCCCATCTCTTCTGATTTATCAAGCATAACTGAGGCCCTCAGGGAACATATGCTTGGCCAGTCATTCTGGTGAATATGCAGAAATACTGAGAAAAATAACGAATAACTAGTCTTGTGTTGGCAATGCTTTGGGTGTTTTGTTTTCTTTTTTCAGTTTGTGCTGGTAATAATTATCAAGACTGACTAATTTCAAATTGCAGCATGTGTGAAAACAACTTTCCCTTAGCTTTGGATACTGGATTACTTCGTATTTTCTGTAATCTTTTTTCTGTTAGGAAATTACTTTGGTTATTACCCATCACCTTGCAATCCTAAGGATAATTTTTGCTAAATGGGATGTCACATCTACAAACATGCTTCTCTTCATTAAAGCTGTTTCCACATTCATATTTTAGAATCTTTTATTCATCCTTAACTCTTGAATGACCTTTGTCATCTGTCACTGTCAATTAGGGATCACTGCACTCGACAGTTGCTGTCAGTTCTGAAGAGATGTAAATCCCTGTGCCATATTCCACGGGGCTGGAAAACTCAGCATCTCTGAACTGTGGAATACATCAAGGAATAGAAACAACCACCCACATGCACAGTAAATACTATTCCTTCAGAAAATAACTTGCCCTACTTACTATCTAAAATAGTGACAAATATTTAATGTGCCACAAGTTTAAAATAGATCAGAGTGACATTTGAATCACATAATAACAGTGAAAGGTCTGTGATTCTGTGTAGTGCAGTTAAGCACAAAAATATGGGGAGATTGTTATTGACTGCTGGAAGTAACTAATCAGCTTTTTGAGAGGGGAGTACATTTCCAATAATCCATCTTGTTCTTAAAAGGACTGGTAAGCAATAGAAAGGGTCCTAATGCTTATAGTAAGATTATTGAAAGAATTCCAAGACCAGGATTCATTTAAAGTTAAAAAGGCGTATTAGAAGAAGCCATCTGGCTAAATAATTTATTCATATCCGAAACCATAGCTTCTGATTTCTGCAGTAAATAAGGCACAATATTGTCTTTGTAGTATTTACCAAGGAATTTTTTACAAATTTGTAGTACTTAAACAGTTTGGACATGTTGTAATAATTATACTGACCAGTGTTAATTGGTGGTTTTGAACATGTACCTATTATAATGTTATTTGACCAAGAAGCCCACAGTTCAGCAAATCATCAGAGAACCAAATTATTTGAGAATGTCCATAAAATCTTAATTAGGTTGACAAATTAAAGGGCAAGTCTGACTCAGGATTACATAATCCTCAACATTATTTTTTAGTTTCTCGATTGGAAACAGAGCGAAGCATTACAAGCCAAGATAACGATTTGGTTTTTCAACATGATCAGAATTTTGGAAAGCTTTTGAAATATAAGAACATGTCGAGGAGGTTAGACTGGTACTTAAATATAATGAAGGATTTGGGACCCAAGAGCACAGCTTTATCACTGGTCAGAAACATCATCAGCCAAATCAAACTCAGGATTATATCTCTTAAATTTGTGTGCCTAGTTGTGTCCATGTTTGTGTGTGGATGTGTGTCTGCATATCCACCTATAGAGAGAATTATGCTGAAAAAAAAATGAAAAAAAAGGAGAACACTCTTTTACTTCTATGTTATTGCTACCTGGAGGAAATTAGCCCTAAGGTCTGTGGACTGAGGAAAGAATCAACATTTCTGTTTCTTCCTTAACATACTGAAATGACAAAGAAATTATCCAGATTTTAAGAATGACACTCTTACTACAAAGCCTGAAATTCAGTTGAACTATAATTGGGCAACGAAAGGGGAGTTTTATATGGTTTTCTCTATGTGTTTCTTCTGGGAATTCCAAACATTCAAAGAAGTCAAATCTTAAAAACTTCATTAGGCTGACATTACTAATTAATAAGAAGATGCTTCCACAGCTCAAGGATACTAAAAGCTGAGACCAACCGAGTCCCAAATGAGCAATCTTCATGCTAAGAGCCTTATTCTGCCGTAAATCCACCAGTCCATCTCATACTGATGTCAGTGGAAATTCTCTGGTAAACTAGAGTAGTATCTGTCCCTAGGGAATTACATGATTTACATGATCTCAGAGGACAACTAATAAGAGAAACATGTAACAGTTGAAACAAATTAGTCATTTCACAAATGTTAAGTGCTTTTTATGCTGGTGAAACAGATGTAAAAGGAACACAATATTGATTTTAAAGTAAAAATCCAGACAAGATTTTTCAGAGAAACAATCTGAAGATATTTGAACAATGGCATTAACATAACTAAAAATTAGACCTTGAGTATTTATTTGACAGTGAAGCAGAGGAGGTTGCTAACAGTCCAAGATATCCCCAAAAGGAAAGACACGGGCTTTTTTTTTCCCCACAGATGTGCCTTTTAGCATTATCACTCTTTAATACACCGCGGACTATGTACCACAACCACAGCTCTGTCTCCTTTTACCTTTTCCTGACATGCTATTTATTAGGTTGCTGGCAAATTTCCAGCCACGTCCAGCAGTGATGGTTCGTTAGCTGTGTATAGAGCAGGGCAGTCTATCGAGTTGTGAGATTACATTGGTGATGAGAAAACATCTCAGAATTCGGACCAAAATTACAAATACCTTTTTCTTTAAAGTTCAGTTTGGGATTGAGATTTAATTTTATTTATGTTTAGGTCAAAGTTTAAAGGGAAATTACCATAAGTACATTCAAATGCTTCTCTTTACATCAGTCTCCTTCATCAACTGTCACAGAGAATTCTTTCTTGGACAGAACTGCTTACCAATAATGTTCAGGCAAAAGAAAGGAATAAAAGTTTTTTTTTTTAAATTGTTTTCAGTATGTTTCTTAATTATTTTTTAAACAAAAAGACCTGTTAGAAAAGCTCTTTAGAATTAAAAACATCTACTACCTTTCAAGTTTCTTGATTATTTTTAGATAACCTGGCTGTACACCAGCCTGCTTGTTTCTCTCGAAAGAAAAAAAAAAAAATTAAAAAAAAAAAAAAAAGTTTTTTGGGCCTTTGTACAACCTGAAAAAAAAAAGCAAAAGAGAACAGGAGCAGAAAATCTGTTGTATATCGTGTCATTTAGTGATAATGTAAATTGTGATGCAAGTCATGTTTACACATGGAAGTCTGTGTAGCTGACAAAGTGGTGTCATTTGTGCTATCATTAAATTAGAATTACGAGCTGACGAAAATGAAGGTGGTTCAGTAAGAAAGAGGCTATTGTAGTAACGTACTGCCTGTTGTTCCCCTAACTGCCTTTCAGAGCGAAGGCAATTCCAGTTTTAGACATCTCTTTCACAGAAAAGCTCTTCCAGTTGACTAAAGCGCTTTGTAGCCCATGTCTGTGGGTGCAGCCACCTTGCTGTTCTGTTGGGAAGTGGCTCTGGTGGCTGAGTAAAACAGTCATTTTACCTGGATCAACATCCTGAACGTGTTGGTAACAGTGATGCCCGAGTTTACTTCTATTTAGTGATGTACCTTATTGGAGTTAATATATTTTGGGAAAGACACAGAGGCTCTCAGTGCCTCTCTGAACTGAGCTGCTGTGTTACCACACGTTTTTCTGTGGGATAAAAAGCAATTTGCAGTCTACTGCTGAGTTCAATGTACTTAGTGTGGTGAAGGTGACATCTGCAAAATGATTTGATGGTTTCTTGTAAAGACACTGAAACTGAGCTCTGAGTCGTTGAATTGCCCTTGTTGTGGTTTTCTGTATTTTGCATTAGATTTCTGGTGCAGACAAAGCCTGAAGAAATTGTAATACTTTGACAAAGCTACAAGTGCATGTCAGATAGCGATTAAATTAAATATACCCTCTTAACTAAAGCCTGCACCATTTTTCATAGTAAGACATTCTCTGCAGATGCTAGTTTATTGGATATTCTGTTGTCGTGTGTATCATTGCAAACTTAAGATACGTGTGATAGTGCAGTTAATGAAAATCAACTGTGTTAACTAGCAATATTTGAAAAATCAGTCCTTAGTGAGTTTGTGTATTCAGAACTCTCTTGTTCTATTGCTTACTGGGATAAATCAGGAAAACTTTAATAACAAACCATAATCCTTATTGCTATTTGCAAGAACGCTGGAAAGGTTTACAAAGCTTTTCAGATGACTCTCTTACTGTTGTTGAACGTACATCAGTTGTGCTGGTTAACCCAAGGCAACTGTCACTTGGTTTTCATCCAGTTCAGTTGATCGGTGACTGACATGACTCATTTTTGCCCATCTTTAGTATGACTTTATAGCTTTGAAAAAGACGTTTGAACACAAGAGAGAGAAATAAATTTTGAAATGTAGTATTACATCTCAAGTGTTTGCCTGTTCTGGAATCTAAAGAGATGATCTAATGATATAAATTTATTTTTGTGTGGTCTTTTACATACTGATAAAGAAATGTAAACACATTGTAAAACCACTTCTAATTCCATGTCACTGTGGATGATAATGCAGTTTCCTTATAGAGAAAGTATTTTTTTCTACAACCACACTTTTCTATTTAAGTGTATTTGGTAAATACTCCAGTTATTTTTTCAACGTCAACCTGCACATCTGAAGTAAGATTACAGAATATTGTAAACTCTTATTTAGTAATGGTGCAAGAACACAGATCTATTTAGTTAAACTTTTAAATCTGTCTTGTGAAGTTACTAAAATGCTGAAAATATTCTATAGTTCTATAAATTATATTATATAAAATATCGGTAAAAGACATCCCAACAGGTTCCTGCATGTTGGTAGTAGCTAGGATGAGATGCTTAAAAGGAAGCTGTAAGATTGCTTCTGCAGACAGATGGGGAGTACTGTGATCCACATTAGGTCATATTGAATCTTCAATAGAAGATTTCCTGCAATTTTTATTATCATGTTCATGGATATTTACACAACTGTACGGTGTCATGTTGATTTTTATTTTTTATTTATTTATATATATTTATCTATATATTATATATATATTTTATATATATTTAATTTTTATTAAATTCTTGACATTTGCAAAAATTAAAACTAAACTATTTTTTTGGGGGGTTGGGTTTTTTTTTTGTTTGCTTGGTTTTTTGTGTGTTTTGTTTGTTTGTTTTTTACCTTTCCTAACAATTAAACCACCCAATTTTACACCTTTCAGTTTTACACCTTTCCTTTTAATGGAATGCTCCCTTTTCACTATCTCATTAAAAAAACACAGACCTTAACTTTGCTTTCTCTAGACCATTTATCCTGTACAGTTTTATTATATACCTCCTTTGATTGTTTTCATCAGTGTTCTCTGACATCTCTTCTTAAAAATGTACTTTTTAAAGAAATGGTGGCTCGAATGTTACAGGCCAATCTATATGAGCCTTTACTGTATATCATGATAATGATAAACAGTATTGATTCTCTATAGCTTCATTTTAACTTTTGTTTATCTATTTTTTAATTGCAGCTGGACGTTGTGGAGGGTTTTTATGATCATTACCCAACTTAAATATTGAGATGACAGGATCACTTTTCATCTTGATGTGAAGATGTCAAAATACATGGTTGGAACCATCTTCTAGTGGCTCTTGTTAGGTAAGTTCATATTTTTTACGGTTGGTAAACACGTACTGAGATTAGCGTTACATACAAGTTAGAAGTTCTCTTCTTGAGTCACCTGTTAACACACTAACTTCTAACTCAGAAGTTATTTCTTCTGGAGAGCTGCAGTTCCATCTGGCAAATATGCAGACTTTCTGAAATCAATTAAAATTACTAAGTGTCAACCAGCTCATGTTTTGTCTTAGCCACAGAAAAAAATATTTATATGAAACAAAACAAAATAAAATTTGAGAATTAGGAATTTTGGACATGCTGTTATAGACCAAATGCAGTAGATCATTTACTCAAGCATACTACAGTGGAAGATAATTCATGGGCAAACTTTTTTGTAGACCAGACTAAAAAACTGCTTTCAGCAAAAACTTCTTTCTAAATGATAGTTACTAAGTTTCCATTGATGCAATAAAAGCATAATTATATATGTGTCCTCTGAAACTTGTCTTTTAAAAATATAAAGTTTTATATTAACAATGGGAGGTTTTATTTTAATTTGCTTCCAGAAATGCTTCTATGTTGACATAGAATATATTTGCATAGCAGTTTAGTTAAGACATTGAATTGACATAGAACTTCAGTTGCAAAAGGTCCTTCATCCATTCACCTGCAACTGTGGTTGATAATTTATGGAAAAAAGTGAGATTGCCTTCACTTGGGAAGTGCCTGTGGCAATGTTCTCTCCGTTTGTCCCATTCATTTGTCCTATTTCAGATAGTCCACATCTGAGAAAGGAGACGAGGAGTCACTTCTTGTAGATTGTTTGTAAGCAGATGGCTGAGTGCTTATTCAAAGACTCAGGGTATGAATAGTGGATACTTATGGGATCATCCCAAGGTAGCAAAAAAAGAGCGAATCATTAGCAATGAAAACTACAAAGTAATGTCCCTTTGTGTATGATTTGGGAATACCTTATGAGTTTTAATTTAGCAAGTATAATCTAGCATATAGAGTAGTTTAATGGACTTCTGAGATTTGGGTTCATTATCTGGATCAGCCACAGACTTTTACATAGTGTTTTAAATGAATGCATTACTTTCCATCTGAGAGTGCTGGTAAATAGATAAAACTTGTAAGGGCTCTAGAGTGCACAGATCCTCTTCTGATATGCAATATAAATATCTAGTTTAGCATCTAACTCTGTGTTGTCTACGCAAAGGCATACTCTGATTTAAATGGGATTAGCCGTGTGCATGAAGTTAAGCATGTCCATAAATGTCTGCAAGGCTTTACTTATTCAGTGCACTCATTATCTCAATTTGTTGTTTCATGGAATTGTTCCAAGTATCTCATCTAATCAGATCGTCCTGGAGGCACAACATATGCCCACAATAACATGAGCTAAATATAGCTCCTTCTACAATTACAAGAGATCAATGGAACATTTTTATTGCCAGTGCATGTATGTGTCTGTGAATTGTCCTCTAGGAATTAAAATCCCTCAATGAGATCACTGTGTGAATTCTAATGGGTATAAAACTGAGGGAGAAGGTGTAGTTTTTAGATAAAACCACTATAACTGAATGTGATATATAAACAAATATATAATACTGTATTATAAATAATATAAAATAGATATAAGCATATAATTATAGACTGATATATTTCCATTTTAAAATAATCTTGACACTATCTCTTGTATACTAATCATAAATATGATTGATAAATGTAGAAAACAATATCAGTATGCTAACTGAAAATCAACCAGATGTTTTTCATTGAAGATACTTACCCCAGTAGTAAAGCACGTTTGTTTCAGGTACTTCTCAATGACTAACCTTTGGTGTTTAAGCTTGAAATGAAGATGGCAAATAGCCCAAACTTTCTATTCTCAGTGATGCTGTTGAATTACTCTATATTATTGAAAGTAGAGTAGAATGTGACAGAAAGTTATGGCCTATTTCTGCTGCATTTGTTGTTTTAATCTACAAACGAAATCACAGGAATCAATAAAAGTATGTATGAAGTATTACTTTAAATGTGTAAACACAGCAGAATCTAACTCTTTAGAGCTTGAAAGTACTCAATAGTACTCCTCATTTACTCACCCTATTTGAATATTTTTCAAACACCAGAACTAAGAAAGTCAATCTTGCCATGGAGCTGGCTGTAAAATGCCAATATTAATATTACTAAATAACTTTACCTGATGAATGAATTAAGCATTAGGCAGTCAAAAATGAGTTGTCTAGCCTTCCGAGTCCTCTAATGAATGTTGTTGTTTCTAGATATACAATTCCCTCTTGGCTTTGATATTCAATGTGTTTTCAGACTAGCTGAGAACATGGTACTGTGACAATAAACGTGATCATATGTGACTTCCTTATGTTCATATGTCACTTTTAAATTGTATCAAACGTAGTTCAGAATAGCAAGATGGAAGAATTCAAATAATGTTAAGACTTTGAAGCAACGGAAAATATCAATGAATGCATTTTTTTATTTTGGGGGACAAAAATTTTGCTTGGCCTGTGTGTGCAGTTACATTTAATGAGTAAGAATGTCTGTACTTACAGAGGTAGATACAGAAATACTGCATTATATTCTTTATTAGGAGAGCTGTTCTTACCCAGAAGTGCATGAGGAGGTACGTAAGCTCACTCAATTGTATAAGCAGAAATTTAGGTCAAACTGAAGTCTTGCTGTCTGTCTACACTTTCTTCCTAATGTTTTTCCCTACACCTGTTGTCGCCATGGCAGAAATGCATCTTCAAACTGTTGAGGTATTTCTTAGTGGCATGAGTTTCTCCTCACCTTTTGAATCTTTTCAATCACATCAGCAGAGAGTTTTGGTATGTGTTGAAAATTCCACCAGTTATTATTAGAACCATCCATGAAGGATTTGACAAATTTTATAGCTACAGAAACAATAAATATGTGTGTATATATATATATATATACACACGTATATATATACACTCAACTATTTGAAAACTCTACTGCAGAAAATCTATTTTATTGAAATGGTAAATTAACATTTTAAATTGATTTTACTTCTTTTGGTGAACCATATGGCTTTTGCTGCCCAAATATTCATTCCATTTTGTAGAAACTTAAAAGTAAACTCTACCAGAATAGTTTTCTTTTAGGAGACTTCACAGAAAAAAAAAATGACCTGGAATGTAGCAGTGGAGAGACTTATAAATGAAAGAAGTTTCTTGGTTGTCAATTGAGTTAAAGATCCAGAAAGATGTTTAACGGGCCCATTGGTGTAATTCTGGTTTCTGTAGGGAGCTAATGCAGAGAATTGAACAAGATGATGATTTTTCTGCCATCTGGTTGTCAGATTTTCATTTTATTCCATGGAGTCCTTCAGTTTTGTTCAACTTGAAGAGATAAGCTTATATTTAAATTACAAGTAGCCGTGAACGTGCTTTATTGCCTTCACTGGGCTCACATATTAGATCTTCACTGCACATAATCTCAGCATTTTTATATCCCACAAGAATGTTCATTACATCCTTCAAGAAAGAGACTTTTTCTGACTATAGGCTATTGATGAGAGCTGCAGGACTGAATATGTGCTGCAAATTACACACTTCGATGCACCAGATTGTAAAGGAGGAGGAGTTCTCTAAGATAATTCATTAAATGTTGGTGAATTTTGAGTTTAAGATACAATCATTCTGATTTTCCTTTTCTTTCCAGCCCTCCTATAGTTAACTTTGACACAATATCACAGAATCACACAATAGGGCACAAATAAATTTTTTTTATAATTCCTTTATGCAGTATGATCTTGCAAAGAACATAAACCCTAAATGGATGTGTTTCAATCTCTAAATAAATGAACATTTTACTTGACTGAAGTAATGCTTGCTACCAGTGATGGTATTAAATGTGGACGCAGAAAGCATAATATTTTCCTTAGTGCATAGTTTGTTTGGTATCTTTTGGAACATCAGATAGAAACTACAGTTAATTTGTTGCTCTAATGGTTATAAAACTCTTTCAGGTACTTGGTTAGTGTGTGTTCTCACACACACCAGGGTTAAAGCAACCGCCAGATTTAGAATCAGGATAGAATTTTCTTCAGGTAGGGAAAAGCAGAGTATTGTTTGCTTGTTTTAGCTTGTCTGCTTTAATCTTGGCATAGTTCCTCTATGTATTTCCACCAAAAGATTCCTTATTGGGGGAACCTCTGCAACATAAAACCACTCCTATTTCAGTCTCTTCTTAGGGTATGTTGTAATTTGTAAAGTTTGGAATCTTTTGGACAAGGCATTTTAAGTTTGACATGGGATATGGAGAGAATTTTAAGGGATGTAAAAGGGACAAGATTTCCTATGAAATTATATTTTCGTCTATTGCCTGTTTTTATTGCTGATTTTATTATATCTAGAATTACTAGAGTTCTAAATGATGGAAGACTGAGGGTTTAGTCCACAGATCCAACTGGCAAATACGATCATTTGCTTCGTGTAAGAGTGTATGTGATGTGGATGGCATATTACCATGCTGTGACCCGTTTCAAATACAGTTTTNGTTTAATATAAATGAGTGATTAAAAATCCATAACTGTATTAAAATGACAATAAATCATGCATGCTTACTCAGAGATAGACTTTGTGCAGGCAGGGGTATGGACTAGATCTTCAGCCCATGTAAACTGACATAGCTCCCCAGACTGTGGAGTGACTTTTTAATGGCATTTAAGGATCTGTTCCGTTGACTGGACTGGGATTATGGAGATGAGTACTACCTACCTGTGTAATGTAAGGTTGCTGAAGTAGGCTATCAAGTTATTTTGAAATAAAATATTAGATGCTACATCTATTAGCAGTCTTAATAGTGGAATTAAGGCTTGAATGGGCCCTGGAGGTTTACAAAACTCGGAGGATTCTCTCGAGGGGTTGGTGCTAAGGGTGAAACTTAGAGTAAATTGATAGACTGCTCAAGAAAAAGCAGTAAAGATTTTCTTTATCAAGATAATGGGGAAATTTTCCCTATAGCATGTCATGCAGGTGCTCAGAGTCCAGGAGGAGGACTGGGGAGGCTGATGGTAACTTTCAAGATAAAGATGGGAGCTGGCAGAAACATGAAGCCTAACAGGAGGAATTGAATGCATTATATCCACTTTGGGTATCAGTCACTGTAGACCTGTTGTAGCTCTTCTGAAGAGCTGGTCATAGAATTCCCAATTTACATAAAATTACTAATTCTGAGTGATGTGTTCTAAAGCATGGTAAACTAAAAAACCTAAAGTCTAAAAAAAAAAAATCACTTCTTGTGTTCTGACAACAACCTGTTATGATATGTGATGTAATTTTTAAAAAAATTTAAGCTATTTAATTTAGCAGAAAGTGCTATACCAGTTTGTCACTGCTCCTTTGCAAGACTCTATGGACTAAAGAATATTTTTTTCAAATGGAACTACACAAACATTTATGATAATTTTTCACAGTTTGTGTAATTATTAATCTATAACCCATATGAGATCTAACTGTATGTACTCCACCACTGCCCTGGGCGGCCTATTCCAGTGCCTGACAACCCTTTCCGTGAAGAATTTTTTCCTAGTATCCAATCTAAACCTCCCCTGGCACAAGTTGAGCCCTATCTTGGAGGATTCTCCATTTATCTCAGTTTTTTCCTTTAGTCAGGATGTGTAAATTAACTCTACTCTTATAGGCTTAACTCTGACAACACAAAATCTTTGTGTAATCTTGTCACAAAGCTGGAATCCAATCCCGATTGACTTAATGTTAAATAAAAAGGTAATCTTACGCTGGACAAGAATGTATGCTAACCATTGCACTAGTTCAGTGATATTGGCCTGTATTTGCACCATTGGTGCAACCCTTTGCACTATTATTGTAACTGTTATTAGACAAGGCATCAAATCTGTTGGATATATCCCCAGGCCTTGGAAGGACTCAGTGAGAGGGTTCTAATGTCGGATATTGTATCCAGCTAAGCCTTTTTCAATATATATACAGAAATCCATTTATTTCATGGAAAGTGTGGTACATTTTGTTGAACATTGTGATACGTTTCTTTACAAAAAGCAAAACTCAAAGTAAATAATAGTCCCTACTGTAAAATTGCATTTTATACGTCTTCTGATTACTGTAGTTTTATTTTTCTTTAAGAGAAAATTGGTAGCTTGTGCAGTGACTATTCCCACTGTTTTGCATCCATTGTTTTCTTGGAAGTAAATACTCTAGAAGTGGCCTGAGTCCATTTGGATTTGCTGAAGCTAAGAAATTATAAAGCACATAAAAAGGAAGAGTGGAAAATCTGTAGATGTTAATTACTTTCCTAGTAATTACTGTTGTATTTTATTATTTTTAGCCTAATCTATGTTCTCTTAGTCATAGGTTTTAGTCACCCCAACAAGAATGACTAATGTAAGCAGAAAATAATGCATCTTCAAAGAGAAGAGCAATGTATTAATCATGAAAATGACAAAAGGGGGAATTTAAGGTGAATGAGAAATAACTTTAAAATCCCTCCAGACAATGCAGTGCTACCTGAGGACAACTTCCCAGGACAACAGAACCAGCCAGGCAAGTGACAGACCACAGGCCTTGGCTGTACTATTGTTCCCAAAGAGGTTTTTTTTGGAGCTGGAAGGAGTTTGTTTATGTATTTTATTTATATATATATATATATATATAGGATATATTTAGACACTTACCTTGAAAGTCTATACATGACTTAAAGGTGTGTCAAATAGAATTTGAGCGGTTCAGTACCATGAGGACGCACTCACCTGTATAGCCATTTAAAGGCTTAGAGGCAATCATTGTAAGCTCCTTGGTACAGACACCAGGTAATCTAAATTTTTATAACTGCAAAGTAGTTACCTTAACACGTTATATAAGCAAGGGATCTGTCTCCAGGATTTGTTAGATGATGATGTAACAGGAACTGCAGTTCTTATGTTTTCAAATTGTTAATGATAATCAAAAATACTGTATCTTTTTGTTTCATTTGTCAGTTAGGAAAAAAAGAAAAAAAGAAAAAAGAAAAACAACCAAGCCTTGTAGGGTTTTAGCAGGAGGCTGCTAGTTCCTAGCCAGAAAATACATTACAGTGCTTTTTTTAAAACTGAACTACAGGCCTGTGGGATTTATGCATTGGGTTTAGATACATAGCGTGTTCTAGAAATTGCAGAGAAGATGGCAAGAGAATGCTGCCTTTGTAGCTCTATTTGGTGCTGCAGCACAGAGCATGTAACCTGTCGATGAAAAAGGCAGTTCTCCATTATCTTAAAATGGCTAAACAGTCCCAGCTCTCTTAGCCTTTCCTCAGGGGAGAAACTCCAGGCCCTTAACCATCTTTGTGGCCCTTTGTTGGACTTTCTCCAGTAGCTCCGTATCTCTCTTGTACTGGGGAGCCCAGAACTGGACACATCACTCCGCTGGCCTCACCAGTGCTGAGAGGGGAGGGATCCCCTCCTTCCACCTGCTGGCAACAATCCTAACACAGCCCAGGATATCATTAGCCTGCTTCGCTGCAGGGGCACATTGCTGGCTCATGTTTTACTTGGTGTCCGCCAGGATCCTCACGTCCTTTTTCTGCAAAGCTGCTTTCTAGCTGGTCAGGCCCCAGCACGTACTGGTGGTGCCTGTTGTTATTGCTGCCCAGGTGCAGGACTTTGCAGTTCTCGCTGTTGACCTGCATAATGCTCCAGTCAGGCCATTTCTCCAGTTTATCGAGGCCCCTTTGGACAGCAGCACGACCTTTTGGCAGATCAGCCATCTCTCCCTGTTTTGTGTCACTGGCAAACTTGCTTGAGGGTGCACTCTGTGCCATCTTCCAGATAATTGCTGAAGATGCTGAAGAGGATTTGACCTAGTATTAACCCCTGGGGTACACCACTAGTTACTGGCCTCCAACTAGACTTTGTCTCACTGGGCACTGCCCTTCAGGCCTGGCTGTCCAGCCAGTTTTCAATCCGCCTCACTGCTCATCCAGCACTGAGCCTCATGGAATAGTTTATAGTGAGCATACCTATCAGCATTGAAAGAATAACTTGTTCCCTTTTGAGGATTATGTACATGTGTAGATGGAAACACAACACAGAATCACTGTAGCCCACTGTATTTAGCTTATTATACTACTGCCGATTCAGTTTTAAAACTTAAAAAAAAAATTAAAAACTCCATGTTCCCTCCATCTTTTATGTACTGATACTCTACACTTTCAGTTCTCCTGAAAAGTGGAGATGTGTCACCTGGAGCAGTATAAACTGCTGTTTAAAGGTGGTCGTTCAGGATACTGTGGAGTGAGGAAGAAGGTATTTTTTCTCTAACAGCCACAAGTAGCTGGGATAAGGTCAGGTTTGAAAGCTGTCACCCAGAGGCGCTGATGAAACAAGATTAAAAGCAACACCATAGGTACTTCCTTTTCTCTTTCTTCCTTCAAATTTCTGATCAGGAATACTTTCTGACATGGCATCTAAGATTTTGCCTCTCTAACAGCTCCCTGCAAGCAGGACTAACACAGAGAGAAGAGTGCTCTCTACTGAATGAGAAGTACTGTCTGAAATAGGTAATTCCTTCGAAATCATCCATGTTAATATGATTGTCCTATTATAGCAACAGGTTCCTAAATATTTTTGTAAAATTATGAACCGTATAAACACTTCATAGAGAAACAAAGTGACTTGCCATAGAAGTTCTGTATCAGAAGTAGAAACTGAAGTCTATTATTGTCAATTATAGGCCAATTCCATAATTACAAAAGCATTTTTATGTCACCTCACAGGTCCAGCCAATAATAGAAAATTCAAGTAGAATTAACACAAGGACCAAAGTATTGTTCCCTCCAGTTTTTCCTCATAGTAAGGCCTCGACACCTGCAATATCCTGTCATTTGTAAGCTGACATGCCATTGTACATTAGCCAAAGAGATGGCTTCTCTGTGCAGATGCATGCCCACTAAGTTTGAGATACATTACATTGGAAAAGTGGTCTTGGGTTTTCCTATTGTGATTTTTATTTATTCCCTTAACCCTGATCATTTTGCAGCATTTGCTTCTTTCCAAGGCTAAACTTTGTAACTTAAATATAGTTCTTACTGTTAATAAAGCTCCATACAATCTATCGATTATTCACAGCTTGTTTGTGAAGTAGTTCTGTATGCTTTTGCTGCAGTTTGGTGTAGAAAATGTGTTCAACTTCTGCCTTCCTCTGGCACTCTTAGGCATAGCAGTGAAAAAAGAGCTTCAACTCAAACTGCAGTATAATGGTAGCATATTATCACCCTGCATTTTTGTAAGTCAGCAACTGCTTATTGGCATAATAACAATTGTGTTTATGAAAAAGCAACATGAGAATATATTTTCCACCTTAAAAACAAAAGGGGCCCTTCTAGGCAATTGGTACATAGTTCTGGGAACACAGTAGGTTAGATCTGACAGCTCTTTCTCATTAGAAGGCTCACACTGTGATTTGCTAGACTATGTATAAATAAGGTTTGCAATGTGAGACCTTAGAATTGTTGATCTTTTTATTCCAACGTTTAATTTTCCCTCTCGTTTTTCATTTTCCAAGCAGGATTTGAGTTGTCTCTCATCTCAGTGTACAGGTATATCACAGCAGTGAGTTTCATCCTTTGCTTTTGAAAGGGAAGGCAGCAAATTATCACTTACATACTTTTTAACAATTTGGTTGTTGATTATTGAGAGCCCCTAACCTACAACACGCACTGTCTGTATTCTGGGGAAGGCTCCCAAACATAGCATTTCCATATTTAGACAAAAGTAATGTAGTCCTAGTTTCATTTTTAGATAGATAGAATTCTTAATTAATGTTTACCTGCCTTTTTTTTCCCTCATTTACATTTTCTGTGGTATAAAATACAAAATCAAAAGGAAAAGGAGAAAAGACTGGACAGATAACTAAAATAAAAGAATTATAACCATCCTTACTAACTTTTGTGCCCTATGTTAAATAGCATCTTGATGACCCTCAAAACATCCTCTATCCTCTCCCTGTGTCTCCTTCATTCCTCTCCTCTAACAGCCTGTTCTTTCGATGATACAAAATTGCATGATAGAATATTTGAATAAGGAGGAAATGTCATGATTCCCTGGAAGACTGGGCTGTGGATTTGGATATCTAGTATAGTGGTCAGTGGCCTGTTGTTGTGCCACAGCGTGACATCTGCTTTCTTTGTGCAGTAGTGAATACACTTAATATGGCCTCTTCTGTTTTCAGTTTGTATTGTTTGAATTGCATCTGAAAGGAGATCCAGGAGGCTGGATATCAGTTTAACACCATTGCCACCAAAAAGTCTATATTCCCACGCCTCTCTACCCCAAAAGCATGATGATCTTGAATACAATGCAAAACCCACGGTAGGGAGATGAGTTAAGGCAAATGGTTGCACGAGCAGGGGAAAAAAAATAAGGTTTCCACATATGAGGATTTGGGCTGTGGTGCTGAGATTGCTGATACTCTACTCTCACTTGTGAGACAGACGAAGGAACAGCATCATGCTGACTGGAGGGGTCTGCAGCCTGGAAAGCAAAGCTTTGCAGACTAGTTCTCCTTCAGAAGACTTTGAACCAGATGTGTAGCAAGAGGCTCAGGGTACCTGAATACACCTGGTCAGAAATTACTCCCTTCTCCCTCCAATCTGCATATGATGGAGGCATTGGGTCTCCTCAACACTGCTCCTTTGTGTCTGTCTTGACCTGCTCTATTTACAAGTGTAGTCAGATCTGAACAATCTGGGTTCCATTCTGGCCATAGACAGTGGATCTCTGACAGGTTATTGCATTGCTTTTGTATGCTCTGTTTCACTGCAGCTACTAAACAAATGCTGGTGTCCTAATAATTCTGGCTTTACAGAATATAAGCAGCTTTGTTCTTTTGACCACGTTTTTCAACTATTGTCACAAACATAAAAGAAAATCTGTGATCACTATTGAGTCAATGCCGAAGTGCTTTGTGTAACTTAAAAGTGAAAAGGATTTTGCTCCATTTATCTCATTTGTTACCAGCCTGATGTAAAGTATTTCATATCCATAGAAATGCAAGAGAAATTCAATCAGCAGGAGCATGTGGTCCTAATTGCCCAAATAAACCAGTGGCCTGGCCAGGAGAGAATTTCATTTTTCACATCCTCACTCTTGCAGTCCTGTTAAAAGTTCATGGCTTCGTGGAATGTCAGTATAAAATGGTAAGCAATGAGAAAGATGAAGCATTTTTGTTCACTCATTCACACAATATGTTGTTCACTTATAAAGAGCAAATAGTCTTGGGAAATAACTTGCACTATTTACTCTAATACATGACAAGATCTGGAGAATCTAAGCAGGCTCAGTATATCCAGGAAAACAGAACTAAATCTGCCATTTTTAATGGTTTCTCTTGTGTTCTCATCTTCTCTTCCCATGAGGCAGTGAGTGACCTCATTTAATCTTTTTATTAGAAACATTAATACTCTCCCAGTGCCTCCCTTGGCCAGAACATTTCTCTCAAAGAGATGATAGCTATTTTTCCAGAACAGCTATTTTCTGGTCTGCACAAGTTTCTGGAGACTTCAAGATTCTGTTCTTCCTGAGGTACAATTTCTATTGATTTCAAGTCAGAAAAGTTATAAATATGCAATCAGCAATCAGAATATCTTTCTAGTTCTGGGACAAAGGGAAAGCACTGTCGTTGGTTTGTTTTTTGAAAGTTTTAGTACATGTGTTACGACATACTTTAAATACAGGTAAAAGCAACTGGAGACCGTGGTCCTCACAGTGATTAATTAATGTGTCTGATGTCAGTAAGGAGCCAGATGTGAACACTAGCCCCATCTGTATTTAGTAGGTACATTAACTATTTGTGGTTAGTGTAAGGGTCAAGATAAAATCAGTTCAGTGAGTAAAGACTGTTGAAAGCGACCTTTAAGTACCACTACCAGGTGCAAAAGCCAGTAAGAATATGAGCAGTTAATAGGTCAAATTGAGATTGAGGCACTAGACTTTCCAAAGCTACACTAATATTACCAAATATACCAAAACTAGAGTTTTTCCAGAAGAGGGCAATATAGATTTTTGAAGGCCTCAGCATGTTTCTTCTTGGGTGAATAAAACTAAATGACAGTGATCAAAATACTTGATTCTAAACAGAAGTTTTAGAGGATCCCAGTAAAGAAGTGAGATATAATATCTGGAGTGGTTTACCAGTGGAAGGTTCGTTCCAATGAATGCAGCCTGGGACACAAGGTGTTCAGGAAGGGAGAGTCCCTAACCTGTGGTTAGGGAAAGCATGATTGATATAAGGGGCAGGAACTTGTAGGTTTGGTTTTACTGTAAGTAGATCAATAATACGGTTTTCTTCATCTGTGTTCTTTATATGTAATGGAAAAAAATATTTAGAAAATAAAAGGACTTCAATATTTCCGTTCTGAAGCACTGAACAATCTGCAATGCGTCTTCATCATTTTCAGCCCATCCGTTTAGAAATGCTAACAGTTCAACCTCATTTCTCAGCAAGGACAGAGATTTGTTTTCTGTGAGGCACCATCCACTGGTAATTTTATGCTAAATAATTACATCCTTCACATTTCTTCTTCACGTTACTTTACTGTCAGAAAATGTTGATATTTATACTAAAAAAATCTGAAAGCAGCATCAAAAATGCCTGTCCTTTCATTTTGAAAGCAGCAATTTACATTTGTGTAGTTTATGTTACTTCTGTGAGAACTCAAATAGTGCTGCAATTAACAGTCTGTAGTATTTTCCATGATAAATCTGGTTTTCGGAGGTTCCATCATTCAGATATAAATATTTACTCCATATTGAAATAAGTCTCATTGATTGGGAGAAACTCTTTATCATTCACTAGTCTAGAGGCAACAAAATCGTATTCATGCTTCAGTTACTCCAAAATAGCAAATTTTGAAATGTTGTTCAGTTCTGGCTTGTTAGTGGGGATATAACTAATTATAAAAATGATAACAAAGAAGAGCTTGAACTGAATTTCATGCATGAACTCTAATTTTTAGATAAAGTTCAAAAGTCATTTTGGCCTATATGTGGCAAAGTCAAATTAAGATCACATAAGCAACTCTATACCTGACATTGTGTTACTTTTACTTGCTTTTGTGAAGTGCATGTTCTTTTGAACTAGTTTTATTTCTTTTTCTCTTCATGTTTCACATGTTTTCTTCTCTATATCAACTATACTCAGCCTCTCTCCACCAGTTTCTGCTTTTCTAGAGACTTGATCTGCCTCTTTCAATACAGGCACAGATGCTGCCATATTCTTATTCCTGGCTGAGGTATTTCAGTGAATGAGGAGTGACAGACAAAGGCAGAAAAGCGTTTTTTCTTCCTCCTTGGGCTGATGATACTTCTTGGTGCTTTTTTGGTTTGTTTTTGATTGTCTTGTATCAAAGCAGCATGAAGTTTCTGAAGGTTCTGTTTACTTGTACAGCAGGTCACTCAAAGGAGACAGGCAGGGAGAAAACCTCTTGTCATTGCAAAGTTGGCTGTACCACAGTCTGTATTTCACCTTTTGCTCTGAATGAGCAGCATGTAGAAGTAGGGAAATATCTTATTGGGGTTGTGTGAAGGGAAAGCATCATAATGTAAAACCAAATTTTAAAGTACTTCCATTCTTAACTGAACTTTACCTTGCCTGCTGTACTTAGATATGATTTTGACTAGAGACTTAATTTTTAAACAAGTGTTTTCTTTCATGACCAGTTAAAGTGATGCATCACAAAACTCAGTTTTTTCATGAAGACACATTACAGTACAAACTGTGTATCAGCTCAATTAAGCACATACAGCTCTGAAGCTCTTATCTTAATCCCTGTGGTGATAAAACAGTAATTGTTCTGAGAGACTACAAGGGAAACCGTGACTCAAGGAAGGACATGGTGTTCCGATTGATCTCAATTACTGTCATGTAACTAATTCTTTTGTCCACCATCTAAATTTAATGCTCCTGTCTCCCTGAGGATTTGTCACAAGATCTTTGGCATTATTGTTTTTGTGTTGACCTGTCGGCATTCTCAACCAAGCTGAAATAATTGTCTTAATTTACCTGACAGTTCTTTTGAGATCTCAATTTGTCACAGGGTTTTGAATGTTTCAATTAGTTCAATGTGAATCATTAGTCCGGTGTATCTTCAAAAGATCAGATTTTACCTTCTACCTTTTTTTTTTCTAAATACAGACATAAAGGACCAAACTTCTACTCTAAGTAGGCATAATTGACTTGTACTTCATGAAGACTTCATTTTGACACGAGCATACAACCTTCAGTAAGCTTACTCCAGATATATATATAACAAAAGAAATAGAAGTTCATCCTTTAGTTTAAATAGGCCTTGTAGAATGAAGATATACTCAATGGCAAACAATTTGTTCTTTTCTGTATACAATGTATTAGAAGCTTTTCTGGAGCTCATTGTGCCTTTCTGCCATGTTAAGTACTGACCTCCTTCTCTCTCCCTAAGGGAGGAGTGTATCCACTATTAAGGCCAGGAATTAGAATAGAAAATGTTTCTTTTTAAAACCTGAAAGTATACCATGTTTTACTTTGGGAATCTCATTTTTCATCATTTGATGTGTACTTCTTGCTTTGCCTCTCATCCCTCTCAGACTGTACTGTAAGAGTGGCAATTAAAATCAAATCACATCTCAATTACTTAAAAAGATGGGTCCATTTCTCCCAATTTTTATTGCAAAAGAAATCCCAAAAGGCAGACTGATGAAAATATTTCATTTACATCAGATACACTACCTCAGTAAATGATCGCCAAAAAAGCAGGTTAAGAGTTGTTGACAATAAACTGGGATGTTATTTCCAAATTAATTCCCAGGACAAATGAATCTGCAAGCAGTATGGGAGGAAATGGTCACCCAAGACAGGAGTGCCCAAGTGGAAGTCGCCCATCAGTAGTTATTTATGTGTTCTGTGATCATAACTGACAGCAGCAATTACTGTGTGTCTCCCGATAACAACAGCTGGGATGGCATAGGATATTGGTTTAAGTCTTTGGAAGAGGTCCGAGTGATTTCTGGTCCAGGGAAAGAAAAGGCTGAGATGGAAAACAAATTTGTATTCTGAGAAATAAGACATGACTATTCATTAGTATGTTCTCATAACTGACGGCATCAGGAGAAATCCAGTAGCTATGGAACTTGGGGTCTTCCATATCTGTAGAAGACTTTTGCTCAGTGGTTCTGATGCTATTGTAGAAAGAATTGATATAAAGTGAGGATCTTACAAGAGCTAATGACTGCCAGTGGGCCTAATTGATATAAAGTGAGGAAAAGGTTTGGGGAAGACGTCATGCTGTGATTCCTCTTGGAGCTCTGTAGCTGTAGAATAGCAAAGATAAGAGCTTTCTTGTGCTGGTGTGCTCTAAACGTGGAGTAAAGACAAGTTGTGATGGAGGATACAAACCCCATGCAATAATAACTGCAGAGAAGCTAGCTAACAGACTGTTCCTAAGAAACTGAGTGCTAAGAAGGCCAAGCAGTGGCTTGAGCACTGTGAGGTGAGACCGTGTGCCTGGTTGAGTGTCTCCACCTAAGAGACTTGAGGAGAGGTGAAGCAGACTGACTGGAAAACAGGCAAGGGATCTACCTTACCAATGTGGTAAGGGAGGAAGCCTGTGTTACCAGGCTGTGAGTTAAACAGTAACTAGCGATGTCTGAAGGCTTAAGGAATGGTGTTTTTAAATATTTAATACAGACCTTGTTCTTCTTTTCAGTGTTTATGTCATATAACGATGCCCAGGAAAACAAAGGGGTCTCAGTGAGAATAACTTTTTACTGTACAAAAACCGAATACGTGTTACAACTGACCAGAGCTCTGCTTAGAGCTGGATTAAAGCATGAGTGTGATTAGCAAAATTGATTGCCCAGGAGATGTATCTATTTAAAAAAAAAACCAAAAAACAAACAAAACCAAACAAGGCTGAAGGACCTGACAGTTGACTTCAAAGCATCTGTAACAAGCTGCAAAAGAAAAGGTTAAGCATCTGCACTTGTGGTAAACTGTTATCTCACCCAGGAATAACAAACAGGGCAGTGATAGTATGGTTATGCAATAAACCTGCCAGCCAGGCAAAAAAAAAAAAAAACTTCATGATTTTTGGATGGTTGTCGTCCTTAACCACATGAAAAACCTTCAAATTGTAGATTTGATTGCAGAGGGTCATTGAACACAGTCTTAAATCTGCTTTTGTCTTAATCTGTAGGCGCAAATCCATTGCGTTTAGTGAGGATGAGTTGCTTTATTCTGACAGAAGTGCAAAGGAAGGACTCAAGGGAGATTACTGTATTGCAAAAATTAATGTACCTTTTCTGTGTAACTTCACAGCTGTAGCAACTTAGAAATATAAGGATATTCTCCTCTTTAGAATCATCCTTTACAAGCATGAGTCTGAAGGAACAGTCTTCATTTGAAGGCTCAGCTGTCCTAGAACAAACTGATAACATAACCAGTAGAAAATTAGCAGGACCAATGGTATACACCCAAGACTGACAAAGCAATCAAATATGAAATTGCTGTTTCCATTTGTGTGGTCAATTCTCTTTGAGGCTGCTTAACAGAGTAGACATTAACATGTTAGTAAAGAGATTATGCTAAATTTTAACATGGATTTGAAGAACAGGAGGAGGACATTGGGTCTAAGGAACTACAGATCTACATAGTGTGAAAAGATAGGAAACTACAATAAAATTGAATTGATTAGTAGCTACCTAGATAAAAGTGATGTGGTAGGGAAAAACAGAATACCACCTCTGTAGAGGGAAATCTTACCTTGAAAATCTGATAGAATTCTTCAAAGAAATCACCATGTGAATTTGCATACACAATTAACAGTATCTTTAGATGTATCACAGATGTTCCTAGCCAAACAACAGAGATCACCTCTTGCTGTAGAATGAAAAACATTAAACTTAAAAAATAGCATATGAAGCATAGTAATGAATAGATTTCCCCTTAGAGGTTGTTGAGCAAAAATGCCTGTTACACATAAATAAACTATAAAATCAAATTAATAGTAAGATGAGAGAGTTCTGGTGATGCAAACCTTAACAAAGTGTTGGGCTTTTACCATAAGAAGAACATGATGAAGTAATTCTCATAGTCCTCATGAATCACAAGCTCAATGCTTGACGGTAATCAAAATATATAAAAGGCTTGGAATGTTAGGAAAGGAATTGTGAAAAGTGGAAAATATTACTACGCTACTTTGTAAAGTCCTGAGCATGGTCATTAATAACTCCCATACTCCTAGTGGAAGTACAAGTAACGTAGGAAGACAATAATCTAGAAAGGACTCTTGAAGAAGAGGCTAAACAAAATTTTGTCTTAAGAAACAACAGTAGATAGGGAAGCAGGCAGGCCTAAAGTATAAAGGATGAAAAAGGGGACAGGAGAGGGCTCTTTTAAAGGACTACTAAATGGAAATCTTCATTTGTGGATTCCCTGAACAACAATTTGCCCACTCACCTTTGGGAACAGTAAGGATGGGTTTGTTCTGCGTATTCCCTGTTCTCTTGTCTGTCCTAAGAAAACACTGTTGCCTGTTGTCAGACAATTTAATGGCCTTCAGGTCTTAGTTGTTCATTTGTTTTGTGAATGCAATTCATAATTGAATAAAATAACAAATGGAAACTACGATTTGTCCACGTACTACCTGCACCTGGGGGTGCCAAATGAAGCCTGACTTGTTTTTGAAAGACGATCTATTTGATCGTCTGCTCTGCTGTTGTTGCAGTAATTTGCTTGTGGCTGTGATGTTTCTGAAAAAAGGTCTTAGTCTTCAATGGGAGCAGATCAGAGCTTAGAGTTTTTACTTTAGATTAGAAAGTTTTGCTAAGGGTGACTTCTTCACTGGATGCAGAGAAACAGGGTGAAAGCCAAAACTTCCACAAAGCAGTGGACACAAAACAGTTAACCACAAAACAGTCAACTCACAGTACAGCAGAGGAGCTGAATATGCGGATCAGAAAGCCAGATTTGACTTTGTGCCTGATCTGGAACTAGTACTGGCCTTACTCATGTGAGTAGTGTAATTCCTCTGGCTCACACCCTTTAAAACTCGAGTAAGGGCGCTTAGAAGTCTGGTTGGAGTCTTGTGAGTATTTGTATCTGAAGACAGAGAGTGGTTACAAAGGAGTAGCCTTGGGCACCCTCTGGTGGTGTGCTACAAAATGGAATGTTTTGTTCAGATTTCTAGCTTTTAAATAGCCTTTCCATGGATTAGTGTGTATATTCTATGTATTCAGATGTCGACAATAGATTTTGGCTCATGTTTCATTAACTGTCCTTAGATATTCACCTCTAGGAGATTAATAGCAACAGAAATAATAACATATAGGCCACAAATTTTCAAAAGTTAGTTATTGGCCACAATTGGGTAAATCTGTTTTAAATAAAGAAGAGCTGCTATAGCGTGTCCTCTTAGAATTAACCTTATCCTCCAAGTAGGAATTTCATCTATGCAACTCAATATTGTTCGTAATTGTTTATAACATAAGTGCCTGTGCTTGTCTTCCCTCAGCCCAAGAAACAGATTAACCAGTTAGACCCAAGCTGGTTGGGAATGAGAGGGAGTTAAGTACAGGATTCAGGAGAAAGCAAGAACAGAGAATGGACTCATATTTTTATTAAAAGCCATATTTTCTGTACCTTTGCAACTCTTCATGTATTTGCAGGAAAGTACCACCTGCACCTAAGGTCTAACAAAGGTTTCAGAGGATTAGTTTTACAGCAGAAAGTTTCAGACCTGAATATAGCTCCTGATCCTTGAAATATCCCTGAAATGTGTGGTAAGACAGCAGTGTCTAACTCTGTGCTTTTTGAAAAGTTAGCTTGTTGAATCTACCTGTCTTTATCATAATGCTAATTGCAGTCTGAGTTTAGCAAACTTCACCTATCTCAGCTTTTGGTCTAAGTTCTACCTTGCAAGGGTCTCTAGATGCAGCAACATAAATGGCTTGAGTGGGGCACAACACCTTGCCTGGAGCAATCTCAGTTTTGTGTAAGCGGTCAACTGGCAAGCAGCCACACTCTGTGGGTCAGAGTTAAGGTATGTAAAGATTATAAAATATTAGCTCCTTGCTGACCTGTAACTGTGGAGGAATTTCCTGCTGAGGGATTGATTCAGCTGTAGGGCACAGAGCAGGTGCAGCCACAGCCCAATTGGAACAGCCTCTGTGGCTGGTGCTTCAGCTCAAACATTGTTGTAGTTTCGAGAGCTGCAATGAATCCTCCTGGTTTTGTTGAGCATTCACCTGTTTTTCAGCCAGCTCCAGTCATCGACTGGAACTGGCCAGACAGCCCCGAGCAACACTGTATGAAATATGGGCCCAGATCTAACAGGGTTAGGGGACACGAACATAAGTATATCTGTTTCATTGTGGAAAGAAGAGGAAATAATTTGTTAAGTTTGATTAGGCAACGTCATGTGTTTATCCCACCATTGCTGCATGTTGTGGTCTGACTGAGGGGAAAAAAAATAATAATAAAAAAATATTTTAGTGACTATTACAAGCATCATTACAAGTTAAGGTTAATTTCTGGGTCAAAGGCAAGGTAAGAATATACCTACCCCAAAGCTCTTTAGAATCTTACAAACCGCTATCTTACAATGAAATGTAGAAAAAAGGTCTGCAGAATTATATTTCTTTGCTACTTCTTTGTTATATGTCTTTGTTATAGGTTTTGTTTAGGTAGCATATTGCTTACAAATACCAACCAGCTGCTGCTCCTCTGCTGGTCTTTTGTTTTAAGGTAGCCGTGTTTGTCTGGTCTGTAGTTCACTGGAGGGCTGTGTTTCAGTGCAGGTCCACGTCATAGCGATATAAATGTTGTGAAATTATGTATCAGAGAACAAATATGGTATCAGCTTTTGTGATGGAATCGCTAGATAATTAACAAGTTATCCTGTCATGTATTCTTCTCGGAAGTAACTCAAAAGAATGGATCTCACTGAAATTGTAAAATAATTTCTGTAGTCTTTCAAGCGTAAGCCCAGAACTCCAGTTAGCAATTTTAGCTATTTGAAAAATACTCTTTCTGTCCTGTCTTTACATAATTCCTTCTCAAGCTGGATAAAAGTATATTTGTTGATGTGGAAACGAAGTATTCATTTATCTATAGGGCTCCTTCCAACCAAAGTCAGAAGAGATTCCTAACTTTCTGTAAGATAGAAATTATATGAGGGGAGCGGTATGATACATTTGGCTTAGTATTTGTTTTCCTTGAACTTCATACACTGTTTCCTGAGAATTATTTCTGCTTACAGTGGAAATGATGAGAAAGATGAGGAGCTACAACTGGAGCTGGTGAACTTTTTACTGTTAAATGAGCAACATATGTTGGACTCCCTCCAGCATCACTGTTCAAACTACTTTTTATCGAGATATTTTCTGTTGAAGAGTATGAGGATGTTGGTGAAATATATTAAAACTAAGTGACCCTGAAGTGAATAGCAGAAATAAATGCTGTGTGCTCTATTTTTTTTTCCCCGATTTCTTTTTATTGTATTATATATAGGCTTGATCCATGAGATAGAAGTCCTGAATTTTCTATCACGCTTGAACCTCAGACTTAGTGACAGAAATGTTATGAAATATTGCTATGTATTAGAGATAGCTAATTTGTCAGTTTATTTGATGGAACTCTCCTGTCTTTTTGTTTTAATGCTAATCTATCTAGAATTTCTTTTCCATTAGTCTAGTTTGTCAAGCTTGTGTCTAAAGGCAAATGAGACAATGCTGTTACTTTTAATGAAAAGAAGTAACCTGATCTTAATCTAAATTAATGTTATTAAATTGAAAGAATTATTGTTACATTAACAATTACACCTAGTATAAATTAAATTCTTTATCACCTCTAGCTATAACTTGTAAAATAGCAAGCTGTGACATGACACGTTCTGAAGCACCTAAATAAATGTATCAAAAGGTTGCTGTAGGAGCAGATCTGGTTTTAACACAACAGGAAAATGAATGAATGAAAAGTTAATTCTATATACTAAATAATTTAAAAGCTTAGTACTGAAACCGTTCTACTGACCAAGATTTTGGAATCCATATTTCCTAACAAGATAGTTAATAGTTTTTATAAAGGAAAAAAAAAAAAAACAACTATGGCAACCATTGTACCTAATTGAGGGGGATAGGGGAGGTATATTCTTACAGTACTGTTGGCGAGCATTGATTTCTTGAATGACACCTGTGTGGCAGTATATACATGTTTTTGTGTAAATGGCTTACTTTAGGCAATACAATTTTTTAATACAGTGATTATAGCATACAGACTCAGATCCTAAGCAGTCTGGATGTAATTTTCTTGCATTAAAGGTTGTTTGCTGCAATAGTAAGATTCTTGGATAAAAATAATATTTCATAGATTTTGAGGCATTCTTCTCAGTATGAGTAGCAAGTTACTCAGTGGGACTATTCTGGAACACAGTGCTACTCATTGTGAGGGTGGATGCCACTAATTGGTTCCACGTGATGGACCTTGAAAAGCCACTTACAATGGCTCTGCAGAGAGAGACGACGAAGCTGGCAGATTCAGCCTTAACTTTGACGTTTTAGTACTTTAGTGAAGACTTAAGTACTAGTTTTTGATAAGCTATATTTAATATATAGATTTAACAGCCCATCCTTTCCCATTTTTCTAATGTGTAGTTAAAATAGAAAACTGCTGGGGTTTCAATAATAATTTCTAGAATGTAAGATTATTCTTATTTCAATGGGAGGTCTGGGGTTCTCGGCAATATCAGATACTTACTGGTTTTTAAAACTGTACAGATTTTATAAAGCAGTTTTAAAAATAGCATTAGTCCATACAAATACACACAATTTGACAATCGATTTTTTTTTTCCCAATGACATTCAAAAGAATAAGAAATTTATGATATATTTAAATTCTATAGTGATTTTCTTTCAAGATTTCTTTGTAAAAAAACAGAATATTTATGCTTGTGGGTCATTCTTTTTTTTTTTTCATCCTTTATTCTCTGGATCTCTTGCACCAGTACTACAGTTGAAGTTCCTAATGCTGAAAGAGGTAAATACATTCTTGCAGTGCCCAGGGAAGAAGGTGAACACACAGAGAGCTGGAGCAACAAGTAGAAAAAAACGGTTATTCACTTGATGGATTTCTTGAGTCCTGTGCATAGGTTGAAAGACCAGCAATATTGGCACTCCTGTACAAACTGGGCATTTGTTCTGCTGCATCTTTTCCTTGCTCGGTCTTTTTCTAGACACTCTGATCTCTGTCCTGGTATGACTTGTGTCTAGATGTGTGGTCAAGGAGTAAGAGAAAGAGCAGCTACAGCACGGTGCTGAAGCTGGAGTACTTACCACCCATGCTAGTCAGTCTGCTGCCCAGCTGCAGCACAGCTTTATGGTCCTTCCCCTGTGCCCTCAAGCACGTTTTCTATGGTATCACAACAAAAGCAAACAAAAAAATGAGGCTTTTCTTCCTTCTGTTTCAATAATCTTGAGCTGGTGCTTGTACTGGTAGTAAGAAGAGTGTTTTAAAATGAAGGTGAGGCTTTTAAGGTGACAGGCTTTCATTGAATAATTATTTTTCTTATTATTTCTGTCCACATGATGGCAGTATATGTTAAACCAAACCAAGGAAATAATTTAAAAAAAAAAATTACAGTTTCTCAACAACAGAGTTCTGTTGCAGCTGCAAAAAATCCAAGAAGCTATGAGAAGTTTCCAAAGGCATTATGAGCAGTTATGAAAGAATAACTCCCCCTTCTTGTAAAAGCCCCCGAGACTTAAGAGTCAGTAAAGAACTTCTTCATGCAAGAACCACACGTAGCTAACTCTGAATGGGTAGGGAATGATAGTGTGTTATTAATAGAAGTGGTCAGTAAAGCTTTGTCAGTCATGCTTGGCTTAATCATTTGCAGTCAATAAAGTCATTGAAGTATAATTACCACTCCCTGGCATCAGTTTTGCAAGTGCAGAACCGGAGTTCTGAGGCTGCACGGACAGTGAGATGTTGAGTGTTTAATCTGTGGTAAGAGTACAGAAAGTCTAAACAGACAGACTATTGAAATACGAGCTGCAAAAAAAGTAGTTTAGGCATTACTTCAGAAGGATTATGACCAGGAACAAAATCTATTGAATCTGTCAAGCTCTTCATCTCTTTGTAAGTTGAATCAAGGGAATTTGAGTGTCTGTGGGTTCTGCGTGTGTTTACTGGGTGGAATCAGAGAATGCTGCCAGTAGTCACAGATAAAAGTTATAATGTTAAAAAGAAAAAATAAAAAATAAAAAGGAGGAAAAAAAGCAAATACAACATTAACCAACAGACTTCTTTTTCTGAACCTTGACATATCTGTAAGCATGTGCTATTTTTTAAATTTCCTGTGTATTGTAATTTAGAAGTCTAGTAACCTCAAACTTTTAAATGCCAAAATTAAAAAAAAAAAATAGCAAGACTTTGTGTTTTCAACAGCAAGAGTAGGGAACTAGGAAAAGATATTCAGTTCAGCCCAAATGCATTAAATAAGAGGCACCTGTAAAGCTCATCAGGGTCCTTTGATTAGGGTCTCAGATGAGTGTCACCTGTGACCAATTTACCTCCTGGGTTGGGTTACAGGACATGTGAGCACAGCCAGCACACTTTTTCTTCCTTTTCCTTTCTTTTCCTTGTTGTTTTGTAACTCTGAGTTCAGTCTTAACAGATGTGATTTTCCCCTTCTTTTCCTTGATGTTGTATAAATGAGGAATTGGAGCAGTACTGTTTTACTGGTGCAGCTTTGTTTCCTGAAAAATCTGGACCTCATGATGCAGCTGGAGAAATGTTGTGTGGCACGTACCTGCAGATATGAAGCTAAAATAATGGGAACCGAAGCAGCTAAAATACCAGAGTGAGTAAACTGTTGCTACCTTTGCTTATTGTAGTTGAAGTTTATATTTCTGGGATCCTAGAGATTATTACTCTGTTTCCTATGTGGTTCGTTGTAAGACATACCATGGCTAACATACCTTCTTCTAATGCATCTCTTCTGCTTGCTGCTATGTATAACAGGCTGGGTAAGACCTTGCCCTCGTGATTTACACTCTGCAGGTACACAGGAACTTATTGTGACATGTTGTATTCACATATGTTTGGAGATACCACTGAAGTTAACCTAAAAATAAACCACCAAAAGTCACTGTGGTAACTTATTCCTGTGTCCATGTAGAACTGGTATTACTAATGGGAGAAGTTTTTCAGTGTCTAGGGAGCTTTCTGACTACATAATTCCTATAGAATTGGACAAATGTTAGTTTTGTTTTACCCTTACTCATCTAATATGGGTACTAATTTCCTTCTGAAAAATCTCACTTTCTTCTCTGTGGATAGCTTACAGATAATGCTTACTTCTAGAAATTGTCTATGAAAGCTGCACAGATGTGTTATTCTTTTGTTCCTTCACCTCACCTCTTGTATAAAGAAATGATCTTCGTTTCCCACCAGTATCCTCCTCTGTGTGGTCAGGCTAGGACTATTGAGCTGGCGTTCATCTCACTCATTTTACTATACTGAGCTATTATTCAACAAGGAAGTTTTCCCATTAGTTTAACCCATTTGAAACATGCTATTTAGTACAACACAGAGATTATACAAGACTAGAGTCCCATGTACTAGGCCCTGTTCATATGAAGAATAGGGAAAAATATGTTGAAGAGATTTAATAATAATAATAATAGAGTATATCTCCCACCAAAAACTAGGTAAAAAAATAGGATTGCTGAAGATAACGATAGTGCCACAGCATCTTGAAATGGGCTGAAGTTATAGGGGACAAGTGTTCCAGAAACATAAATATGAGGGGAAAAGGGGTGTGTTAGACTGGCGGGGGGAAGAGTGGCTGATGAGAACAAGCTGGCTGTTTGTTTCCTGCACGTTAAAAATATTGCTGAAATTCAGTTTGAAAAATATTTCAGTTTCTGAATGTCTGGGGTCCTTGATTTGTGGTAATTCCTACTGCCTGATTTCTCCCTATGCCTTGTCTGCAAACTGAGGTAGATTTTTGTATACTAACTTACAATAATGTGAGGAGGCATAGAGAGGCCCCGTACCAGTTTGGGCTTGCTCTATGATTGCTGTAGGCTCTTCAAAAGTATTTTAAAGGTGTAAAGCTAGCTTTAATGTTTGCAGCGTGTAGTACTGGTGCAAAGCAATAGGAACTCCTATAAACCAGCATATTTTGTGCTGAGAGGGCTGATCAGTTTGCTACGCAATATTTTGGTACTCAGATGACTGTAAAACCAAAAAGTGCTACTGTGGTGTTCATTGCGAGTCTATGTTGCCCGAAGTTGAACAGCGGAGATATTCACAAACTAGCATGAAGGAAGACAGTAGCTTCAGGTGTGCCACCTCTAGGTATGTCCATTAAAAGGTAAGGATGGCATTACCAGATGCACTCTGTATTATTGGTGTCTTATTTTTCCAGCACTGGCCAGCAGAAATATATGGGCAAAAATTCATGGTTAAAAACTAACTTAGGTGTCTCTCAAGAGAGCTGTTAGGGTTGCTCAGAGGGACTGGGTTGGTACAAACCTGGCAGAGAAAGCAGTTGTACTACCTGGAATTGCTGAGAAGAAGATGCAGCAGAGGGATGTGAACTGTATCGAGAAGGCACGTGGGCTGGATAGATCTGGGTAGAGGCCTGACACAGGCTTTGTCATTGCTGCCTCTTCATATGTCATTTGCAATTATGTTCTCTCCAAAATTATGAAGGACAGGTTATTATGGTAGTTTTCTGTTCTGGAATGTGGGAAGAGGTACTTCACAGGGCCAGTTTATGGAAAAAAAAAAAGTTATTTGATCAGATATTTGCATGAATTATGTTGATATTGAAATCACTGTTTATCAACATCCCTGAAAATAAACTCCTCAGACTACATTCCTCATCACTACAGAATTGCTGAATTGAGTACTTATGCCTATATATTGTACAATGTATAAGAAAGTTTCTTATATAAAGCAAATACATTCCCCTTCGGAGAAACCCCATTGTTTTGAGGATTGGTTCTTTTAGCACCCTGCTATACACTTGTAAATTAGCTAGGACATAAAATTATGAACAAGAAGTCTTTTAAAGGCAAGTCTTTCAAAATTAGGGCGGCATGGGAAAGCTGAAACAAGTCATTTTGGAAAGAATATGTTTGAAAGTAATTAAGAATGCAGAATTAGCCCTGGTGCTAGTATTTCCTAAGTATGTCAGTGGAGGATGGAAAGTTTTTATTTATTGATACAACTTTCTATCATGTAGGAGGTGGTGCTCCTAGAGAAAACAGTTAGGTATTTGAGCACCTCTATATCATTTTCACAAATGTAGACTGATACCTAAGTTGCAGTTTTTGTTTTCAGGCTGAAGCACTCCTGAATTCTGAGCTCTAGAAGTGTTTCTTCCTCTGTGCCAGGTTGTATTTTGTTTTCTTTCTTGTTTGTTTTCCTCTACATATGCACTCTTACCATTAGTAGTATTTAAGCAAGTGGATTCTATGTTGCTTCTGAAACAAATTTAGCTGTCTATCTCTCTGATAAACTGTCTGATAAAATTCCTCACTGATTATAACCTAGTGTAAGAAAACGTAGTTGGAGACTACTGGCTGGACTATGACTTTGACAGTGGACTATAGGACCATCTAACTACAAGCTGTTGTTTAAAATTCTGTGTAGTACATTGCAACCAAACAGTAGTTGGACTGTGACAATTCTGAGAGATCAGTCTGGTCTCATTCCAGTCCCCAGTGGGTAAAATGCTTGGCTATTGCTGCAGTTGGCAGTAAAGGGCAGCCTGGGGCTCTCTTCTTGGGGTCCCTTTTGTATAGAGTTCCATTCCCTCCTTAAACTGGCTTAACAGGCCAACAGGATGTTTCTTGAACTAAGGAGTAACTTGGACGTTGTCCTTTCTCCTGTCATCCAGTGCATGGGTGTGTCTTGACAAGAGACTATTAATTGGCTGTTATTTTGCACAAGGGATTCTTAGCTGCAGAAATATCCCTTTATGGGCTGCTCCTTGCTTCTGTAGTTCAAGAGAGGCCTTGGGGCTTCTTTGACCTAGTTCCCTGTACAGTTTAATGGGAGTACTGCTCAAAGAGTGCCTTTGTTTATAGTTTTCACTAACTCAGTGGAGAGATCTGGCTTTCGGTGGTTTTGGCATGGAGAGAATGACAGATTGGACCATCCTCTTGTTCTTGATGACAAAACCCTTAGGATGGAGGTGCTCGATGCTGGAGGTTATTGCACAAGTTTCACTATAGCATCAACTAAATCTACTGAATATGGTGTAGAATGGCACAATGTCTACAGCACTAAGCCCTTTCCCTCCGCCATGTCAACTCAGATAACACAAGTTATTCTGAGCAGCAGTTTTCATGTGTATGATCTGATAACTGATAAACGTGAATTGTTTCCACTTCAGTGTTGCATACGGAGTTCAGTGTAGATCACAGAATACAGTATTATGTCTACATTTTATAATTTATAATATAAAGTAATGTTTAAAAACTCTAGCATACCTCATGCACAAGAAGTTAATCAACACCTGGCTAAGTAGCAGCATAAAGATGGTGTCTTCATTCTACTGGATGTGAATATTAGCTTTGTATGTTTGTTTTAGTGGTGAAGACAGTTCAGAATAAAAGGTTAGGGTAAAGCCCATTTTCAGTTCCACTGATCATTCTCCAACCCGTGACTGCCTTAAAGTCTACTCATCACTTGGAGGCATCTGCCTTAGTGAGGAAAAGCTCGTTACTGTGTTCTTAACTAGCTTAAATTGAACTTGCACTTGAACTCAAGTATCAGTCTAACTGCAGTTTCACAGAGAAAAACGTGGCTAGCACAATTTCTCAAGCTGTGGTAGACTAGACAGCACATAGTGTCCTTGTAGCCAGTTAAAAAAAAGACTGCAAGCCTACAACCTAATCCCTAGAGTAATTGCCACAATGTAATGCACTGTGCAAAACACCAAGAGTCTGGTGGTTTCCATAAAATCGGGCTGAACTAAAACTGTGTAAAACTGGAGAGTGTGAAAGTTCTGCTGCATAGTCCATCAGTAGTTTCACTCAACTTTAAGAAACTATTTATTTATTTATTGGTAAGAAATTGGAAGATTTGGGCCCTGTATATCAGACTGTCTCATTAAATATGGTCTCATTACAACTGCAATTCCTGCTTTGGGGAAAGAAGTCTTCCTGAGGGACGAAGAAAACCTACTGCGTTTCAGATGAGCATTCAAGAGAGAAAATGTGGGTTATTTTCTGCTAGACAAAAACTCTTTGTGGTTAGTTAATACACAGGTCAACAAAGAACAATCAGTTAGTAGGTCAATTAACTATGTCCAGTTATGAATTAATAAAGAAGTCTCAAACATTTGAAATAAATGAAAAGCATCTTTATTCAATGCTGATAATAATGAAAAAGCCTGACTTTTTCTACTTGCTGTGCTGGCTCCAAGGGCACTTCTTGGCCAATGTGTCCAGTATGTGATGAGACTTTCTTTATGAAAACAGTGAATATCTCCATACAGAAATAACACTGCAAAATTGTGAAATAGTACAAGCTGAAGCTTCTCTTGGTTTGGCCAGATGATACAATAGCATACACTCAGGTAGAGTGTGTAGCATTTGCTTACACAAAGCTTGTCACTTTGTGTATGACCTAATATTTTCAAAGGATCACTGTAATGTTAACAACTAATACCCATTTGTCCTTTCTTTAGTATTTCTATCTTTGTAGTGGCAACTTGAATGTAGCTTGTGAAAGTGGCTCCCAACAGGTGACCATCCCTCATAAACAGTAGCTGAGTGCATACATAATGTGAATAGTTGTCATTCTCTTAGGTTGCCTTAAGAGTATGGTGTGTCAATTGTACTAGTGTTTAAAAATCAATATTTGTTTAAATATTTTCTGCAAATATTGTTCTGTATGCCTTCAAGGACACAGAGCAAATCAGAGTGAGAGTAGCTGCAAATGTTTGAGACATGAAGTCACATTTATGCTGAATGCAAGAGTACATTTTCTGGGGTAGCTTTTCCAGAAATTACAGATAAGCAGTAGCTGGGCTTGTTCAGACCAAGTATGAAGTTTCAATTCTACTCCATTGACATTCGCAGAATTACAGTGTTGTAAATTTTTGTTTCCCTTTGGTACGGAGTGGGAATACTGACCAGCTGTAGGATACCAGTGTCCTAAATGGCCAATGTAGTTTTACTGACAAGAGATTATTTTGTCACTAATATTTCGATGCTCTAAGTGTTTATTAAGAGGGTGGTGGTCTTGACCACATTATTTCCTTTGCTATCTTTTCCCCTTCCTTTGGACACTTTTCAATATGGCTTGTTACACAACAGTCAAATGTGATCAAAAAAAGTAGGAGTTTAGAGATTGGCATTGATTTTTGATGTTTAGCTATTGCCTCTGGTGGGTGGAAAATCAATTATATTAAACATCAAGTATTTCAATTTTGTCAAATTGAGCTGAGTATAAGCGAGAGAGTAAACCTTCGTTATTTTGTCATATGGATGATAAAACCTGCAAAGCAAAACAATAGCATGTTAACTCTCAGTGTCATTCAGGTACCTAACCATCATAACAATATGGCTCTATAAAAATGCAGTGCATTATAGTTGTACTAAGGCCTTTTTTTCTCTTCAGTATGTCCTTGGACTGACACTGCATGAAGCAAGTAGGTGCAATTAATTTTTATCATGGAACAGATTTGGCACAGAAGTTTGTCAGTTGTATAGCAGTGTTGTAAGACCCGCGTTTATTCTGTTAGCAGCATAAATCTGGTATAATTTGAAAGCTAAGGATGCTGTGTTGACTTACGCTATTTGATTGTGAAATCTCTGAACAAGAATTTAATTGGACTAGAGCAGTTGCATAGAATCTGAAGCAACCAAGTACACGTCGCCCTCAGCTCCTTGAGTCAATAAGGAGTGGATTGGGGCTGGCATGTGAAGGTGTGACTCGATCCACAGCCTTAGTAACAGGATCCTGTGGACAAGATCCCTGGTGGCAACCTGGCACTGCAGCGGTGTTGGTGTCTGGCGGTTTGTGTGTGTATAATAAAATATCCTCGTCTTTTCATATAGCAGCACTGCATGAGAAGTAGTTCACTGAATTTACTTTCAACTGTGTTTTGATTTCACTGTGAAATGCTCCCACACACAGTTTCACGGAAATCTCTGTCTTCCAGTTAGGCAGAGTAGTAACTAAAGAATTCCCCTCTCCCATTACTCCTGCCCAGTGGGGGAGGACAGGATATATACAGCAGGATCTTCTTTATGTTGGTCTGTAGGTGGAAGTGCCCTGCAGCCAGATCCTGGTTCTGTGAGGAAACTTGAGCAATAAAAATATTTTATCCTTTTACCCACTCTGTTATTCAAAAAAGATATTTCTGCAGGTGTGAAGTGGCTTCTCCAGCAATGCTTCCTTCAGAGGCAGAGTAATAAGAGAGATGTTTGGCACTGTGAAAACAAGGGGTCAGGTGGCTTAGGCTGTCTTTTCGGATTTGATACATTTTCTGTACTATTTATTGCAATATATGACCTTGCTGTTGTTTCTTCTTCTGTTTTCAGATAAGAGAAAAATTGCAGGTTATAAATATTGGAGTTCTGGCTCTGAGAATTCACTTGGGTGGTAGCACCTTCAAATTTGGGGCTCCCACTTTGAAAATAGAGACAAAACCATGGAAGATAAACAGCCAAACAATTTGTTACTTGAAGGAATGCTCTGGAGATCTTCAATGTCTACCGAGTGTCTTATCTGAGATGTTAGTTGAGTAATAAACAGTTGTTTCCTAAAGTCAACTGGAGTAAAATTCGGTCCTATGCAGAAACAAGGCCCTGTGCTTACAAATAGTACTACACAGTGCTAGTTTCAGTGGTTCATGGACTTGCTGGTGAACCAGGATTTAGGAGTATATTATGTCAGTTGTATTTATCTCTGTCAAAAAAGAATTGTAGGGCATTAACTCTGTCTACCGCTGTATTAAAACATGCAGAACTCTGCCTCTGAAGGGGAGGCAGATGCCAAGCTGACTTACACCTGATCCTCACAAACCCACGCCTTACCCTTAATATCCAAACTGTCCTATTAATCTCCTCAATTTAAAGAAAGAACTATTTTTTCTGCAGCTGTACACATAGTACACAGTCATAACTACTTCTCAATTTTCTGCCCTGACTGTAGGATAGCAAAAAACCTCCTCTGTGTAAATGAGTCAGCCCTAGAGAACCTGCTTAGTTATTGACCCTCTTACACCTAGGTCCCTCTCCATCAGCTTAAGCAGTGAGAGTGTTTCGCCACAGACGTGCACACACCAGGCTTTAAGCACTGAAGCTAATGCTTATCTTTAGCAAAGCTTAAAAGCGGCATGTTGTTCAAAAGTTCTTGGGGTGTCTGTTGTTTGTTGAATAGCCACAGACTATGAAGTCTCATCTCTTCCGACAACAAAACACTCCTCTGAATTGCTGCTTACAGACGGCTATGGTTGACTGGAGAAGGGGGGAAAGAGGAGAAATCAGCCATCTTCTGTGACTGAACGTTTATTTGACCTGGAATGGTGTTATGTACCGACAGCAGTCAATGAATGCCAATGAGGCATGTCAGTCAGCTTGCCTTGCATTGCATGGACTAGCCACTCGCCAGATGTTAAAGGAGCAATGCCATGAACTGCCCAGGCTCTATCACGGGCATTGAAAAGCAACATTACCTGGCTTACCCAGGAAAACCTCCTGACGCAAGCAGAATGGTGTTTCTGCAACTTATAATACTTACTTTTAAACAGGCAGAGCTATCCGCTTGATTTTTCTTTTTTCCCTCCCAATGGAACATTGTAAAACACTTCATAAAATATACAAAATGGGACTTTCTCTGCATTTCCTTTCCTTACCCCTTCCTCCATTCCATCTGCTTGTTTCACTATAGGTAGATGCAAGACGAAATGTGATCTTCAGCACTGCTGGTTTTCCTACCAACCTCTGAGTAAATGCCTGAAGTGAAGTGAAGCCACTTCACTGTTTCTTCCTAAAGTGCTGTCTAGAATGTCCTATATCTGCTGCTGCTGGGGCAGTTATAGATTCCTACTCACTTGAAGGAGTTTTGTGCTTGTAACTTAGCTCAAAGGCATTAGGGGGAAAGAAAAGTCTGAACTCTGTCCAGCTGTGTGGCCTGAGGAGCCTTTTCCAGCTGTGCAGTGTGCCTGGGAGGTGCTGCCAGCCGTGGGGTGACGAGATCCAGTGATTCATCAGTTGTCTAAATGTTATGTAGGTGGAGAAACAGTGACATGGGGGACAAAGCTCTAAGACAGCGGATTTCTGGAACAAAAACATTTCGTCAAAAACTAGCCTGCCTTTGTGCTGAGACCTGGTATGATTGCTGGATGCAGCATATGTAGCTGAAACGGTCTTCAGCCACCTGTGTGGTGTAGGTAAACAAAATGAATTCACAAAGAAAGGCTGCCTGAACAGAAGAAACAGAAAATGCAGCTGTTTATGCTGTCATCTAGGTGACTGCTAATAAATGGCAAATTCAAAATGCTTTACTTTTGGGTTGGGTCTTTGAATGGAAAAAAAAAATCGTACCATGATTGTGGGAAAGTTCGTTATTTTAATTCCTCTTTTATTTAAAGTAATTCATCTTGCTGGTTATACAGTCTTTAAAAGATTAATGCTTTACTTATCTACTTTTGTAGTCTTACTAAACTTCGGATGCTGCAAATCTTTTCTTTGGTGCTTATTCTAAAACTTGTCAAATCTAAAACTTGCCTTTAAAAGTTCTCAACAACATAACTAAGAATTGTTCAATTTCCAGCTGATACGGAGAACACAAACAATTGGAACACTAATAAAATATTTTCTGCATTTTAAGGCATTTATAAATTAAATATATTTTAAGGCATTGAATATTTTTTTTTTTTAACTAAGAATTGTTTTTAAATGCTTCTCTTCTGTTAGGGTTGACTTAAATACAAAGTCAAATGTGTGTTTTAGTTTTTAGTAGAATTTAGATAATGACATTTGCTTATCCTCATACGAAATTGAGTTACAAAACACAGCAAAAGTGCATAGAGGCAGTGGAAAAATCCAAAACTTCTTTCAGGAGAAAGAAAATACTCTGAGTATTGTTTTCATTTCCCTGAGTTAAAAAAAGAAACAAACAAACAAACAAAACTCCACCACAAACAAACCTTAAAATGAACAGATAGTGTTGCCTGCAGTGCTTCGTTTTACCTTTTTTTACTTTATTATTTTCAGCCCCCTGATCTCGACAGAGGGAGAATCTGTTCACATTACTTTTGGCTATAATGCTATTCACTTTTCTGTGTTTACTTTGAAATAAATGTTTTCTGAAAAGGTGAGAAGAGTCACATATCTTAGTGCTTCTAGTCATTGACTGAGACGTGAGAATGCAGAAGTGAAGACTTGGGATTTAATGACAGCAGTCTTACTGAGCTTTGGGTTGTAGCTTGTAGAGTGCTGTTACAACTTCTGTATTTATTTTCCACTTATAAAGTGTTATTTTGGGGAATTAGGCCATCTACAGAAAATGTACTGTTAAGTGGAGTAGTATGAATAGTTTTACTCCCACTCTTTTAGGTGCTCACATGATTCTCTTGAATGTTAACTCATCTTTTACTCTGGCTAATGAGATGTACTACACTGTTGTTAAGTCTTGATCCTTGTGACACTTTAAAATCTCTCTTATTTTACCAGTTTACCACTTTTTATGTGCTTTAAATCTCTTAAGGAAGCTGCCACTTCTTTTTTAGCAAAGCTCAGGGATTTCTGCCTATCTCAAACTTAATCCTGGCCTCTGCCAGCATAAATTCTTGTCCTAGACCTGTGGCCTTTTCAGCACTGTGATATAAATCTAGCTCTTAATCACCAAATTTCACAACCTTATTTCTATTCCCACCCTAAACTGTATAGCCTAGTAACCTAGGAACTGCTGCCTGCATGGCACATAATCCGAATCCCAAGTGACTCACAGCCTTCATCCTAATCTCTTTGTTTGCAGCTATGCCTGACCTGAACTTTCATTCTAAAGATTTCCTTATTACCCTTGCTTATCCTTTGGGATTGAGTAGTAGCATTGCTCTTGTCCGTGCATTTTGATTTTTGTTAATTTTAACCTTTCGTACTCCAGGCCTATCTAAAAACCTGTATCAGTTTCAGTCTTTGACCTTCTTTAAGATCACTGTAGAAGTAATTACTTGTTTGGGGATCAAGGTACTTCAAACTCTAAATCAGCCTGATATCTGGTTTTAACACCTCCAAATTCCAGACTATGCCATGAACCATGTTCTGTTTCTAGTATTTATCTAAGCTGCCCAGGGCCTCCAAGCATCTCAGCCAGGTCTCCTCTCAGCTAATCAGCCTCCTAAACAGCAAATCTTATCCATACTTCTTGCCCATCTCTATATCATGTCTTAACTCACTTGTCTACTGCACATGCCCTTTGCAATGACTCAAAAGGCTTTGCTATAAACACAATCCTTCAGCTAATCCTAACCCTGCCCTTACCCGCAGCTTTAACTTCTGATGGTACAAGCTTTTTCTCTTAAAGACCTCTAAGTTTAAAGTAAGGATGACAAGGTAAATCTAACTGTTGTTAGATGTGCAGTTGCATTCTGGTTCACCTATCCCTCACTGCAGGTTTTCTAGGCCCTGGTACATCTTCAGTACATCATATTCAGAATCTCTGCTGCCTTGAACCTCGAGCCAATGCTTTAACCCTTGTATCAGGCTTAATCGTAATTCATTTATTTTCATCTTTACCATCTCTTCTTTCAGACTTTCTTGCTCTAGGCAGGTGGACAAGTGTTCAGCTGTGTATAAACCATTATTTTAAAGTTCAGAGTTAATCCTTGGGCTTTTACCCAAACTTCTTCTTCTTAACCCACAGCACATATGTTTGGAATTAAGGCAGAAAAGTCTTAGTTCAGTAGCAAATTTGGAGGCTACCTCTTCCAACATGCTGTTGAAACTATTATAATGGCCCTTCATCCTCTGAGAAGAGAAGCTTATGTTGTCCTTAGACAAGATGGTCACTTTCTTGCTTTGTTCCTTGAAGGAACAAAGAGAAGCTGGTTCAAGGAAAAATGGCTGCAATTTGTGATAGCAGGAGGCAGCTGGAGGGAGAGGGTTAACGCACAGGAGATGCGTGTGGGACTGCAAATTGAGAGCAAAAAACATCGGTGACTGTGGGAAAGGTCAAGGAATTGCAGAGAGACATAGAAACGGAGATGTTGGATGGGAAGAAAGGAAGGAAGATAGGGGATGTAGGAAAGAAAATAACGAAGAGAAATGGAGATTTGTGGGAAACTTGCAAATTTATAAAGGGTGGAAAACTCATGGAATCCAGGGAGAGGAGACTTTAACAGAAGAATGGGGTTTGGTAAAGTACACGTATTTGTGTTGAACTGTTCTTTGGCAACTAAAGGCGTCTGCTTCCGTGCTGTTGCACAGTGAAGATTCCAACTTTATTATTTTTTCCGAAGTATATCTTTCTCTCGATTATAAAGTGTTGAGACCCTCCTTCAAAGGGGAATGCTTTTCATCTCCAGTGTTCTAATGTATTATCCGAGTGAAAAGTTTTCCCCAAATACACAAATCTGTGTATACTCATATCTCTGTTGCCTGTCCTTGGATGATTCATTATACTTCTGTCTTCTCCACTTGAAAATCCATAACAAAGTTGGTAGTGTTTCTATCTCGCAGCTGCTTGTTCTGTTTCTCTCTCAGCTCTAAATCAGGTAGCCAGTCTAGAAAACACCTTTTCCCCCCACTCTTTTTACCCTCTACCTCCTTTGGCAGGGAACTATTGCTTTTTTTTTTTTTTTGATATATTCTTGTTCCCTAGACAGCCTCACAGTTTGCCACTTTTTCTGTCAGCGAAGAAACAAGCAGTCTCTTTTATCTTGTTTGCCTTTTATCTGTTCTCAGTGCTCTAAGTTATGACCTAGAAGAAAAAACAGGCAACACCTAAATTCACGTTTAGGTGAAAGATCAGACGTTACCTGTGCTGGCAGTGCATCTTTGATATAAACTCACGTGACAGCATGGGGGTGCAGCCTTCAGTGCTGCTGAGAGGGCTGTCGTCAACAAAATTAAATAGTGATTATAGGAACTTTTTTGCTGTAATGTGATGGTTCCTTCATTTGTTAACTAGCATTTGAAAAATGAACAGAAAAACCCTTCGTGATTAAAACCCACTACCTGGGGTACTTCTCATACCGAACTGTAAACTCCTGAATGTGACCCTGACAAAAAGAAGAGTATTCTGTGATGGTACAACTATGTAAAAGGATGCAGTTAATTAAAAATATTTTAATGTAGTAATGGACCTGCATTAAAAGGACTCAATCCCGAAATGTGCTGCAAACATATGTAAGCTTCAATTAAAAGCTGAAGGTTCTTACTCTTTGTGGGATCAGTCATTTAGCTCCTATGCTGAAATCCTAGAAGGTGGGACCCTGAAAATTTTCCTTCTGCTTGGGTTTGAAACACTAAAATTCCTCTTTTTGCTCTTATCCAAATTTTCTCCAACTACCTAAACAAATTGTTCCCTGAGGTTTAATTAGCACTAACAGAGCAACTGCCTTGGCTGTGTGATGAAACCATCCAGAGCAGTTACAACCCCTCAACCCAAAATAAAACCTTTCTACCATCCCATGCAATCATGCGTATTACCCACCTACTCTGCAGTGCACCTGTACAGATATATCAAGCACATGTCTAACATTGTCCTGTATATATAATGATTAACCACTACAGGTACTTGTTTAATGTATTATTTTCTTTAAACCTTCACTGATTTGAGAACTTCTATGATAATCCAACGTGGAGGATTTCAAACTTTTCCTGCACACTTTAATTTTAGCAAGTAACTTTGTGTCACTAACCTGCTATTAAAAGTGGTCTATGGTTGCATGTGCAAAGAGCTAAGAGTGGAAATAGTGAAACAGCATCAAAACAGGAAATAAAGTTACTTAAAACAAAGGCATTTAATTAAATAAAACAAGGAAAATACTTGGGAGACTTTCTTGTGAGCAAAAATTAGGAATGCTATGTTGTTTTGCTAACTCAGAGATGTACAGAATCATCAAATAGAAGTTATGTTGTCTTTCATCAGTTTTAATGCAGCTTCCAGCTGTAAAACTCTGCCAGCATGCAGATGAAGGTGTCTGGGCGTATTGGTATGCTATATCATAAGCTGTCTATTCTTGTTCTGCATCATTTGATTAAACTTAAGGTTCCGGAACAACCTGCAGAAAGTGAACGATGTGTGAAATTTATTGCTGTCTGAATACTTCAATCTAGTTCTTCCTTGTCTGTTTGCAATCGGTTAATAAATGCACTAGTAGCTGTGGATGGAAAATATTGCTGAAAATAACACTTGGTCAATTATCGATTGTTTTGGACCATTTCTGTCTGTTAAGTAACTATAAAGAAAGAATGAACACACAGTCCTGTATGTATGTTTGTTTGTTTTTAAACTTTAACCTTTTCAGAAACTTCATGAAAAATTACAATAATATACGATACTTCTTCTTTTAATAGCAAAACACATTTTTAACTCGCAATTATGGAGTAAAAGGTTTGTGTTATTAATGTTGCCTAAGATAAGAATTTCAACCCAAAAGACCACTGCCAAATTTTACTTTCCCTAGTTAGGAATGATCAGATACAAATGAAAGACCACTGTAGTCACCAGACGTCTACAGATTTGCTGAAAAATTTGTGCTGTGTGGTGAGTCACCTACTGCAAATGCATATCTGGTAAAGAGTCTAAAAATACGGCTTTCTCATTCCTATTGTCACTATTATTAATGTATGGATCACTTGCTTGTTGGTGTGGTTTTTTTTTTTTGTGAAGGACGCTTTAAGAGAAACTTAATGTAGACTACTCTTGATTCTTTCCTTCATCCTGCTTCTACTAATCATCTTGGGTTTTACTAATAACTGAACAAAATTATTAAATCAGACTCTTTAAATATTTAGTCTTAGTTGATTTTAATCTAAAGCCCGCTGACTTCAACTAATTTGGAGCCAGGTTAAAACGTGTAAAGCACTTATTTGTATGTAAAATTAGCCTTAAATCAGTGTCTGTATTTCAGGTCATAGTTTCGTAATCAATACTCAATAAATTTGGAGAGTGATAATCTCCTGTGAAAGATTTATTTGACATCTTCATATTAACTTTTCTTTGTCAATCTAGACAATGAATGTACGTAAGTCCTTCTGTTCTTTTCTCTGCCTGATTTGTGAAATAAAAACCTGGACTTGCCAAATATAAGATCAGGTTTTGGTGGAGGAGCAAATATGCACTGACTTGAGAACAGTCTGGCTAGGTTGCTATGTCATCACATACGTGTTTTGACAGTCATCTTCTAAATTCAATTGACCTCAGTGGAAAGAATTTTGAGCAATAATGGACATTTATACTTTTGGAAGTTGAGGAAAAAATGCTGAGAGACCTGAAGACTTAAGAAAGCAATAGTAGACAGTGTATAGATCTGTGAGTGGACCATGTATCATAACATTTTTTAAAAACTGTTCGACACAGAAAAGCTGCCTGTTAAATCAGAACCACCACTTAGCAGATTTCTTTTCCTGCTTTTTTTTTTTAACACTGTTACTATCAGCTAACTGTGTGCCAATGGCAAGTGTTTATCTGAACTAACGAATACGAAGAACCTAAAGAATGATAATTTTAATTTAGCCTAAAGGTATGTAAAGACCAAAATATCAGCCTACAATTGCAGCTTATACAGTTCTTGAAACTGTAAAAAAAAGCAAACAAACAAAAAAACCCAACAATGCCCCCACCCCCACTTCACAAAACAAACACCCCCAGTGACTAATAATGGTTATTGCTAATTTTAGGCTATGTTTTTGGTGTTGTCCATATATAGTCTTTTTTATCTTCAGGAACCAAAGTACAAGCTGCTGACTGCCAGTGACCCCATTACTACTTGAAAGTTCTTTCTCCTTTAGTTGATTTGCTTAAGTTAGCAGTGAGGGTAAGTCACCAAAAGTAGAATTAATCCTTTGAGGATGTGTTGTCTGTAAGGAAGGAAAAGATTTTTAACACAAAGGTCACATACATGAACCTATGATGTCATCTTGGATCCATTAATTTGACTAGTCTGTACTTAAATAAGTGACTGGGAGCACATTGTATCCATACATCCATTGTATCAACAGGTCATGCATTCTGTTTAATTATTTTAATGCTAATGTACCAAAGGCCAAAAACTCCAGTCTTCTTCCGTAAGTCAATAACAGGTTTCCTGGGTGCTTCCGCATTTTACAGAGTTATCTAAAGCACTTCTCTTGCGTGACAGTGCTGAAATCTCACCGATCCCTTTAGATTTTCACGTTGATGTACAGGCATAGGAGCCTGAGCACTTCCAGTGTCATCTCAGCCATAGCTCATCTGGTCATCCCTTCCAGCAGCCGTGAGCTCTGAACTTCAGGCCTAACACCTTATTTTCTCCATTAAAAGTGCCCTCTTTTTACTATAGATGGAGAAATCTCAGACACTAGTGGAAAAGAGACTTTGCTTAGATGGTTGAAGCAGTTTTGATGGGATGGTATTACAGTTGGTTGGAGTCTGGTCTATTTTGGAAAGGAACCATAAGGCCAAACCGCAGACCCTTGTATGCCATCGTAGTGCTTGAATGAAACAGACTGTGAGTCTCTTGTTCCGTTAAAGCATCTCGCTGCTAAGCTGCTGTTTCAACAATGAGTTAAATGAGCTCATCAATGAGGTCTGCCAGCAAACTGGACATGTCAAATCTCTGTCCTTCTTTACCAGAGCACTGTGCTGAATTTTGTCTCTTTTTTTCAGTAGTCCAGCTTTGTGGTTCTTATTGAAACTGATAATTTTTTTCTCCTTTGTCTTGAAAGGTCCCCGAAAGATTAAATTAAATTGCGTATGATGCCGGAAAGAAAGAGTAAGGCAATATACTCCCAAATCCCAGAATAATGCTCTAGATTTCATATTTTGCTGTGTTCTTTGTGGCCATATTCCTCTTTTTTTTTTTTTTTTCATACTGGAGGTGTTTATTGTGTTTGAGGAGAAAAAAATAGGATCTGTTGGTAAAGGCATAATGATTTATGTCAGTGGGCAGCATTTGGGCAAGCATGAGTCTTTATTTTTAAGTTAGCTTTCAACCAAATGTTGCCTGCTGCAGATTTAAAAATGGTAAAAATGAGTTTCCCCTTCAGTGAATCTGCTGATCATGGCTGGTAACGTCAGGAGTGACTTGTATCTGCCTTTCTGCTGTTTAGCTTTCTTTGAAAATATAGTTAGACTGTGGCTTTTAAGCTGGAGCTCTACGTATTTGCTGTTTTTTCAGTGAAAACTAGTGGTAGGGTGGGCAGAAGGGTGGTCAGCAAAGTGAAGAGACAATCTGCTTTCAAAATGTAGTGCAGACTGGAAAACTAAGAATATCAGCACAAGAGCTTGCTTCTACCTTAACCATTCGAGCACGCTGTATGTGCAAATTGCTAGCCCCTAAAGAGTTAAAAGTGTTTGTTTCACAGGAAATTGGAAGAAATTTATGTGCGCAAGTGAAACTGAAAGGTCGAATGTGTGACTCATATCTATTGACAGATGGAATGAGCATAGCATAAGAAGACAGTGACTAGAAAACAAGCAGGTTGTGTGAAAGTATTTTTAGAGACTAATTTCTACCCAGCTGTGTCTTCTATGAATGGAAGAAGTTTATCAAAGTTACCTAGAAGTTGCCTAACAGCTACCTAGTGAAAACTCATTACATTGGTATGGTTTAAATGGAACCTTCAACCCTCGGGATGAAAACAGAGTAAACATTTTTTAAGAGCTTTACCAGAGAGTTAAGACAATGTAGGGAAACAGGAATTAAGAGAACATATAAGCTCTTATTAGTGCTCCTAAACTTTTACATACCCACTTACTTTACCTCAGTTCCCCTGTTGACTCCCACTTCTGTGCTCTCTTCCCCTCTCAACCTATCTCTTCTTCAGCTTAAAATATCAGAACATACCCAACTTGCTTGTTATATAATAATGACTCATCCTTTCATTGGCTTAAACTTTACCCAATCTTTCTTTCGTGTCTTTTCTGGTTCTTTAAATTGAGATTTAGCCTCTTCAGTTTTGAATACTGTGTTGTTGGGTTTTTAGTAAGTTCCACTGATCAAACTTGAAAAAAAAATGATGCTGAAACTAAATATAGAATACTTGTTTAGGAATACAAGGATATTATAACAAGTTAGCAATGTTTCATATGATACATTCATTCTGCTGGACAAGCAAAGACACATAATGGATAGAAACCCATCATGCTGTATGGTATTTGATAAAGTCTTAAGCAAAATTTGAGCCAAAATGTAGATATGAGCCACAAAGTAATGTACATGTGAGTGCTTGCTTGCCTGTTGCCTGGAAGACCAACGTGGGCATATGATGCAATATAACATATATTATTTGCCTTGTGTATTTTGTAGACAATAGGGTTACATTCTGAGATAATAAATTCAATACTTAGCAACTGCAACTTCTTCTGTCATTACCCTGATAGACTCTTGTAGCCAGATGACCACAATCAAATATATTGTGCATATCGTGCATATCTGAAAAACTACGTATTCCATTAATGAGGGAAAACTTTATAGCAGAAGGTACTGTGCTACTTTCTGGGCCTGTGCTCCCATCAGGTGAAGGGATGGGAGGCAGAACTCATCTCTCCATGAACCCCACAGAACATTGGGGGAACAGAGTAAGGGTAGGGGCTTTTTGCCCAGCTTGTGGAGCTCACGTTCCCTCACCCCAAGCTGTTGGACTTATTGTCATTTAATTATTGATTTTATTTAAAGACATCTCCACTTCCTAGGCTATTAAATGCTTTCCCTTACATCCTGACTCTGAGTTGGGTTCCAGCTCCCAGACTGCCCACTCCATAGCCAGGTTGAAGAGTGCAAATACCATGCACTGCAAGTTGATTCATTTTGTTGAAGAGTGGGAAATGGAAAAGAGGAGAGAGAACCATTCATTTACCCCAAATAGGGCATTTCAGTAATGTAAAAATCTGGATTTCTTTTTTAGTTGTTTTGTTATGTGTACTCTATAGACATAAGCTACTGCTAGCATGTTGTGTGTTGTTTACAAGGTGCTTACATGAGCCAGAGGGATAAGTGTAGCCTACTGGCATGAGGAAAACATCTGATGTTATCTTTTACAATAAATGAAATCTGCAGTAAGTTAAATCTACACATTCCCTCCATGCTAAATCACTGAGAAATAGTGTAAGTAGTGGTATGGTTAAATCCTTCTGAAAGTATGGCATGTTCTGTAAAAGGGAAGAACATAACTTGTTCGTTACAGTGGGCAGCAGGAAGCAACAGTAAAAATGCGGGTATTGCAAGAGTAGGAGATCTTTTCTGAAGTAAGCATTTGCATATAGTGTTTTCCATTGTCTATAATCCTTTCTTATCCAGCACATATGCTGTTCGTGTGCTCCTCTTCCTGGAGCTCATCCAAATACTATCAGCATCATTTCCTGCTTAGAATAGAAAACTCAAGGGGAGAAGGAAAAAAGAGTCTTTTGCAAATAATCCTATAACACTCCTCCAGGAATTATGTATTAGAGAAAATCTTTGATATGAAAATAAAGTATTGAATGATAAAAATTAAATAATGGAACTCATGGGGCAGATTTTGTGATTCTGACTCCAGTGGAAACACAATAGCAGGTATATGAATGAAAATATCTCCTTTCAAGTGCTGCTCATCATTCTCTCTATTTGTTTTAAATTATTGTTCTCCCAACACTGAAAAAAAAAAAGAAAAAAATTATACTTTTTCACTTGCATTCTTAGAAAATAGTGTTTTCTCAGCTTTCCTTGAAAAATCTGTAGGAGAACACTGTTTCATATTACAAATATAAACTGAGACCTAAAAATCCCATGTGCAATTAGAACTTGCTTTAAATAAAAGCAGAAGCTGGAAGGTTACTATAAATGTGAAGATTACAGTAGTGAGTGCCTAAGATTTTTTTTTTTTTTTTTTTAAGATGACCCGAATGTTCCAACTGCTGCCATTAAGTGGTAGAATACATATGCTAACCTCATATCTCAAGAGTGGATGGCTCGTCCAGTGTGGACCACAGAGAGTCGTCCAATATTTGATGTAAATCAGTGCTCTTCCTCTACTGTAGGGGACATTTATGCTGATTTGTACCATTGATGGGAGGCAGATTATCAGTGTGAGCGTACATCATTTCTCTCCACAGTTGTGCAATCAGTAATGGTGCAGACAGGAAAAGTCCCTGCCTGCAGTATTCTTTTCTGTGACCCACCAAGATTTTTGCAGTTCTGTCTGTTTTGAAATCTTGTCTGCATGAAGCATTGTAAAATTTATAATCTTTCTTTTGCTTTCATTTCATTGAGCAGTGAGTCTGCAAAACACATGAAGTAGGTTTGGGCGTTGTGGCACAATGGCAGTGCCCCACAGTCAATGCAAAAGTTGTAGGTCATTAATAAGTAGTTTTTAAACATCACTAAGAAAATACAAGATATTTCTGAAATGAACTAAATACAGTTATGACTTTCTGACTTTGCAGATGTCTAAGTTTAGGAAAACCTGTGGCTGGGAGAAAAATCTTGGCTATTTCATCATCACTAAATCCCATCCAAGCCTGTTTCTTGTTTGCTTTAGATTCTCACTCTCTCCACTTCTGCAAAATATGGAAGACTCTTCTTGATACTACTATCTATGCCTCTAATATGTCATTAAAATCTGTATCAGAGGACATCTTGACCTAAACTAAAACCATCGCTAATAAGGTGATTAAAACTGAACTGCATCACTGTAAAACAGCTCAGGATCTAATCTGCAGCATTTATGTTCTGATTCTGCATTTACTGAAGCCAGCAGCCATGCTTACTGGATTCTTTGGTGTCGTGTCTTATTTTGAAACTCAAATATTCAGTGGATGTGATTGTTGAATTCATGCATGTACCTTTGAGTTGAAAAGCAAATAAATATATTATGTGGAGAGGAACAAAAACATTCAGTGAAAAGCCTTATATAGCACCAAATCTAATGAAACACCCAACTTTGGTCCATCCTCATGTTGTGGTATTATTATTGAAATGGAAAATGAAGAAAATGAGGTGAGCAAAGTTAACCTCTGTCTGAACAGAATTAAATCTAATAACTAGAAGGAAGTAGCCATAGCTTCCTACATCCGTATGTGTGGTTACTGACAAAGTTGGCCATCTTGCAATAGTCATCTCTCAGATCTTGTAGAACTCTTCTTTCCCTTTTTCGCCTTCTCTCCAGTCTGATGCATTAAATTAAGTAAGAATTTATACTCTTCTAGCTAAAAGTCGAATAGTCTTGCATACCTGCCAGAAAATGTATGCAGCACTGCAGGGTTTTGGAAACAACAGTAGAAATACTGTAATTAAATTTTAATAGGAGCTCTCGCTTTGTACAATGGCTTGTCTTCAGTATTCTGTTATATGTATTGAGAACGCCAAAATCAAAGTATTATTACACAGGTAACACGAGCTCCCACATGTTCCTTCGGGAATTTTTAGAGCGGTACAGCTGTTATGAACAGGGAAAAAAAAAAAATCTTGAAAGGCTGTGCAAAGAAATTAAGGGAATTTGTATCCAGGTAATGGGGTAGCCGGGCATACTTGTATACATCGGCACATAGATATACATAAAAGTACCACGCTGCATAGATAAAGGTCACTGGTGCATAGGCCATGTGCCTGCAAGTGAAATTGTGTTGATTTCCTTTTCCCTTTGCTTATCAAAGAAGATGGTACAATGTGTGGATAGACATCATTACACCGAATTTTTTTCTGTGTCTAATTAGTTTATTTACGCTTTTCTGAGGGCTTACCAGCTGTTGGTGTAGGAGTAGCACTGCATGTTAATAGTATTTCTCTTTTAACCTCTGTTGCTGCTTTCAGTCAGTATAATCTGAGTGTTTGCATAGCTGTACACACAACAGTATTTTTTGAGATTGTGTTGGGCAGTGGGGAGGGGGAGACAAGAGCTTTCAGGCACATACGCACCCAACGCTAAACTGTGACTGATTTGAATTTACATGGTGTTGAAGAGGACTGTATAGTCATCTCACAAGTTTGTGATGGGGACAAACAAGGAAAACCCGTTGTTACTCTAAAGCACTTGTTAGAATAGTAACTGCTAGCCCTTTGTGCTTTGCAGGACCACTGAACTGAAAAAAAAAAAACCCAACAAATTGTTTGTCAGAAAACTTCCCTGGATGCGTTGGATTAATAAATCAGTTTAGACTTGGATCCTGGTTTTGTGTGGTAGGCCGGAATTTATGCACTGTATATCACAGGATGAAACTCAGCACATTCAGAGAAGAATATTTTGAATGCACATCAGCAGATGAGGAACAGAAAGGGACACCAGGGAGGAAGGAAAGCATCTCACCGCTCTCTGTAGAGTGACCTCCATCTACAGTGGTGGGGCTGTCAGCTAAGAAATCTCCATTCTAGGCCTATTTCCGTTCCTTGTCCATGGCCCTTTCTTTTACAGCTTTTTGCTTTCCTTCCTACATCAGGAATGATAATTTGAACAGGGACAACTGGAAGATCTGTATGGGCCTTACTTAGGAGCTCTGCAATAAGAGTTGAGAGAAGCATGCTTCCTCAAAGGAGTAGTTTAAAATGTCAGTTTTCCCCCTGGAAATACTTTATAGTTATGTTTTAATTCTCCCAGTTCTTCTAGGCCTTTTTTCGTTGTTTTTATGGTGTTTGTTTCACCCTTTAAAAGGGGGGGAATTGGGGAGATGACATATAAACATTCACAAGGAAAGATTTTACAGCTTATAATATGATTCATTATACACTTGGAATATCTTGATCTCTTCAACTTAATAGCAGCTGCCATTGGCATATGACTGGCATGAACTTTGTATCTTGGAGAAGAATGGCAAAACTGTTACTAGTATCAACAGGAGCTGAATTAATTCCAGAGCTGTGCTACTGTAATGGATGTACCTTGATAGGTAAATGAGGTGGTAGGTTGACCTTCACCGACCGTCAAGTGTCCACCAAAGCCACTCTGTGATTCCCCTTCCTTAGCAGGACCGAGGGGAGAAAATATGACAAAAGGCTCGTGGGTCGAGAGCAGAGCAGGGAGATCACTCAGCAACTTACCATCACAGGCAAAACAGACTTGGCTTGGGGAAATTAATGTAATTTACTACCACTCTAAATCAGAGTAGGATAATGAGAAATAAAACCGAATCTTAAAACACCTACCCCCCCTTCTACCTGGACTCAACTTTGCTCCTGGTTTCTCTGTATCCTCACCCCAAAGGCTGCAGAGGGATGGGGAATGGAGGCTGTGGTCATTTCATCACACGTTGTTTCTGACTCTCCTTCCTCCTCACACTCTTCCCCTGCTGCAACATGAGATCACTCCTGTGGGAATTTCTCCAGCACGGTCCTTTCCATGGGCTACAGTTCTTCACAAACTGCTCCAGCGTAGGTCACTTCTATGGGATGCAGCCCTTTAGGAACAGACTCCTCCATCCTGGGTCCTCCATGGGTCTCAAATCCTGCCAGCAAACCTGCTCCAGTGCAGGCTCCTCTCTCCATGGGGCCACAGGTCCTGTCAGGAGCTGCTCCAGCATGGGCTTCCCCCAGGGTCACAGCCTCCTTCAGGCATCTACCTGCTCTGGTGTGGGGTCTTTCCCCCAAATCTTGCCACACAAACCCATTTTAACTATCTACACATTTCCAAATATCCAACAGAAGGGGAAAAATACTAGTAGGCTATAGTGCTGTGAATGTAGTATCCAGAACCAGTAATAATTGCTGTCATTGTGTACATAAAAATACCTAGTCTGAACCACTGTAGTAGTAGTAGTTACTTCACGCTTCAACACCTTTTAGACAGAAAAAGATGTGTGAAGAAGCTTTAAGGATTTGCTTTTTGTCACAGTTTAGAACAAGTCTGAGAGAAGCAAGAAACAATAGCAGAAAATGACTGAATGTAAATGTTGTTGTGCTTCATGATCCTGCTGAAAGCTTCAGGTCTAGCTGGATGATCATGTTACTATATGACCTGACCACAGAAATATGTCACTACTAGTCTGCTAGATCGTAGTTGTGCAATGCTCTGCTTTGCACCACTCTCAATTGGTGCTTCTGATATTTCATGAATTAATAGTTGGATAAAAAAATAAGGGTTATTTCACATACTCATAAAAGAGAGGGTTCAAATGGTTTTTCTGTGGATGGAGATGGCAGAGCCAGGAATTTGAGCTGAAGGTGTTCATAAGTGGTTTATTCTGCTGGGCCATTCTCAGCTAAAGATGCATTGAATTTATAATCAGCCAGAAAAAAAAATTACCTGCTCTCTCTGAAGATAAGTAATAATTTGGAAAAGAGAAGACCGAGGTTGATAGAGTCAAGCAGCTTGTATCAGAGGGACAAACCCATTCTCCTGTACTTTTGCACACCTGCTATTCCAGACCTGCTCCCTTTCTTCCACGCCCTGCTATAGGAGCACTCCCTTTTCCCACCTTCCCTCAGAGGCCAAGCATCTCTGCTCTGCTGTGCTCTGGAGTAGTGCTAGCCTGGAAAATGAGCCTTTCCTGACTGTAACCAGAGATGGGAGGGAAAGGAACAATTTTCCTGTTAACAGCAATTCTTGGTGTGTTGTTCTTTCATATCAGTCGTTGCATCGGTTTCCCACCTTTGCTGAGCTGACACTGAAAGTTTGTCTTGAGCACACAGTCCAAGATGTTCCATGTACAATTCATACCTGACCTACCAGACCTTTTCATGTTTAGTAGGTGTAGTGTCCCCAGCTCCTCAGAAAAAGCTCTCAGACTCTACCTGTTGACCTGCAGCACCTGTTTCAGTGACCCTGCCTTGAAAAGCAATTGCCATGAGGCAACTTAAGGCTTTTAATGGGTTGTAGCAAGAAATAGCAATGGCTTTTGAGAATGGTATGGAGAAAGACTGAAAACTTGTGGAGTCCATATTACTGGGTTTTATGGTATAAAGAAACATGAAATCCAGACACACACGTGCAATATTGACTGAACACAGTTGAAATAATAACTCGCAGGTTTTTAATCTGTGAGCTGGAGCCTTCCTTTGCTTTTAATAAAAGACGCTGAAAGAAATTAATCCTGTCTAAAGTCACTGTGTGTGCTACGTGAATGAAAGTGGGCATCAGTGGTTTCTTATAACATCAAAAGTCCCTTAGTTACAGCAATAAATATGCTGCTTGCCTGTTAAGCCTGTATGTCTGCCATTGTTTTTTCCTTACTATTTATTTTAAGTGAATGTATTCATTTAACTGAAAATGCCAAGTGACTAATGTGTAACTACATGGAGAAATGCAAAAATTGATCATTCTGTTAGAGAAATGATTTATTCTTTGTGCATAAATTCTAATGTTCGAATGCAACTAAGAGATAAACATAACATATTGCTGATAATTATGAGTGTTTCAGAGATACAGAGCTTGTCAGAAAATCAGCTGTCTTCTAGTTATTAATGCAAAACAAAAAATATAGGGATGCATTTATTAATAGACCATACACAGAGTCTGAAACTAAGTGGTTTGGAAAAGTACTACATTACAAATAATAATAAAGGCAAAGAAACACCAGAGGAAACATCCCTGTGGCTTAATCAACAATCAGCACATGAACATAAGTCAAAGATTGTTTAGAATTGTTCCAAATGAGGAATAACTGACGTCAAGAGCTTGCTTGACTTCTTACCAGCTTCACACTCTGGTTGCCTGCAGTGACAAAAATACTAATAGAACACTTACAAGCAGTCTTTCACAAACTGGTTTAATTTTGTGTGGTTTTCTTGGTAGTGGTAGTGGTAGTTTTTTGCGTTTCAATTTATTCACAGGACAGCCACAGATACCTTTCAAGAACTGTGATACACTGGTCAATCTATATTGTTAGCATAAACAGATAATGAAGCCAGGACCAAGTAATCAGATATTGTTAACGTGGAATTGCACTTGCACAGTGTGAGCCACAAGTGACATTTGGTCAGTAACGGTGGGGTTTTTTGTGTTAGTAGAATGACACAGGTACAGGACCAAATTAATTGTGACCCCATGGCCGAAAACGTTTGGCAGGATTCCTCTGCCTCTTGGTCTTTCAGGGAAGGAAATGTTGAGGTTGGGAGGAAAAGAGATTCTCAGCATATCAGAGCAAAGATGCATCATGCATTCATATAGGTGCTGGGTAGTTGCTGTAAGGTGCCCCAAATCTCAGCTGCCTGGTGACTGCTCTAAATCGTGTTGGGTAAGGATATTCCTGAGAATTGCAGAGCCAGTATTAATGTCTGTGTGTGGTGCTGCACTCTCACCTTCCATGGACACATTAATTTCAGTTCTGGGTCAGGAAAGAGTTCACATTATGAAATTTCCCTGGCTACTTCTAATCATGTGACTGAACATCCCTGACGTTCAAGAGTGCCTTTTCACTTTTTTCAGAGGTTCTAAAAGCAAGTCTGAAGTCCATCTTCTAGAAACTTTTTGCACAATAAGGAAATAATTTGTCTTGAGGGAAAAATAAATGTGACGTGTCTGTGACTGTTTAAAACTATTGTTTATGCAAGACTTATGTAGTTTTCCATCGAATCTATTAAATGGAAATGGAATGCATTTGGAGAAACTAATCTGAGAAAAGGAAGAGTGGATTGTATCACCTGTGAAAAGTGTGGAAGTGTAATTGGTTTTGTTCCAACAGCGGGTCTGTTTTCGTGACTGATTTTGCCTGTTAGCAGAGTGGAAGCAGTGAGTGCACAGCAGTGCACAGACAAAAAGCTGAGCTGGAAGGGCAAAACATATATTTCCACTCACTACACGGCCAAATTTTTTCCATACTGCCTGTTGTTCAGTGACTGAAAGAGGAGACCAAAAAGAGCATCTTCTGCCTGTGCCAGAAGCTTCTTGTATGTGACCTCAGAAGTTACCTAATCTTGCTGTCTGTCAGTTTTCTACTATTCTGAAATTTCTTCCATTTTCAGCCCATATATTTCCTTTTTGCTTCAAATAAAGCAGGTTTCCAATGGACATCAGCTTCATTCACTGTACAGGCATAATACATACCCTGAATGCTGCCTATTCTTTGTCAGGAACATGACAGAGTCATCTGAAAAACAGTTTATGGTCATGCTTAGGTGGTTTTTTTTTAATTCTTCTTTTAGTGCAGTCACCTGTTACTTCAGTTGGATTAAAAGTTGTTTCAGAAATCTTAAACATAAACAGATAGGGCTGCCTGGGCTATTTTCTCCCCAAAATATTGAACATATGGAAGAATAATTTGCTCGAAAACCACGTTCTGGATAGTTCAAGTAAACTGTCTCTGTCATCAATTTGAAATGGAGCACTTTTGGGAATAATCAGCTAGAATTTGTGCCTGCGGGGGCATTAAATGCATAAACACCTGAAAGAAAGTACACAGGAAATTTACAGTTTACTGAATTTTGCTTTCATTATGTTAGCCTTTATCATTGTGTATAGCAAGAACTATGGTTGAGAGCAAACTAACTACAGCTACAAAAATCCTGCCAGCTAGAAACTTTCAGCAAACTCTCAAATCAACGTCTCCCAGTGCTTCAACAGTAGATGTTCTGGTAGGTCGACCACACACATCCTTCTTGTTTCTTCTGAATGGAGCTGAATCTGTTACTTAGTTTCTTAAGTGTTTGAATATCTCCCAAATGAATTTTCCATCTCTCCTTCTTGTCTTCATTGTTTCCATCACATTAAGTCTGTTAGAGATAGAGAAGTGTCTACCTGCCCTGGCTTGTGGCCTGGGATGATGGGCCTGGCAAGATTTTTCAGTACATTTTTAAAGGTTTGGGGTTTAGTTTGTTTGTTTTGTTTGGGGTTTTTTTGTGTGTTTGTGTTTTTTGTTTTGTTTGTTTGTTTGTTTTATTTTGGTTTCTTTGAGAGGCACATTGATAGGACGTACCTCTTCAACAGGTAAAATTGCAGTTGCTGGCGTTCCCAATCAGACATACCTGACCATTGCTAAAATTCAGCTGTATCCTACTCCATGCATAGATGATTTGCAAGATTAAAAAAAAAAAAAAAGACAACTGTTGATATTCCAGTAAAATACGGCTTCCTGGAAAGATGGAGGCTTCTCGGCCTTTCAGTCACTGGGGTTTATTTTAACGTGTAGTGGAAAACACTTCTTGGAGAGGAAGACTAAACAGTTCTATGAATATTCTTTCTCTATGGAACAAACCAGAATTGTTGTTTTATTTATCTGTATGAGGGAGAATATGCAAATGGTCTCTGTTTTCCACCAGAGGGCCATGTGGTTGTAAAATGACCCTGAAACTTTAGTTCTAGAGAAATGTTGGCACCTGGAGCCTGCCTGTGAAGGGAGACGGTGGAGAAAGCTAGAAAGCAATTCCTCACACTTCTCAGCAGAGATCAGACAGGATTGCAATGATCCTGACAGCTACATCTTGTGCCTTCTCTAGGCAAGGCAGAGCTGAGTGGTCGAAGAGATTTGATTTGTTTATGTGTCCACTGCAACTGGACAAATGTTTTTAATGTTTTCTCTTTACACTTACCTGATAAGATCACAAGATCCGTATTTTTGTGGCAATATAAACATCTGAAAAGCTTCTATGTTTAATACAAAACAAGGGGAGTAAAGGAGCGCAGGTAACAGCTGGAGAGGTCTGTATGTATCTATTATGCTGTAGGATAATGGTATCAGGACTTGGCCTATAATTGTAGATGAACAAGAAATTATTGTTAGCATCAGAACTATAAAAATATCACCGGAGAGCTGCGATACTCATTGCGTGTCTGGGAACCCCTACAGAGGCTGTTCTACTCATTGGTAAAAGTTTTCCATTTATTCGGAACAACTGATTTAAATTATGAAACTTTCTAGCTGAGTTGTCCATGTGTTGCTAACTCACCAATAGCGAAAACTCTAAGCCTGACTTTTGTTACACCAGCATATTTTTCTTTCTTGTTGCTTTAATGATAATGCTGCATAACTTCTCTAGGGGGATCGTGTCTGCCTGAATCACAAGGGCACCGTGAAATCACGCTAACAGAACTTTTCTTCACGTATTTGGACAAAGTGCCCTTTCCCCCCCTGCCAACCCTTCCTTCACAGAGGTCAATTGGTTCTTGAAAATTTGTTCTGTTTGTCAGTGTAACCTGCAAAGATGTATTTTGAATGTAAGCTTAACATAAAAACCATTTCAAAGTAATGCCTACATCATATGAAGCTTATCCCTAGAGGACTTTGCTTGATAAGCTGAGTCCTACAGAAACAGGTTAAATATTCACAGTACTAAGAACAATACCAGATATTAAAATATTCATTTTCATAATGTACCTATATTTTTCCATTTTACAAATGGGAGATAAGGTTAAGAGAGGGGAAAAAAAAGAGGAAGAGTGCAGAGCATATTTCCAAAATAAGACTTTCATGGGGTTTTTCTTGCTATGATATGAATTGCAAGACTCTCAAAAATCTCCTCATGTGCTAATTTATCTTAGTAATATTTCTAAGTTGAGCCGTGGTTTGCTTATGGTTTTAGAGCAAGCTGGTGTCATACCTGAGAACCAAACTCTTATTCCTGGAGTTTCAGGTCTGTTTCTTCCTTTAAATCTTCATTAAACGATTTTTTGGTGAGGCACTTTTGGGCAGAGCAGTAGCATATAAGCAGGAATCTTCAGAGTGCTTGGAGAAAACAGGGCTTGCAGTGGTCCTGGGAGAGTTTCTATGGTGAGAGTGTCTCTTTGCTGTTTCATCCTTTGCACGATACCCACCCACTGTGTCCCTGCAAATACTTCAGCTCATGTGACAAATGAATTATTAAAAGTAAAATCTGACCCCACTGATATCAGACAAAACTCCCCCGACCTTGGCGGACCAACATGTATCACCCTGTGACTTGTAAACACGCAGATGCAGTGTTGGTACTGAAAGGAGAGTGGACCTGGGTATAAAGATCTGTTTGCTTTATAAAATATGCCTGAAACCAGTTACCGTCACTGTGGCTAAAGACATCTGGTTTTAACTTTTCAGCTTCCTTCTAACGCATGGAAATCAAGTACTCAATCTTATGTTCTGTGTATTACTACAAGTCTTTAACATTCCAAAATAAAAAGAAGTTATGTAGGCATAGTTTATGATTTAGCCAAATAATACACAGACGCATTGAAACAGGTTTATTAGCAGTCTGTCTCACACTGTATGTTGCTTGGGTTAGGGGATTTAACAGCAAAGATGGTGTAATCTTACAAGCTGACGAGGGAAAATTACAGAATCCCTTCTGAATAAACAACATTAGAAATGCATTTTTTTCATACACTCTCTTGTCCTTACTAAAAAGGTTTAAATTAATCAAAACCTTGGAGATTAAATAATTAAACCTGTAGGTAACCAAAATTTTTTATTGTTAATTAGTCATAGAGAGGTGCCATTTTCATAGGATGCAGAGTCCCTAAATTTAGCTGTGGAATATTACATTGATCACACACAAAAAACCATCAGTGATTCTCTGGGGAAGGGTTGGACGTCAGTATGTGCGTTTTGGCTCAGTCCACCTTTCACCTATTAAAGGGGGTTCCAGTAGATTTTTATCCTTGCTGCACATAGCAACAAAATGTGATTTGCCATCCTTAACCCTTTGAACATTTTCAGCATCTTAGCAGGATGATTCACACTTACTCAGTTACTTTGCTTTCATGCCCTGTATTGTATCTGAAATCTTTATACCAAAAGTGCTGCATTTTTATCCTCTGCTGCTCTGTCAGTTTTTTAATGTATGGTATACATGTTTAAATATTTAATATACACTGAAGCCATTACAGCATGGCTGTGAAAAGAATCTGTAATACACCTTTTCACTATAACACTTATTCCTTTCTTGAAATGGCTTGTAGCATTTGTAAATAAAACTCTAAAATTAAACCCTGACATAATGGAAAATACTGTATTTTACTTCACCTCTTTACTGTTACCGAAGACAGTGAATTGAATTAAAACACTGTGCAGAATATATTTATTGCCATGTAGATCTTTGCCATTATGCAGTATGATAATTCTCAGATCTTTTTTCCAGCAGTCACTAATTAAGTGTAACAGGCATGCATCCAGACACTCCTGAATTTTAATCTTCATATTTCTTAATGAGTTGATCAAATATTACACAGAATGTAGAAAAAATAAAGGACTCATTTAAAATACAAATATATAATTTGTGTAATTGTCCACCTAATAAATTATGTCTAAATATTATGCTTGTTCTTGCAAACGCTTAAGGATGTGAACATGCAGATGGTGGAAATTATCCACGAGCATACGTGCAATTAAATATTCTATGCACATAGTAATGCATAATGGTTTTCGTAAGCATACGTAAAATTGCCTTTCCAGAATACTCTTTAATATAGACACAGGTCTTGCTGGGGGAAGGGAGGGGAAGTGAGTTCTCTTAAAAATATTAGTGATATAGAATCAAACTTGATAGAAGGAAAATTTACATTTAAAAAAATTCAATACCACTTACTATCACCTGACTTCAGCACCAGCTTTTCCTGGGTTCCGAAATAATGGAAGAGCTGCTTTCCTTCTTGTCCACTCTTTTTGCTGATGGGATATTCCTGGCAGCTGAAGTGCCTAATATTTGACCTGCTTTAAAATGTATTGCATGATTTTGCAGAGTCAAGGAGCTTCCAGTAGTTCAGCTAAGCTATCAGCAAGGATCGTGCTACTTAGCTAAAGTGATCTTTTGATGTTCAATACCACTTAATTTTGGTTCATTCTCTTCTATCTTAAAGAGCATCTACACTAACTCAGTATTATTTATTGAAAGAAAAATGGAAGTAGAGAATTGTCAGTTGAGAGAAGCATTTATTTTTCTACACATCAGTGGTAGAAGCACAGTGTGGTGTTTCTGAATGGTGAGGGCCAGCCAGAGTTCTGCGTCTGCTTTGTTCTGTGCAATAGGATTTAGTTGGGTTTAGTTGATAGTGTTATTTTCCAAACCCTTGGGTTCATAAAGGCTGGGAAGACAAGACAGATTGCTCAGGGACTGAAGAGAGAAAATGCTTTGTGGTATCGAGCTGCAACCTCTCTGCCTGATTTTGTGAGGGAGAAACAGGAAGAAAGAATGAGCATATGCGAGAAATCCATTCGTGGTGCTTATCACACAGTTGGCAGGCCGTTGAGCTACTTCTGTGTTAGCAGGTGGATAAAAGGAATGGATCTGCAGAGTAAAACAGCTGGTGCTGAGGACCTGACATCCCCATTGCACCTGTGCTGGAGAGGTTTTTGTGCAGCCCAGCTCTAGGCTGGTCCCGTGAGCTGCTGCTGGCGCCTCTGCAGCCGGGGCGGGAGGTGAGCTCCTGGAACCAGTCTCCCCGCTGGAATCCTCTTCGTGGTCAGCGACACCACTCCGTGGTGCAAACGCTAAAGGGGAATGGTCAGAACCCACCTCAGGAGGATTCTTCTGACCTGTGCTGAAACCCTAACAGACCTTCACTCACTTTCTGAGCGTCGGACACGATATGAGAACCTGAACACTGCAGAAAAAGCTTTTAGGAAAAGCATGTTTACAACTGGGTTATTCTTTGGCTCTTACATGTAGCTATGAAAGTAAAAAAGCACAGGAGATTCTCCATGCTGAGATATCGCCCTTTCATTTTTACAAACTCCCCTCCACATGGCAATCATGGAAGTATTTGCTTACTGTAAAATACTTTACAGTGTTGGCTACATCTATATTCTGAAACTTTGAGATTACCTTTTTTTTTTCCCCCCCTTATATTGTGGACTCTCTCCTGACTCAATTCAACTTTTCAGATGATTCAAAGTAGATGTGTTTTTTAATTGACAATGAAGTGTAACCGGGTAATTACAAGTAATAACAAAGTTTAAATGGAACCAGCATTTCCTTTTGCAATTGCAGCATCCCAAGAACAAAAGAGTTCAACAGGCTGCCCACTGAGAAGAGGCAGAGTTTAAGAAATAAAAAGATACAAAATAAAAATACTTCATTTTTGCCACTGCCTTGCCTGTAGTAATGAAATTAGTATTTGAGAGACTCATATGTCTTCTCCTCCTGCCCCCTACTGCACCAAAGTCTCCTAATGCATGCCAATGCTTGAGCATTTTCCATAGCCTTTCCAGTTTTCTTCACTGTTCTTTTATGTTTTAATTGAGGTAGTAAAGGACTTTTAGAAAAGGGCTTTTAAAAAAGAGCATTTAGAAATTTAAAAACGCTGTAGCTAAGAGTTGTAACCACTATGAAGGGTCTTACTCCTGGTTTTTGTTTTGTTTTTTTTTTTTTCCTTCTCTCCATATCATATGCTGCTTTACATACTGGCACACTTTCATAGTAAGAGTCATAAAGGGTATCCTTATCCAGCCTAACATTGTCTGGTCAGAATATTTTCCTGGGTTTTGGACCTGTGAATTTGAACTCCCTTAAGTTAAGGAAGAGAATAAGATGATTAGTAAGAAAAACATGAGTCAAATTTGAGATGCAAAGTTCTTCCCTCGATTATCAATAGTATTTTAATGTGAAGTAGAAAACAGGTTTTAGAAGTACAATCCAGTGAAAAGCAGAAAGGCAGACTAAACATTTACTTCATAGGGTTGTTTTTATCTGGAGGATGAGTGTGCATCCCTTACACATGGCCGCAAAGGCTGAACTCTCTTTTTGAGAGCACTCGGTCTGCAGTGTGTCAAAAATAGTAACATCCTGGACATGCTTAAATTTTTGACCGCAAAGTAATACTGTAATTTCTTTTACAGTAAATATACAGATGTATTACAAAGTGACAGGTAGAGGAGATGTTTCTAAAAATGCGAAGGAATTCCAGTCTGTTCATGTTGATGTAGTAGCTTTAGTCCTTCGGAACAGAACTAGTTAAACAATGCAGTCATGGGTGGAAGTATGAATATTTGAAGAGTCTGTGTATGAAGTCAGCATCTTGTATGGCCATGACATCTACAAATAAAAGGACAGCATATTTCAAATTCCCCTATAGAAACAATAAAACCTTCCTTTTAAAAAAGTTTTCAAAGTGAGGGACCATTCCTGTATTCAGAGTTCCAGCATAACAGGCTTGACTCATCGACAGATGACACATCAAGCACAGGGAATTTGAAAAAGCACTACTTAACCTCACTAAAAAAAAAAAATCATACTTTTGAGAACAGGAAAGAAGGAAAATTGCTTTCTGATCCTTGACTCCACTATGTTCAAAAAGGGTAATGAATGTTCTGATGAAACATACTTCATTGGACAAATAAATCCGGTTCAAACTGACAATGTTATGTAAAGGGATGTCCAAGTCTGTTTAAAAATAATTTTGAAGCGGAACAAAAACATACAAACCAAAAATCCAGCAGGAAGCAAGAAATTAAATTTGCCTGCACGTTAACTTTTTTGTTGTTGTTTCTCTTGTAAAAACTTTTAGTTGTTATTTTGAAAATATTCTACATAACAAGATGTCTGACACAACTGGGCAGCTCCTGTTGTAGCGATTTATTATAAATATGAAAAGAAGTGGTTTAATTACAAGAAATCAAGTCTAATTGTGTGGTTGGGTTTTTTTGTGTTTTATTTGTGTAGCTGGTCTTTGTTTTGGGGTTTTTGTTTTGTTTGTTTGTTTTTTCTCTACAGTGTTTTCTATCCATTAACAAGTTAGATGTTTGGAAACTTTCAGTGGCATCAGATGCTCTCTCTGTTCTAAATCCTGCAGGAGGTACTAGGCCCCTTTCAGTTTAGTTGCCATCACCTGGGTAAAAGATCTGGAAGTAGATTGCTACAGATATTTTTTATTTCCTTCTCCCCACCAGGTTATTCTAGTAAGTGCTTGAAGGGTTTCATGTAACAGTTGGCTCATTGTCCTCATTATGCTGCCTTGAATATTAGCATTATAAAGGACGTTGTAGACTTTCGGTGAAAGTTTTCAGATCAGTTTAGGGAAGAGGATTGGCATGTGCTTTTTTTTAATTACAGTTCTGACCACAGCTACAATACTTTTAACTGGACTACACCAGTATAATATGTGAAGAAATGCTAAAAAAAGCCCCAAACAATCAGACTTTATAAAAAGAACAAACACCACCAACACCCTGCCTTTGCCACCAAGGCCCAAACACCACACTTGGCAAGTCCCAGGTGGACAACCCCAAGAATGAGCATTTGTTTTGTCTGTCATACTAAACAGAGCAACGTGGTGTCTGATATCTTGTTTACAGCTTTAAATTAGTTAGGAGATGTATAGGATCATTATTACTGGCTTGATTCTGTTGCTTTAAAATAACAGTCTCTTGCCATTTGGGATGCAATGAAGTGTCTGAGACAGGTCATGGGGTTTGCAGATTGTGATCTATGGAAACCTGTAACCTTCTGGATTAGCAGCTGGAGGCCAGCATGAATATCATAGGTCCTGTCAAAAAGCAATAGATACCTGTGAAATACATTGCACTTTACATTTTCAAGGTTTTGATGCATCCCAAATACCTTTTGAAATTAAAGGGGTGGTAAGCTCAGGTTTACTTCTTCGAGTACTTTATATAAACCCCTAAAATTGTGTCATCCTGCGTAGTAGGAATGGTTCATATCAACTTTTCCTGAGGTTACCCACATTTATTAAAGTTAATAGAAGTCTTGCAGTTGGATAATGTGTCTGTTATTAGTGATTTGTCTGACACAGCTAACTCTTTATTGTTTTAAGAGTAGTGTATGAAAGGAACCAACGAAAGAAACAAAAACTGAGATTTTCATCCAACCCCCCCAAGAAAGGACTAATTCTATGAAATGGTAAAAGATCTAAGTATTGATGAAAGATTCAGTTTTGAAAAGCATACCTACTTGGGTGGGTAATGTGCAGATTTTTATATCAAAATAGAAAATAATGCATTTGTATAGGAAATTATGCACAGGGATATCTAGGAAGCTGCTGACAGAAATGCAAGGAAGGCAAGCCTTTCTGGGAAGCAAGCCTGTTGTAGCTAAGAAATATGTCCTTAAACTTCTTGTCAAGAAAAATGTTTGCTTGTTCCCAATGGGGATAAAAAAAAAGGTTTTGCCAACCAGGTATTGCCTGTTATAAGAATCGCATGAGTTTCAACTCTTAATTTTTTCAGCAAATAATCTAAATGCAGCATACAAGACCATCCATTTGGGAGATCTCCTCGGCTTAGTGAAGTCTGACAGCATGAAAAAAGGCTTGGAAGTGTTTGCATTTTCTTCACACTTGCTGAGCAAACTGACAAAACATTAAGCATCACAAGCGTTAACACTATTTGTTTATGATGAAATAGTAGGTTTTGCTGCAAGAGCAGAAAATAGCAGTAGTGAAATATCACATGGTGCAACTAAAGAAACTCTTGGGACACTTACAAAAAAGCTAACAAGACAAGAATCAGCAGAGGAAAGATTTGTCAGCCAGCTGCTTACTTCTGGATTTGTGATGTACATTTAATATCTCTCTTTCCTTTCTGTAAAAGTAGGGACTTGAGCATAGCTGCTAAAAGGCCTTCTAATGTTGTTGTGTGAAACGTAATTGTATATAAGTAAAAGACAATTGCTTCCAACTGTCTGAGTGATATTTGTAATGCTGCCTGGATCCGCATGGATGGAAACAAAATAGAAAAACAAAAATATTTACTTTTGTAGAGTAAGGAAGAGCAATCTTTCTTATACCCTTAGAACTTTGTATAAGAAAAGGCGGCTTTGAAACAAATTCATTTTTTACATATGCTACACCTACTTTCCCTAATAAGTTAGCTACCATCCAAAAAACCTGATGTTCTTATCATCTCTAGTATCTTTATTGCTCAGCAATTCTCAACCATTTGTTGTCTCCTTCCTTGTGAAGCAGAGGGAGATGTGAACTGGTACAAATCTAGTTGAGAGTTATTTCATGTCTCTGGTCAAGGAGGGAATTTCTCTGGAGGAGCGTTCTCTTGGAATCGTTCCTCTCAAAACCTGAAGCCTCTCTGACCTTGGCACTACATATACATGCAATACAAAGATAATCTTGTTTGGGACTCATGAGATTTTCAGTGGAAAGTTAAATTGCACAGATGTACAGTTGAAAATTATGCCTTTAATTGTGTGCCTGGAGATCGATTTTTGGGTACTGACATTTGAAAATGTTAGCCTTTGCCTAGAAATTATTCCATGATAAATCTGTTCATCTAACAACATATTCTGTCCAAATATCTGTCGTAGTTAACAGAACCAGTGTTGATGAAGTGTCTTATATTCAAATTATTTCTTATATTTTGTGGATTTCTTTGTGTTTTAGTTTTCTTTGCCAGTAATCAAGGTGGGTAGGAGAACTGTACAATAGCTTTTTTTCCCAATACTGATCTTTAAATGAATGAGCAACGGTCCTAAGAGTTCTAAACAATTCTGCAGATGCAAGAAATTTCTTGGGTAAGACAGGGGCTTTTAAAATGCATTAGAGTGGAATTTCTAGCTTTCTTTTCCCGATAAATTGAATAGTAATGAAAAGTTTGAGCTATATTGGAATTGAAAAATATTAAAGATACAAAAATTGTTCTGAAGTTCTATTTGATTTTTTTAAATGGAAATTCTGAACTTTTGAGATATTTTGATTTATTTTTATTTCTGATTTTTCCTCTCATTTTTGTCTTCTCTTTCAGTGGGAGGGCTGTAAGGTTAGAAAAGCACATGTGAGAGGTGGTATGGAAACAGTGAACAGAGAACAATGGGTTGTTTAATTCTTCTATTATTTTTATTAAATCAACTGCTACTAAGACTACTTGTGAGAATTGTCAACTCAAAATGAAACCATATTTTCTGTAATTTAACTTGAAGTGTTTCATTTCAGTACAATTGTTGTGTCAGTGCTGGAAAACAGTATCCTACTCATATTTTGATATAGTTGAGTGTCAAGGAAGCCATGCATGTCTTGGGAGGGCAAGAGACAGCAGACGTAAATTGAAACATGAGAGGTTGCAACTTTGGTTTGAGGAAAGGCTTTTTCAGCTTAGGGCACTGGAAGAGCGAAACAGATTGTCCAGGGAAATTATGTATTCTACGTCTTTAGAGATTTTTCAAGACCTGATCGGTTCGATGCTGGAGCACCTGTGTCTGATCACATGGCTGACCCTGCTCTGAGAAGAAGTTTGGACTAGATGAACTGCCAGTGTCCCTTTCAAACAGGGGTATTCCTTGTCTTTAAGATCCTTGTTCAAGCTTTTGTTGTCTGAAAAGCCACGATCCTTTTTGAACTCTCCTTTTTTTTTTTCCTCCAAAATTATCGAGAAATACTTCACTTACAGTGGTTGGTTTGACAATATGCGTGCACAGGAATTGAGAACTGAAAGGAAATGACTGCTATCTAAGAAAAGATAATTGTATATAGGTCTTAGAACACAGGCTGTAGTGTGGTTTAGTAATGAACTGAATAATGGAACCGATGTTCTAGGAGCATGGTGATCCATATCCATGGCTCTGTTGCTGCTTGCCTAAATCATACAGGGACAGTAAATATTTAGAAAGGAAAACTTTAGCTAATGGGCGGTCATCTCTGGTTCCATCTGCTGTCAATGAAAGGAGAGAGTCCTGCTTTCTGGCAGAGACATGGAGAGTGCAGAAGTTAGATGTGTTAAGCTAAAGCTCATCTTTTTGATTACATCTCAAGTCTCTATCTCTGAATTTCTTGATACTTGGACCCCTGTAAGGCACTTGTCTTTTATCTCACTCTTCGTTTTCTTTATAGACCAAGCTGTACATGGAATGACACTAAAAGCGGGTAAAGATACAATTACACAGATATAAACAGTTTACACTCAAGTGACAATTTTTGATCTTTAATTAATAATTAATGGAGATAAAATGTGCCAGATTAAAACAACTCAGGCCTCAGAGTTGCAAAAATAGTTTTGTAACTCTCCATGGAAAAAGTATTCATCGATTTTTGTCCATCTATTAGACTGCCTTCTGATAAAATACAGAGATGTTTTCAAGAAATCCAAGAAGANACCTGTAAGGTGTCTTTTATCTCACTCTTTGTTTTCTTTATAGACCAAGCTGTACATGGAATGACACTAAAAGCGGGTAAAGATACAATTACACAGATATAAACAGTTTACACTCAAGTGACAATTTTTGATTGATCTTTAATTAATAATTAATGGAGATAAAATGTGCCAGATTAAAACAACTCAGGCCTCAGAGTTGCAAAAATAGTTTTGTAACTCTCCATGGAAAAAGTATTCATCGATTTTTGTCCATCTATTAGACTGCCTTCTGATAAAATACAGAGATGTTTTCAAGAAATCCAAGAAGAAAAACTTCTGGAAGCAAAATATGTTAAGATATGTCACTGAAAACAATTCTGTTTTCAGACTAAAAGTAATAATTTTGGCTGTCACAGCTATGAAATGTCTCTGTGACTGTGTACACACAAGAGTTAAGGTCAGCAAAGAAAGTTAAGTCTATACTCTTCTGATAAATCCTTATATTTGTGGTGTTCTGTAAATAAAACTCCTGCAGAAGATACATTCAAGACAGCAGTCTATTTTATGCCTACATTTTTAACCTATTTCTTCTGTGAACTTTTGAGGAGTTGTTGCAGTTATTTTCTTTCAAATGAGAGGGGGATCCCATATTTAATTTCCTCCTGTCTACAGATCAATAATTTGATATTCTTTTTGACATTGGATAGGGTAGATTTTTTTTTATGCCTCCCACACTCTTAATTTTAAGTCACTTTCATTGTAATAAAAGAAAATATAAAAGCATAGACCAGTGCAATTCAAATATAAATGTACGAAAAATAATATTAAATGGTTAACCACCTGGTCTGGTTGGGTACAGAAGTGCTCATAATAAAGGTAAAAATTGAACTCATTACATTTTTTTCATATTGTGAAGTTCAGTTCTGTATCCCAAAACCAAAGTAAGCCACCTACACTGGTAAATGTTTGTATTGCACTACACAACTTTAAAAATATAAAGAATTTAACTATGTAGGTATTTGTTATGGAAATGCAGATTTGATTAGTATCTTTTGTGGATCTATATCTTCTAGGAAATATCCTTTCCATTTGGTGATATGTGGGAGAATTGTTGTCTTGTATTAAGAGAATAAGATTTAGTCAAGTTATTAAAATTCTCTGAATCTAAGGGAAGGCCTACAAATAATGCGGAAAGGCTTCCTTCCATTTTAAGTCCATAGCGATTTCCCAAACTTTGATGTGGAGCAAAATATTTACCCAGGGAGGAGGGGAGGGATTGGGCATTAAATATTCTGTTCAGATATATTGAACTGTTTATTTGGGTTTCGAATATTTTATCAATTCTAAAAGAAACCCTTTCTCTCTTGTTTGTTGCGGTTTTTTCGTTTGTTTGTGTGTGGTTGTTTTTTTTTTCCTCCTTCCAGTTGCGTCTATCTCTTAAGTCCCGTTATGTTTATGACTTAGAATTATAGATGTTTTACTCAGTTTTGTTCTAATTTTAGATCTTTCGTCCCAGTAATTCTACTGTAAGGGCATTAACTTGATTTTACAGATAGATGACAGTTTTCTCTTATCCTTCAAGCTTCCATCTCTTGCCATGATGGATTTCATTATGATAAGAAGACTTGTGCTTGTTGATGAATGGAACTGAAGAGGAAATGTCGGGAAAGTACAGCCAAAACAATTCATTGTTTGATGCAAAGAGAATCATAAAGGTTTCTTTTTTGGCCTTCTCTTTCTATCATATATCAAAAGATTCTTTTTTGCCTGTCTCTGGAAACATTTCATTTTGGTAGGTTTGGATGTGTTTCACGTGGTTTGCTTCCCTATCTTGTTAATGTTTTCAAAATAAACTTAGATGAAATTGTAGAGAATAAATTACTTTAATTCATCCTGTGCAAATAGCAGCATGGTGTACCTTATGTAAGATAATATGTAAGAAATTTTTGGCATTGTGATGTCATAGTTGACATTTCCAGAGGTAGAAGTAATCTCCATCATATCCTTGGACACAGAGGATCCCAAAAGAAATAGAACTCAGATTCCACAATGCAGGGAACTGATGCCCAAGGATCTTCACTGTTTTGTTCTTTCTTGATGGGAGGTGAAAATATAGCTAAAATGAAGCAGACATGAGGGAAGCTTTGCTGTCTATTCATTCCTCTCTCTTTCATTTGCTAAATTAGTAGAAATGATGAAACCCTATGAGCTATTGTCAGTCTGAAACTGGAGAAGCTAAATCTTTCCCGAATCACATCTGTCACAGCTTGACTTTTGTTTATTTAAACCCAAGCTTTGATGCCTTATCTGTGTTGTGATGAAATATCTTTGTATTGGACACCAGCTTCTCACCTAAACAAAAGTAACCTGCATGAGATGGACAATGGGAAGGAATGGTGAAGCCAAGGCCAGAACTGGAACACACTATTATGAAAGATCTGGGCCATTAAATCCAAATCCTTCTTATTGTAGATGCTTACATGCCTTGGCTCCATTATTTCAGTGAATACCCATCTTAAATATTTTTGCTCCCACTAAGGATCTGTTCCAGATCCTCATTCCTTTGATGCATAGGAGGCTTCTTTTAAACTTATTTACGGACAGCTCATGCGTACTTGTGCTGTTGACACATCGACCTTTCACATGGCCTTTTTCCTGACTGCTTTCTGTTCTCTGGTCTGTTTCCAGGGATGAAATTTATCTCCTTCCTTTGCTTCTCCCCCTTCCCAGAGCTTTCATCCTGTTGAGCAAACTAAGCCAAGATCATTTTGGGCTCATCTTTCTCTTAATTATCAATTCTTCTGTTTCCTTGCTCTGGTAAAGTTGTTCTTATTAATGATGGATAAATGCATGGAGTATTCCAGGTAAGATTTTATCTTTTGAGAATCTCATGCTCAAAATTCAGCCAGTGCTGATATTGTATGGAATCAATTTCCTCCTTTGTTTTCAGAGAGACTAAACCAAACATGAGTGGATATTTAGCAAATAAAAGGTCTGCTTTTTCAAACACTGACACTTAAGTTGACATAATAATGATATCCTTGCTGTTCCCTAAGAAAGTTGGTCAAATTATATTAGCTGATACCAGAATTTGAACGGTGCGTACTTTGTAATTTGAATAGTGATTTTTCTTTTTCCCCTAATTATTTTACGAACATAACAGTATAGCTTCAAAATATCTTCATAGGTCATGTCCGAGTTGTTTTCCTTGCCTCACAGGTATAGTCTGTTTGCTAGTGTTCATCTCAAGAATGATTTTTTTAAAGGAAGAGAGAATCTTATACTAGTAAGATGGATGGTGGAGTTTCTTGATATAATATCTGTATATATGTAAAATTCTGTAACAAGAGCTCTACGTAGTTGTTAAAGCAGAATGGCCTGAGAGAGGATGGTGATTCTGATCCACAAAAAGTTTAGAAGGAGTTAGACTTTAAAGTGCAATGGTAAAAAGGAGGTGTTTGACATATAGAGAGTGGCTTTATCAAATGTAGATAAGTTAAAAAATGTGAAGGGAGCAGTGCCAGTCACACATCAGGATGTAAGCTAGCCTTTTAGCTTTCCTGAGGCAAATCTGACGCAGAACAGTTTGGAAACTAATATTACTGTTGAGACTGCTGGAAATGATTTAACAGTCCAATAAATCGTGTCCTTGGAAACTCAAATGCTGTCTCTTTGCCCAATACGCCATGTGGACGTGGCAGTACACAGTATCTTATACGAGAGTTCATTGGAAAACAATCATATTTTCTCTGTGAATTTTACCTACTTTGTCTAGACATGCTGATTGTTTCCCTTTCTCTGAGGTATTTTTGACTGCTGGTGTTGTAGTGCAGTCAGTCAGTAATACTTACATACCTCTGTGAATTGAGGGCGGTAGTTGCATTAGAGCTGATGCTCATCAAAAATAGAAAGAAGTCTGACTGAAGTTCATGCACTTATGTCATCTACTGAGACTTGCCAGCTGAGGGAGAAAATAGCACATGATTTTATCTGGAATGAAATTTAAGGCCTCTTAATGCCGTATTTATCATTTCCTTGAAGAGCATTGCTGACTTAGGAGGGCATTGTTAAGCCTTTGATGTTTTTAGGATCAACAGTTCTTTCAACAGCTTCCTCAAAACCTAGTCAAATACAGCCGAGTGTAGTAACTCACTTTGCACAGATAGAAGTTGAAGTCATATCCCAAAGAAGTAATATTTTCATATCTATCTAGTTATGGTGTTTTCTAGTAAAGGGAACGACTAGAACCTCATCTTGTACAGTTAGCAAACCTCTGCTGGGTCAACCTTCTCGGTGCTGTTGGAGGACATGGTCTGTCAGCTGCAGAAAACCATGAGGAACAGACTGGGGCAGACATATAGTGAATGCAGCGTCTCAGAGGAGCATAAGGACAACAGTTTTCACTTGGGAGCAGTTCTGTTTAGCAAATGTCAAGAGAATGGTTTATTTATGTAAGTAAATTTTGAAGGATTAGACAGAAAATTAATAGCTGGTATAGCTTCAAAGTCAACAGTTATTCATTTGATACACTTTTGTTTCATTTGTGTAGGTCTGTGTGCAGGATGGATTATTCACTGACAAACTATTTACTCTTTCTTGCAATGTAAGTTTAATACATTAACAATTTTCTTCTGATTAATTTGCAAAACTCAACTGCTTTTAGAAGCTGGTGCTATTGATACTTGAAGGGAGTAGCTGGGGACTATATTTTTTCTGTCATAAAATTCCAATTTGGTGGCTTAACACACCATCCTGTTTACCTTCAAATTTTTTTATAACAGTGGCTTCCATGCTGTTCCATCCTAAAAGTCAAAACCCTTTTATTAGAATATGAATTGTATCTGTTAGACATCACTTACAGTTTCTTGCCCTTGTAATGACTTACTAGTCTAAAGGAGCACAGTCTGACACTTTGATTCTTCAAACAAAGAGAAGGAAAAGCTCTGTGACAGAAAAGCATGAGGTTCATTTCTTGGGGAACAGAAGAACAAAATAACCCAGACCTTGCTTATTTCATTTGTTTGAACACTAATATTTCTGTAACATCCAGAAGTCCACATCTAGGATGTTGATATTCTATCTGCAAATGGTTATTCTGCTGTATGTGTGAAATGACATTGTTTTGCAGATGTTAATTTTGCAAAAAAAATAATTTTGTGAAAATGCGGATTCTTTGCAAGATGGGTACTGAGTAGATGATTAGTTTGAATTCTAGTAAATGGAAGGGTTCAGCAAGAAGTTTAGGAAAGGCTTCTGTGTCAGCGGCGTTCAGGGCAGCAGTCTGCTCACTGTCCTGTCTGTAACCCTTAAAATGGTGTTTGGTTGTTACTCATTGCAGCAAGATGTGGGAGAACAGCTTATTGGGCTGGATCCGATCACCTGAAAAAAGTAATTTTATTACTGCTGGAACTGTAGCCGTCTTCAAATGAGGACTTTTTTTTTTTTTTGGATGTAGCCCATGATAAGAGAGGATTCTTGACGTTTATAGCCTACTGAGTTCTAGAAATTAAAACAAACACCGTGACCTTCCTTTGTCTGAGTGTTTGTATGATGAAGTTTTCTTTATCAACTTAGTACGAAAAAGCTCAGCTTCCTCCTTCCATTCATGATTTGTCTCTGCTCATTAAAATACATTAATATGTAAATGAGTATTTTCCAGTTAGAATACATTGATCTATAAATGAGTGTTTTTCAATTTCAACTTTATGCTTGTATCAAAAGTCTGATGTGCTATGAAGTGTTTTGTTTAATTTTCTTCTGTAGCCTATACCTTCACTAATTCTCATCTGTGGTCCTACCTCCTTAACCATCTCTCTTAACAGTCTTCTTAGTGATGCTTTCACATGTTATTTGATCTCTTGCTAGAAGACTATTAGAAAATTACGAGATCAGTTTTTCATATCTAAAATTTAGTTGTCCTTAGTCACAGCCTTCTATCTGCTGCTCCTCTGTCAGAAACACTAACAGTTTTCCCAGTAAGGTTCCGTAGAATTCCCACTTTGCTGGTTTGTTATTCCTCCTTGTGCAGCCTGTTCTGCTGAGCTCCTTTACCGAGGCAGTCAAGATGGAAATACTGGTTCTGGTCTACTTCAGTCTTCAGGAGAAGCCTTCTTTTGAATATTAGAAAGATCGGAACCTCCTCAGGGTATTCAATTTTATGGAATTTTAAAGTGCATATCAGTTTTTCTGGTAGATTACTTCACCCACAGAATATCAAGATTTATATTAAATTGATCCCGTTTCAATTCAATTCAATTATTTTGATTTTTATGAACAATTAAGAGGCTTGTAACTTTAGTCTAACGTGCTCAGCAAATAAATTAATTCTAAAAGTAAAACATTTAAAATGTATAAATTATGGAAAATAATGTCATTAATCAATTAATTCATTTCTTTATAAGGCAAAGTAATCAAAACTACTATCCCTGATAGAATATTCAGAAGAAAAATCTAAAATATCGGTGGTACGTGTTACTTTTGAGTTCTTCTTTTTTTTTCTAGTGTGTCAAATTTATGCTTACTAGTATTCCTTTTTAGGGACCTCAATTTGCATTGATTATACTAGTCTGCTGCTTCTGCGTTCAGCTATATTGTATGTAGGCATGTTATTTTTAGGACGTTTTGTCCTTAAATCAAATCTGGTGCCTGTTCCCTCTGTGATCCCTTTTTTAGATCTTTTTTCGGCAGCAGCAGTCATTCTGCAGTCTGTAGTACTTGTGCTGATATTTAGCAAAAAAATGTGAGCAGTATCTCCTCTGAATGGTTCAAAGTGCCTTTCCTCAGAGTGTATACCAATACAAGATCTAACTAGGTAGTTTCTCTCACTGAGACCTAATTGGGGTCCATTTATTTACATCTTAAATGTAGTTTAAGTTGCAAAATAATGTATTTTATTCACATCTGTTTGGCTAGGTTTAATTTCAGGGTTTTGCTCATTTCTGCAGGGATAGCTCCTATCTTTTGTAATTAAAAAATTGTAATTCATTATTTTCAGCAGCATTCCTTTAAATTTGACTGCTGTAAGAACCATACAGTATCCTTCAAAGCAGCAGCTTTATTTCCTCTAGTGGAATTAATTAATTTCTTAATTATACACATGTTCAAGGTCAGAAATTATAATGACATTGTAGAATATTGAATAGAGGTTTTTCATTTGCTTCAGCCTTGTCGTCTTGTCTCCTGAAGTTTACTGTGAGAACTGGAAGTTAAGGAAGCAGATGTACACCCCTATCACGACCACAATTGCTAAAATCAGATTATAGTGATTATTGAGGATTATACACTGAAGTGGTAACGTGAATTCTATTCATGTCACACGTCTGACATTTACAAAGTGGTGGAAATCATTAAGTACATCCAGATCACAAAAGCCACCATTTACCAAACACGTGTTATAGCACCCTGGCCTGCGCAGGGACCTGACAGTGTCGTCTATAGACACTCGCAGTTCCCAGGCCCTTTTCATTTGCTTTATTGTAGTTCGGTCCTAAAGCTGATATTTTTAACTTGAAATGAGTTGCCTGAAGCTGCCATTTTTGGGGAGTTTAAGATAAAACATTCCAGCCATACCGGGGAGCAATACTGGCATAAAACCATTTTTTCTTAAAATAAAATAAAGTACTTCTGGATGTTTTATTGGCATTAGCTCTATACTTGGGAACAAAGATTAAAAATGAGTGAAAAGCCTTTGAAAACTCTGTTCAGCATCCTTTGACATGGGGTTTTGAAAACTGTTTTCGTGAATGAGTCTGCAGGGCACTGAAGTGGTACAGTGACAAAATTCAGAAGCTGATGAGGACTTTTCTCTGAAACTGCAGTCGTGATCCGTACTTCATTCAGGTGTAACAGTTCGTTTGTGCTCTTTGAGGTCAGAAATAGATTCATTTTTATACAGCGGGTGCCATGACACACTGGCAAGCTGTGAGCAAGTGACTTTACTTCCACAACAAAAATCTGTAAATCAGAGAATAATAACCTTTAGTACTTAAAGAATTTTGTAGAATAATTGTCTTGGTGAACCTTTATATGCTAGTTAGCATTTTCTGCCTTTACATCATGTTAAGTCCTACAAAGTATAGCTACATTATTTGTACGGTTTATGATTTTGTACCATTCCTTTGCATAAATACCACACTACTTTCTATGATTAGTTTTCCAACTTTTATTGTGGTTCATCAAATATAACTATCATACACAGAAGCTTGTCTTCAGCTGAGACATGTATTGTCTTACTATGGAAAGAACTCTGGTTGTTTTTCTCGTCATTTTTTTGGAAGTGAAGTATACCATTGGGGTCCACCCAAGAGAAAAACACAACTGTTGCCTCAGCGTTAGAAAAAGGACTGATCAGCAGTTTTTACATCTTTGAAAGAAACACAACCTGGTCTGGACAGCTCAGCGGCTGATAAAGATACACGAGGAAAATCTGCTATGAAGTGTCTCGAGTGTTTCCAACAACTACTTCCAACAGTAGAAGAAATCATTAGAAAGCTCTTGGCATATGTAAGGTACAGTGAGGATTTTACTGAGAAAATCCTGTGTTTTGTTTTCTGTAACTTAATTTTTCAGAAGGGTTAATTTTATTATTTTTGAAATGGGAAGATGTGTAATATTTGTTGTTTTGTTTCTGTCTGATCTTGTTATCCCGGGGAGAAAAGAGTTGCAAGAGCTGCAAAGTTCTGGTTGGTAATGTATTACACAGTGTTTGAAAGAAGGTATTGCACAAAGTAAGGGGAAGGACAAAAGAAGAAGACAAAGGCCTTTTTTCTTGACCTTGCCCAGTGTTTTGCACAAGGATGTGGGAGTACTTTTCTTTTTTTTTTTTTGAACGACTTGAAAGTGAGAACATTTGCATGCTGACCTGAACAAATGTGTAGAAAATGCCTTGCGCTGAGAGGTATTACGGATAAGTTTGGTTTGTGAAATGTCAGTGTGGGTGGATGTGAGATGATTGAAAGGAGGTATGTCATGAATTCTTTATAAAGATAAACTTGCCCCAAACTCCATAACATTTGTGAAAGTTGTTCATATATGGTATGAATAATTATATTTGGAATTTGTATCTGTGGTATGTCCTATTATTGTAGCTCTGCAAACTCAGAGAGAAATGAATGCTTCATTTCTCTTGGAGAGCCATTTCTTTGTTAAGCATTGGCATGCTGTTGAGCTTTGGAGTTCTGTCATTTTTGCAAGACCTTCTTGGTGTAGCAGAAAGGAAATCCTACTATATTTATCAACCAAAACTCTAATTTAAATGTTATTTTAACAGATATTGAGCCACAATGAAATATCAGAAGTAGTAAAATGGAGGAGTCTGCATTTCCAAGACTATTGTCAAGCAAACAAAAAGATTCTGTACGAGGAAAACCTCCCACTAGACAGGTATGAGAAATACACGGGCTGTCATTTCTGAAAGCACGGCCCAAAGCAAGTCATAGAGTTGATTTGCCTTCCATCTTTCTTGTCCTATACACCTTCTGCTTAGTGAACGTTTTAATCTTGGGTGACCCAATGGGTCTGTGTCTCTCTCTGGATTTCTGAATAGCCCTAACAACCAACAGAATGTGAACATCTCTGAGCATTCTGAGAGACAAACATGGAGAAATGCTGTCACAGGGATGATGACCCCAGTGGTTCTATACTGCGACAATGAGCATGATGGAAAGGCCTGCTGCAGAGATTAGGGATGGAGTTGTTGTGCGAGGGCTGCTGGAGGAGCGGGCAGTGCTGCAGTGTCGGGAGAGGGTCTCCCTGCACAGGGAAGTGGAAGCCAAGCCTAGTGCAGCCTCATCCAAGCTGCTGTTTAGGAGTGGACCCTGAAATGAGTCATTACCTCTATTTCAGACTCAAATAACTCGTTGAAACAAACCAAAAGAGAAACAGAGAACGAGCTGAAAATTAAGAGTTGAATGCCTTATACTGAATATATATTAAAATAAGGTTCAGGAAAATCTTAGTTTTGCACAGGCATAATACTCCAGACTGAGTTTAAAATGGTATCTGGGAGAAGGATCTGTGAGAGTGAGTTAATTTTCAGTTATCGTGATGTATTTCATATTTTTGCAGCTCGGCATCACTATGGAAATATGACTTTCAGAAGGAACCAAAAATACTTGCTCTTTTAGTGAGTAACAATTTGAAACATAACTATATATAGGACAAACAGTTCCTTAAAAAAAAAAAGCAAAGCCCGTATTACGTGTCCTAGGAGATAGTATATGCCAAAAAGAGATGAGAGTTAATTTTCAATTCACTGGCTTTGGGATCAGCCAAGGACCTGAGCTATAGCCATGTTTTTAACTCTTATGAGAGTGTTTTATTTTCAGAGATAGAGTATGCTAATGTAAGGTATAACATATATTTAGAAGCTATGCTGAAGCATGACAGAGATCACTGACTTCAGGAGCCATAAGGATGAATAAATGGTTTTGTGGGTTTTGTATAGGCCTCAGGGTTCAGCTTTTGAGCACCGGTTGGCTGAGCCCTTCAGGTTTCTATAGAAACCTTTTGTATGAGACTTTAAATAGAGGCTTTACATGTACCCAGAAAGTAAGAATTCTCTGGTGTCTTTGGTTACAAGGTTCTTCTTTTGACCAAATGTCAAGTCTGATAGTATTGAAAAGATCAGAGATACTCTGGAAGAAAAATGCTATACAGAAAACAAATATATGTATTATTTATATCTCTTTGTGATCTTACAATTTATTTTATGCTTTATATAAATAAGCTTTCCAAAGTATATACTGCTCCCAAAGGTTTGTATTCGCCATCTATTAACACATGAAGATTAACTACTTTCTCATTTCTCTAGAAAACATAACTATTTCTGGTAGTTCTGAATGTCCATGAGTAAATGTATTCTATTAAAAAAAATAATCATTATTGGCAGGATTATGCTCAGAGACAATGGGCCAAATCCTGACATCATCTGGGAAGATAAGACTCCCGGTGAAGACAGACACTTGTGCTTGCTGTACGTCACCTGTCTCTTTCCAAAAAATTCCATGTCTGTTCTATTTTGTACAGCAATTTGCCCAGAAGGATCTAACTGTGCTAAGCACAAACAACTCACCCCAAAGAAGCTAATTCTAAAAGAACCCACAAACAATACTGAGCCATGGTTCTTTCCACCCAAGTAAGTTCAGTCATCTGCAGCTCAACAAAATATTTAATCTCAGAAGTAGCGAAGTTTCTTCTACAGTTCTATTAATTTGGGAGATTTTTCTCTTGGGATTTTTTTCGCTTGGATGGTCTGGGTTTTATGCAGCAGCTGAGGGTAGGTTTTTTCTAAAAAAAAAGTTCAATTGCTAAAAAGTTCAGTTCAAGACTATTTTTTCCCAGATAAAATGCTTTGAAGTTTTGGTTAGAACAAAACAAACAAACACACATACACTCCAAAACACTTTAATGTTTTAATGTTTTGATTGCAACTTTACATTTTCATTGTTTTCGGAAAAAAAAATAAAAGGCATTCAAGCTTCTGTTGAGAAACAGTCAGGACGGCCACAGAGAAAGTGAAAAGTGATTCTTTGTGGTTCACTGACTCACTACACCAGCTTTTGGCCACAGAATTGCTGTCTTCTGGACATTTGTTTTGAAAGGACTAGTTCTTTATCATTCAATATACTGTTCATTTTCTTGTTATTTCCTATAGAGCTGTGATTTATTTTTTTTTCCTGGGGTAAGTCCTGTGTCTATTGAGTGATGGGTAATACGCACAATTATAATAACTGGTCTGGGATTTTATTAGATGTCCTGTAAAGTAAACCTAACCTCTTCATTGACTTCGGTTTTGTTTTCCCAGAAAAAAAAGAATTTGTTCACACAGGTGATTTACATTTTACTGCTTGGGAAGGCATCAGTGGTTAAGATGAATGCAAAGAGTGGGGGGTGTTAACAAGGTTTGTTTAAATCTTTATATGTTCTTATTCAACAGTAGTAGAAGTTTTGTCTGTGTAAATTTTCAGAACTTGTTACATACATAAAGTGAAAATCTCAAGAATTTATTTTTTCTATTTGACCTTCAGAATAGATCATCGCAGTGCCTGGAAAAAGTGGGAAGCTTTGAAACAGCATTTGCCATCTCCAAAAAAGGTGAGTTTGTCTATAAGAGAGAAGTACCTGCAATTCTGATAAAAAGGTCTAGAACCCATGCCAGTTCTAAGAATTTGTCTGTCATTCACAGCTTCTTATTAGTAACTGTTTTATTCCCAGTGAACTGAGTTATGAAGTGGTTCTCTGCAGAATCAGAGCACATTACAAGCTTTCCAGACATGTCATGTCAAACACAAGCCTGTCAGCAAGGGCTCCGTAAATAAAAATCTGAGGTCTGGAAGGAAATTTTTCCTTACTGTTCTCTCCACATAGAGTCAGATTCCAGGATGTTTCCTGTGTCTTTTATGACACAGATCAACTTTCTGCATTCAGTAGAGACAGTAGCTTGGATATGACTCGAATCATTATCTATTCCTACTAGAAATGGTATTTATAGTTCATCTAAGGATAATATAAACCAAAGCTTTTAACTGAGTTGGCTTTGCAGTGTTAACGTTTTCCTGTTGGCTGGAGATTTTCTTTCAATGTTGTTTTTTCAGTCTTTTTTTTCAACTGTTACAGCCTATTTGCTGTCTACTGACTCAGCACCTTTTGAGGTGATTCAGAATAATATTTAGTGCTGATTGCCTCATGGTATGTAATACTGAGCATTTCATAGAAAGAATAATCATATCGAGGTGACCTTAATGACTTTGTCCACCAGGGAACTGAATACATGCATGAAGGCAGTTACAGAACTGATTTTTCAGTAGATTGTATTGTTAACTATGTCCTATTTGAATTTAATTTTTTAAGAAAGAGAAAGGAAGTTTCTTTCAAAGCATTGCTTAGATTCTGCTATAAGCTTCTTTATTAGTAGTATTTTTGGGTTATACAATTATTTTTCAAAACAGATACAGAGAAGCACCAATGATGTGAAATAGTCAGGTTTTGAGTTATTCATAATTCCAAATCATACCAAAAAGCTGAAAACTCAACTAAGTATCTAGGAAGCGTTAGAAATATTATATTGCCAACATGCACGTGTTGCACATGCATGGCCAGTGGCAAATTTGATGATGTAAATAGCATAATACAACAGTTTAGATCAAAAACTCATAAAAATAAATAAAATACATAATAACTTCAATTAATGAGATCTCAAACTACGTATTATTTAAAAATTGCATAACCAGCTAGGCTATAATGAGCTATGCTTTTAATCAGATTAATGAGTCTACAGTTCAGCACTGTTCATGACTCAGAATATTCTTTCCCTACAGCACGTCTTCCAAACAGCTCTTCATGTATCATTCATTAAACACAGACCAGCAATACTATGTAAGGTGTAAGGACACACAGGACAAGAGATTTTGAAAACTTCAACCACAGGCAGCTTTGGAAACCCCAGCTTTGTATCAAGCCCTTTAATAAAAGTGACTTAGAACACTTGTATAATGAATCAATTCTATATTCACCCATTTGATTAAAATTTATGTCACATGGTGAAATACACTAAATGCTTGTTTGAAACATGACAATTCTGAAAATACTATTGTATGACTTTTTTTTTTAATATGTTCAATATTGACAGAAATTAGCAAAACCATCAGAAATCTGAGACAGCATCTACCCCAAGAAAACACACGTTTGTGAAGCCATGACGCCTGAACAGAAATTAACAGTAGTGATGTTATCATCAAGTCACAAGAAAGCTGCTCGGGGAAGGTAACAATATTTGCAGAAAGAAGTAAGTGATTCATGTTTAATTCAGATTTATTTAATTATTTTTGTGCTACCTTGTGCTCCTTCCTGCTTCTGATGAGAGGTTAATCACTAAAATAATCATATAGACTCCTACTGTATGGCTAGAGTTCCAAACAGAGGGCACAGTTAGAGTAGGGCAGGCTCCTAGAAGAAGGTGGAAGAGCTGAGCGTGTGTCTTTAAGTTTAAAAGAGATTTCAGAACTATCATATGAGTGCTAGTTATTGTTAGCACTTCTCCAATAAACAAGCTGGTGTTAGATTTTGAATAACCAATATTTAACATAAAATTATCCTGGATCAAAAAGCGCCAATGAGCTTTGAATATGGGCCCACATTTAAATCATCTGGCAAGCTGTAATCCATTCCATGTATCCAGTTGGTGCAACTCTTTCTCTACCTAAATAAAAATTTGTCTTCAAAGTTAGGAGGACCGCATACGGTAATGTCTTTGAAAATATCCCTCTGCTAACAGGTACTCCATCAAACTAGAGTGCACGTCATTTCTGGCACTTGATGTACTTCCTCCAACAGGCAGGATTCACGGGAACGGTGAGCAGCATTTCCAACTTTGCAACGTTATTCCCCAAAGTACTGCCTGACTCATGTTCGTCTGAAAGAGTTTTCAGCTCTAGGGAAAAATTACCAAATGTACTCTGTTCCTGTAAAGGACTCTGCTAACAATGGGGGTGTACAGCCAAAGGCAATTATGCTTCTTACAAATATTACAGAAATATAATGTTTTCTATACAGGAAGTCTGAAAATTCTGTATGTGACATTTACATAGACCTGTACCATGCCATGGCCTTCAGAAATATGCAGGTATGAAAAAAATATTTTAATTAAACTTTATTATACAAATCACATGTCACAATTTATATAGAGGAGACAAACTCGATTTTGTTTTAAGGTGGTGTAAAATATGTGTTCCTTTTCATCTTCTGCAAGCATGAAATTTTATGCTCTGATTTTTAACAGCATTGCAATGGTATTATTATTATTATTTTTAACTAGTGTTAACTTACGATATTTGAATGTGGTAAGTAATATTTGTTTAATTTTGCAGAAAATAAATCTTCCTTAAGTGTGAATGGCATACTCTTTGCAGTGACACAAATGCCAGTTTGTAATGATGTTGGTGGTTTTGTCTTGGTTGACTGGTCATCTTTTTGCGCTGGCAAAATAAATACTTTCATTTTATGTATGTTCTGAACTTCAGATTAGAAGTGTGGGAATCAAAATCCTTCATTTCATTTCCAGCTCCTCTACCATATAAAGGTAAATTTATTTATGTATTTATCTATTAAAAAAAAATACATCTTATTTTTTTCTCCATTTCATCAATATTTGTCTGTTGGAGGTTGGATTTGTCATCTTGAACCCAAGTTAACAGAATTCGTGAGCTACGAAATATCAGACTCTGAATTCTGCTTGCATATATTGTTAAATTTATCTTCTTTTCCTAGTAAGTTAAGATGGGAATCCTGCTAAGTCTTTGGGCCCTACTCATGTCAACAACTGTTAATAGGACTCATCTTTTGCTTTACAGACTTGGAGAAATACGCATGGCAGACTGTAATGGCTGTGGAAGTGGCTCTGTCACGATGAAATCAGCCATGCTGATTTCTGCTTCACTGAAGATTTGCCCGAATGTCTTCAGACGGTGATTTTTTTATAAGCTGTTAGAGGAGGCCAGCATCTTGAAGCTTGCTTAAATTTTACAGAACAGTTTGGGCAACATAGGTACAGGTAAGCAGTATATGTGTTTGAGGTCCCGATGTTAATCCCAGTGAAAATAAATGGTACAAGCTACCTTACGGACAGTAATAATAACAATTCTTCCATCTCCTCATCCAAACTATTCCAACCATAATCAACAAACTGAAAATTGTGGTTAAAATGACAGAAAAAGGAAGGTATTGTACTTTTGCAGGTCAAGTTTCTAGTGACAAGATTGAAGCAATGGTGGTTTCCCTTCATGGAAAAAGTATAGAAGCTCCCCCTCTGTTACAGGTAAGTAGATTCTTCTGTGTTTGGGTTCTGGATATCGTTATTCTTGGGTAGCAAGACTTTTTCTGTAGGTTAAAAGGGGTTACATCTCTTTTAGCTCATGGACATTTTATTATCTCTCTGTCAACATCACCTTCAGAAAAGTAACAATTACGTTCTTATCCCAGTTTTTAATTGTAAAATGTAATGATTGTAGGCAGATAATGATAGCTGAACAGGGAACAATATAAAACTCAAAGGAAACAATATTTTGAAATGAGAAATTACTCTTCTGTTGTGAAGAAAATAAATCAGTCATTCTGTATTTAACGTAGGTATTTCTGAGACCTTTTCTATGGCAAAGAAGAAAAGTGCTCTGAAATTTTCAGCCTTTTTTGTTGTTGTTTTGTTTTAAAGTTTCTGAGTCTCACACCACTATCCTGGTAAGTCGTAGCTGTGGTATTGTGGGTTATTTTCTTCTTTTTTTTTTTTTTTAATATAAAATATGTTATGTTCTTCTGTATTTTATTATGAATAATCTTTTCTGAATGGAACTTCATCCTAATTTGAGTGCCACTAAAATAAAGGTTAGCTTCTCTGACTGTATATAACTTCAGTAGAAAACCTTTTCTAAATTACTTTATTGTTTCACAGGCCTTGGAGAGTGCTGTTGTGGATGGCAATGAGTGTGACTCATCTGGCTACGGAGCTGGAAGTGTAATATTGAAGAAAATAAATAACAAGACTGAAAAGAGCATTAAATGAGGAAATGAGGCATGAATGCGTGAGACAGAGGTTAGTCTACTGCATGTAAGTAGATACCACCTAATTACTTGGGAAGCAGAACTTAGTGAGGAAAGTGCAAGACCATGAATGAACTAGAAGCACTCCAGGATACGCCTGACTCCTCAAATCCAGCCGTTTCACTTCCAGCAGCAGGCGGCTGCCTCACCGCCATTCCGCAGTATATGGGGGAATAGGTCGAAAATCCAAGTCTTTAAAAGAAATGCATTATGGTCATTGAACAAGTGATTTGTATTGCTTATAGATTTGTTATTATGAGTATTTTGCATTGCCCATAAGCAGCTCATTATATTCAGTTTTCAAAAATAATGCTTTTTTATTATCTTTAAAAAAGGTAAAAAAACTTCCACTAGCAAAAGTCAGAGCTCCCTTGTTATCCGGGAAGAGCACCGCTGCTCTCATTTCTACCCCAGCTGTCTGCCTTACTTTGGAGGAGCCCTTGCTCTTGCCATGCATATTTTTTTTTCTAAAAGAATAAAAGTTCCACAGAAAAGTAACTCTTCCTCATCTGTAAAGGCAGCTAAGAGTGAGTTCAGTGCAGAAACTTTTGTTGTTTTGTTTTGAATCAGTTGGCAACTGACTGTAGCCTTGACTGGGGCAGAAACACTATTCCTTTCCTGTGGAACTCACTCAGATATGCTTAAATTATTAGGTTTAAAAACACTGCCTCCACCCCCCTGATTTTATGCAAAAATTGCTTAGATAGAACGAGTGTGTTGAACTATAACTCCAGTTAATGTATCTAATTATACCTATAGTAAACAAATAATTAGGGTGTTGTTAATGTGTAATTGTGCTAATATTCATAAAAGCATTGGCATGGCTGAACCTCTATGAGAGGTTACATGAAAAAGACTTAAAATAAGGGAATTTATGTCTTTCAAAATTCAGTGCTTACATATCCAAGAAAGCTAAGGACATAGAATGAAATTGCTCAGTAATTTTCACATGAAACCTTGTTAACAAGTTGTGTCAAGAAAAGACACCGAGATTAATAGGGGTGTCTTCATTAATATTTTGCTGTTTGAGCAAATAATTTTTCCAAACGAGATTTTTGCAGTTCATTCTTCAAGACTGTGAAACGGTGATTACCGTAGCCTGTTGGGAAAACTAAGAAAAAAAAAATTGCATGATAAGCCCATTGATTAAACATATTAATGTATTAAATATATATTAATACATTTAGAGTCTAATTATTTCTTATCAAAATGGATTATAGAGAACTTATTTCCCACAAATTGGATTTTGGATGTTGAAAGAAGGGAGAATTATAAAATTCTAAGGGTTATGAGAATCTTTATCTAAATATGTTATCTCATATTTTAGGATACTCTTCAGGGCAAGACAGAGGTCTGTAGGCCATTCCATAGATGAACAGCAAGAAGCTGTTCTTTCCTAAGTTCAGGCTCATACCAGTCATGCTCCACCCATGCAAATCTATACATGAGGTCATGTAATTAGTGATTACTCAGAGACTTGCCAAAGGCATCAGTGACACTGATCTGTTTAATTTCAGACTTGTGGAAGGCACAAATACCATAGATGACACTGAAACACAAAGGCCCTGGCACCTGGAAAGAGAGGAGTATATCTTTTTTTTTTAATCCTGAGTGGACTTCTTTCCCACTTGATTTTATTTCTTTTTTCAGATGATGACCCGTGTGACAATTAATGCATTTTCCAAAGCTCCTTCACACAAGCTACTGGAATATTACTGCATTTAGTCTTCTTACCTGTCAAGAGCCCAAGGTCTGATAGTGTCTGTTACTTGTCTTATGCAAGATGGTTAATTTCCTCTACATGTAAAATACCAATGAAGCAAAACAATGTTTTGCTTCAAACATTCTTAAAGGAAATAGACCATCTGAAAACTCAAGAACTAAATAAATTTCCCAATGTTTCATCAAGCACTGTAAGCTAAAAACTAAATGTAGATGTGCCAAAGGAAAAGAATTTTGTATTAAAGTACTGATAGTGGTTTAGAAAACAATTTTGGTTGTAAAGCAAAGTGACATTTATAGTATCATACAAAAAGAAAAAAATTAACACTGCCTATTGAGCTTAAATCATCTGGGGCTTGGACAGAGCAAGAGTGTAACAGTTGCCCTTTCAGATATGCTCAGTGTTCAAACTACGGTGGCATCTTAACGGGGAATATAAAGAAGTCTTTACAGCCACAATTGTGGAGGAGAACTCAGGTTTCGTGTTCCCTACTGCAGTTTAGGATGGTTGGTAGTAGTTCTACATGCTCAGGGCAAATTTTCGTAATTAGGGCTATTCAGGTGAAAGGATGGTTTAAGCCCAGCACTCACATTAATGTGGGTTCTTCCATCATCTGGCCTCTTCACAGCTTTCCCTCTGCCATAAGCATTCTCCATCATCTTGAACTTCCAGGTGGGAATCTTCTGTACAACGGGAAGGTAGAACAGGAGGAATACAGTGAATGTATTATAAACCCATTTATTACATTAGGTAAACATACTAATTTTTTTTCTTTTTTTTTTTTTAGCTCCTACTGAGGTACTGGCATTAAACAACAGTTGCCCATAGGTAACCTACTGTGCATCTTCAGCAAAAGACTGACAGTCAAATGTGGTTTTAAGAGTCCTGATTTGCCCACTTACTGAAGCGTGAGAAAGAGCTCGAATAGGAAGTAATAGGTATAAATGAGCAAATCATGCATATGAAAATGTTGTGTGGATCTGGTTCATCTTTTTACCTGGGAAAACGAAGAACTTTAAAAAGAACAACTTTAAAAGCACAGAATTCTCAGTTTTGAAAGGCACTATGAAATTTCACTAAGCTCTTTCTTACAAACTCCTTTGATCATACACAATGATTAAATTGAAGTAGTAAAAATTTCTGCATTTTTATGTACATTACCTGCCCTTTTCCATTTCACCCTTTTATCCCTGAGCTACAAAACAGAAAGCAAAGACCTTTTGACCACTCTAAGACTTGATCTCTCAGCAGCGGTGTAGGTTACATCAGCTACATTAACAAATCCATCTTGAATGCATTGTCTTTATCATAAAAAAGACCACATGTATTGTTATGGATTTGGCCAGTTTTTGTTTATAAAAGTATAGTAGTTTAGTAAAATGGTGGGTCTTGTTCCTAAATGTGTTCATACTTGAAGTCTTCTCCCTCGGCAAATATTCACCAAATACAGAAAATGTTCATCCTTGTGTTTAGTAAGAAAAACCATCTGTCTAATTAGTGGTAAACAAACCTTGTGATAGAAGGTAGTGTGTACAAATCAGAACTGATCCAAATATTCTGACATTTTAAAGTTGCAGTTTGTCTCTTCCAACAAAAGATGGCAGTGCTCAGTTTTCCTCCAAACTAATGTCCATTCATTGAAATTAAATGCTTCTAAAATAGTTCCCTTGTCTTTGTCTAGAATCTGCACACTGAGATCAGTATTCGTTATTACTGCGTAGCTAACAAGTTACCCTTAGATATTTAAACAACTAGATATGTTTCCACAAGAAGACCCAACTGGAAAAAACGAATGCAATTAATTCACAAAATACTCTTGCAAATTTAGCAGCATTGAAAACCTCTTGGAGTCCAATTTAGAATTCATCACTATTTCATAGGAGCAGTTTTTCAACAAATAGGAAATGAAAGGAAAATTATTTCCAAGATTCTCTCAGATCTATCTTCTTCTATGCAATATACATTAACCATTTAGTTATTAATTAAAATGCCTATTGATCAAAGTATGCGTTTTCCTTGAAAGTTTCTGCTTATATTATACCTGTACCCAAAAGCAGAAATTTTACATAAATTTGAACTTTTCCATTGCCATATATCAGATTAGATAACTCTGTACTTTAGGGCTTTGCTAGATTTAGGTATGAGTAATAATCCCATGGCTAGCATACATTAAAAATTAGGAAGACAATAAGAAATTAATAGAATTTCTTTAGTGTGTGATACAATATAGCCCCCACAGAAAAATTACAAAATAAATTAAAACTTCCGCCTGTTACCAAGACTAAAATGTAAAAAGAAAACAGAAGCCAAACCCATGGTGATAATAATCATAGTTATAATAATACATGTCAGAAACCAACTTGGATAACACTAAGGGGGAAAAAAATTGAAATACCTCAATATAATGTAAAAATACACAAAACCATATATTTTTGGTCACCATCTTATTCTAATCGGATGTAAAGTGTCTAATACATAATGACAACTGCAATTTCCCAAGGCATCCAGAGGGCTTTATGTTAAGTGGAACCAAAGAGGTTCAGATGGTTTGGATCAAGAGTACAATTTACTTCATTTTGGGAGGATTTGTTTCCTGTCATTTTTTTTGTGAATCAGCAATGGCGATATTTCTGTATCTCAGAAACTGTATTTCAGGTATTTTTTTCAGCTTTCTTTCTGGGTTTGTTTCCTAAAAATACTGTCTCTGCTCTTTTTCAATCCTTCACATACCTCCCTCCACAAATAAAGGTTTTTATATTATCAACAAAGAAAAGGAAAAAAGAAAAACGGCTAAGCAAACATTTCTACATTTTCTAAGAAGCTTCTTCAACATGAGAGCAATGTTTTTTGGAAAGGAAGAGTATGATTTTGTTCTGACCATGAGAAACCATTCAGAGCATGGTGAAACACAAGAAAATCCCCCACAGTTCTAATGATGCCACTTTGAATATGAGCAGCAGCAGGAACAGGGAAGCCTAAGTAAAAACAAAACCAAACCAAAAGTGACAACAACAACAACCACCACCACCACTAATTCAACCGGAAGCTGTAATTCAAACAAAAAAAGATTGTGAAGGTTTATGGCAAAGACATCATTATAACAATTCAAACATTATTGAAACAATGCAATTTCAGAACAGTGCTACTGACCTTTTTTTTTGGCAGAGGAGTCCCTGGTTCTTATATGTAGCTCACTAGGTCAGTCTTACCAGCAAATAGGACAACGATGCATTGATAAACGCGCATCATTATCCTCACTAGGTAGAAAGAAAACGGTGGTTTTATAGGTCTGGGCACATTTGCACAGCAAGAAATCACCTTACCTCATTAAAAACACATTAGTGCTTTGTTTATGTGTTCTGAAAGAGGGTTTTTAATGAGATTCATCTTAAATTACTGTGTTAAGAGAAGCAGCATATTAGATAGTATACACATATTTCAGTCATAAATCCAATGCAGTAAATAAAATTAAAAAAAAAAAAAAAAGCTAAAGCCAAAGAGAAAAAAACACATAATACAATATAAATTAAGATTTTTAAATCGCTATTGTGTGTCTTTTATTCCCCATTGTGCATGTAGACCTTGTTCTATTATAATATGCCGGTCTTGGAGTTGGGAATTCCTCCAAATTTATACACTTGGTTAAATTTTCTATTTTTACCTTTTTTTTTCCCCGCCTTGTCTTCGGCTCCACAGTGAATTAGGCAAATGCTTTACCCGCCCTTGCTGTCCCAGAGCTGTTTGTCCTCGCCGTGTTCTCCCTGCATCATGGGAGGGTCGGCTCTCTCTCAACGTTCCCATCGTGGCTGCATTCAGTAGAGCTGGAAATGGAAAGCAGGTGAGTATGGAAGGGACACCGCAGGAATGGAGAAGAACTTTCTGCTGACTCCTGTCACAGCCCTGATGGGCATATCCTTCCCAAGGGTAACCAAAAAAGGGTTAACCCAGGAAATGCCTGTAATTGCATTATATTTTGGGTGCTAAAAACTTTCATTTCACTGCCAAAGTTCTTTTGGAAGAAAAGCCGAAGTGATGTAGAGTAATAGACCAGAGCATCAGGGAGAGGGATTTGATCTGATACTTAAGATTAATGCAAAAGTTTAACAAAAGGCAAATCCAATTTAGACAGCAAATGGCAGTAAACAAAAATGCAAACTTCCCCATAATGACTTAAAAATGCATGCGGTTCTTTACCGGAGGAACGTGATTTTCATGCTGTACTACTGTCTCATGATGCTGCATCAGCAAGTACAACGGTAGGTCAATTTTCTGCCATCCATGGGTTGCAGATGCCTTCTCAAAAGTTGACATTCTTTCACAATTGCTATCACAACAGACAATGATATGCAGAGTCAAAGAACAGTCAAAATTTACCACGAGTCATCTTTTTTAACATGCTGACTTAGATGTGCTAAAAATGAAGAACTACTGTATTTCAGGTAAAGAATATTCTGGTTTCAAAAATACCATATATTAGATTTTGTTAAAATCTTTGAGAATAATTTAATTTCAGAATATCTAATTATCAAGGAAGTTACCTCACTACATGGCTGAAAATATAATAATTATGTGGTCCTTAAGATCTCACCAAAATCCATATGTTAAAAGGCCAAGCACAATAAAATGTAATAGAGAGCAGATTTCACAGTATAGTATCACTGTTGTATGGCCAAATTCCTTAAAATAAAACTATGATCTCTTATCTTAAAATTCAGTTGTTTGCTGTGGTATTGTTTTCAGAACCTACTGAATAATTAAGAATCTTGAATAAGTGGGAGTTACAAACTCTGGTTTGGGCAGTTTGAAGACCACTGCTGCGAGTCACAAGATTCATGACACTGTTAATGAAAAATTACATATTTGAAACTTGAGCTCTGCCTTCTTTTATGCTGACATCGTATCAAACAGGGCAGAACAGGGCAAAAAGTAATTATTCTTAACAAACACCAAGCAGTAGTGAGATCTTCCAATAAACCCCTTCTCTCTGAAAAAGACCTGTCATAAATATTTCTTAAATCATCAGAGAAAACCTCATTTTAACTCTTCTCCCATCTACTGCTGCTCCTTAAATTCAGGAGCAGCGTCTCTTTATACCTGGCTTGGCAAGCAGCTCCTCCTCTTCCTCCCAGCATGTGTTTTGGCTTGAATACAACAGATTCTTGTTTCATCAGGAAAGTGTTGGTACCATCTTGCCACACTTCGATGCTTCCTGACCCTAACACTGGAATCCATTTCCATTTGTTTTATTCTCCACCATCTCCCTGGTAAATTCAACCTTTACACACATGACTTAGGTACTTAGAGCAAAACTGGGTAAAAGTCTTACCTGTGTAGGACATGAGTGAGAATTTAGGTGCCCGGGTCTAAAACTACTGCTTGTTTGCTGACATCAGCTCCTGGAAGTGCCTACAACTCATAAGGCTCAAAGATCACGAGATGCTCCTTGTGTTGTGGCTCACAGCAAATCTGAAAGGAAATAAACTTAGGAATATATAGTAGAGTCAAAGTTTTTATCTACCTTTTGTGTTAGGGAGTCATGGGAGAAAATATGAAATGAAGGATAAAAAATGCAAGACCCCCAGTGTCAGGAGAACATCCTGACCACTAGCTAATTGTTAATTAAATGAGTAAACTCCAGCCCTGTCTCTGGCAGAGGAAAGTTCTAGGCACGTAACCCTACCTGAACATGTGAGGTTTGGACCCTGTTGTGAAAAAGTCAAGAGTCTAGTAAGAGAATGTAAATAAAAAGGGGTTTAATTTCAAGAAAAAAAATCAATTTTGTTTGTTCCAAAATTAGACATTCTGACAATTTTCTCTAAGAAAATTTGATAAGTCTTTATTTCTATTAGAAAAAAATAAACGTTTGAAAATTTCCAAAGCAGTTCATGTTCCTTGTTCCTTCAAGCTGCCTAATGAAAACAAAGTTTTCCTTGGGTTTCTAAAAATTAAACTAAACACTGTTTAATTGCAAGTATATTAGTATTGTATTAAAACTTTGCTTCACTATAAAGTTCCTGAGCACCCAAAGCTCTTCATAAATAGAGGAGAATAGAATATTCTTTCAAGTTTAGGTTAATTTACTGGAGCTAAATTTTCTTTGGTAACACAATTTTAAGTGTTTCAGCATTTGTTTCAAGCAACAAGTTTTTTAACATTCTTGGACACAAATCAGAAACGCACACTTATATTAATAGTGTAATACTCTTTTAAAATTGTATGAAAAAGTATATACAGTGTTCTCCCTTCTGCTTGTTTTATAAAATGCAATAAAGCTAGCATAGAAGTACAGTATTTAGATTACAGTATGTAAAAAAAATAAAAAGTTTTAACTTCTGGTGTTCACTTGCAACAGGGGTAACTAGGAGTCAATCTCCATTTCCATTAAATGCAGTTTCCATGTGGTAAATTCATAAGTTTTTCCTTTTAAAATAAAGCAGCTTTAAGAGCTCAGGAGTCACAACAAATTACTTGATTCCGATTGCTCCGAGTTCAAAGAGAACTGTGACTTTAATTCTGACATTTCCTCAAGATTTGCATCAATGTGGTTAAAAAGTAATAGTATTTCCTAACCTTATAATATTCAAACGTTTCAGAATCTGTCTTCCTTTCTTGAGCTTTATGTTATGACTTCTATCCCTAAATTTAAAGTCTTGAGTTCTACCATGTCAATATAAGAGCTTGTAAGAAAGGAAGGATGAAACATCTACTTCATACTTTGGGGTTTCACAAAATGATTCCTGTAGTTTTGAAGCTATTTGACAGACTGTGACTTTAAAGCTCTATGAATGTAAAGGATCCATTAGAAAGTAAAACAGCTACGAAATGCTCGATTAGTTGTTTTCTCTGCTTTGACAGTATCATTTTCCCTAAAATTCTGTCTATAAATCTTGTTCTTTGTTAGCAAGAAAAAAAGTGAGTTTTTATTATTCCAGCATAGACTCAAAATGAATGACATGGTAAGTAGATTGTCTTCTACCCAACCTGATACCCAAATTGTATCTCTATTACAACCTGTTTTTAATGAAATAATCATATATGTTTACTTTTATAGGTATTATTTTAATAACTTCTTGCCAACAAGATATTCCACAACTTGTATGAAAACAGCCACAGTTTAACATCTCGAACCTGGTTCTTCCTTCTCCAGACCTCGTCGGTCCAGCTCCCTATTTCAATCTAGTGCTGTCTACCTTTTGATCATCTTTTTACTTCGTTAGCATTGATAGTTTGCTTGTCTGCTGACATTATTATTTTATGTAGTAAGTACTAATGTATGATTTGTTGTTCTCTCATGGAAAGAACATTTCTCTCATGGAGAAAGTGGTGGGGAGGTGGGGCAGAAACTAAAATCTAATGCATCCAGAATAGAGACCTGACTAGAAAACCGTAATGGCCTCTTGCCATCTCAGATTTTCTGATACAGATATAAATCATGGAGAAGTTGTGATGTTGTTGGCTGTGCAACTTCTTTCAGATCTTAACATATATGGATGAAATAATGTTGAAGATCCTATCTTGATGATAATTTTTAAAAAATTTAGGGTCCTTGATTCTCTGACTGTATGACTTGAAACAATTTTTTTTTCCTTCTTCTTATACTTCCCCCATCTCATGGAAAACATATTGCGTAGGGTTTTTTTACATCGCCTTTTCATTTAACTGGCACCTGTTTGTAATTTCAGTGGTCAGGATTATAAATTACTAAAAAAACTGAAGCAGATGTGAATTTTGTTCTCATGGTGAGAAGGCAAACCTGGCCCAGACATGGCATAACAAAATTCCCAGTGTGGCAATGGCCATTCTTTTATAACTAGTCCATCTGGTGTTTATAGGGGTTGTCTTGTTTTGGGTTTTTTGTATGTTTGGTTGTTGGGGTTTTTTTTTACTTGTTTTTGTTTTGGTTTGAGCTTTTTTTAGATCCTCTTTTAACCTCATTCAAAGCGCACATTTTTCAAGAAGCATAGACTAATTTGTTCCAATCCATGCTATGATGTTTCTTTTTATAGGGATATGTAGTGAATAAAATTTAAAAATATAATTTAGTTGATGTCATGTGATATAAAATGGGGGTTTAATGGTCTGTGGAGTATCTTCGTACAGTTCAGTTAAGAAAAATTAATTATTTGATATCTTGTATTATTTTCTTTCTCTTTTGCCTTTTCTTCTGATGATAAAGAAGCAATTTCTTTTCTTTTTTTTTCTGGGTTATTTTATGTGTTGTAAAGACAGATATAACTCATTAGTCCTCTTAATTGCACTAATGTTAAACTACTCAGTCATGCAAGGATATGTTCAATCTGAATCTATCAAAATCATTCATCTCTGGTATCTAACAGACATTTTGGTGAATTTTGATTACAATTAGTTTGTGGAGGAGAAAAAAGCTTAATTACCTTTATGGTATTCAGAAATCCAAAAATGCCTCAACCAGTTCCTGAAGAGTTGACGAGAGTTGTCCAACAGAACATCCAATCAGTGCAATGTAAAGTTATCAACGTGCAGCATCTTCCATGGGAATATTCGCTATCTTAAAGGAAGAATAGCAAATTAGATATGTTGATTAGCATCAAATAAGTGTTTTCAATTCTGGTGTTTCTTTAATCATATGACAAAACGAATGGTTAGATTTATTATTATTCTAGCCAACATTGGTAAAGTTATACTGAAAATCCAGAAGTGGAAGGAAACTTGGGCGATTTTTTTTTCTGTGATAATGGAATGAAACAAAATAAGGGTTATAAAAAGCCCATGCATTTAGGGACAAATAATTAAATTTCTTGTCCAATAACACATACCTTTCCTCTAGTACAATTAAAGTCATGTTTGTTAAGAAAAGACAGGCCTAATATTTTCAGTGAGGTTTCAATTTTATAATCGCGTCGTTTGGGATGTCATATAAATTCTCAGCGAATTAAAAGAATGGTCTAATGGTTAACTCTGATCTGGATCCAAGTTCAGTTTGTGTCTTTTCCATAGACTTCCCATGCCTGACAAACCTCAGACAAACCCTTCTATCTAGTCCAGAATTCTCTATCTAAAAATGACAAAAATTATATTTTGACATAGCTGGTTTTGTTCTGTTCTTTGAAGTGCCGTACTGATCAGGGCCCCTGCTGTGAATGGTTTGCATTGGAATTATGATGGATTTCTCTCCTGGTGATTAGTCTATGATGGTAAGAAACATTTTCATATATTATTCGATAAATAACATGAAATAATCGGTGTAGGGTTTCTTTGCCTCACTCATCAGCACCAACTTCAAGAAAAATTATCCAGGAGATACCAGTTGGTAAATATGGAGTTACTTGGTTTCATAATTCTACATTCCAGTATTTTTTTTAGTTCTCTCCCTTCTTCTTTGCAATTATTCATCTGTACATACATCAAAATGATGAAAAGAGTCCTCACTATACAGATTTTTTTCCTGACTTCAAACTTTAAGCTTGCTCACATCTACAATGTTGTAATGATCAGCCAATGTAATTAAGAATTCTTGATGAGTGAAACTCCTTTTCATGAACAAAATACAAATGTCTGTAATAGGAGTTTTGCCTATCTCAAGATGTTATGTGATTCATCCTTGAACTTATGATTTAAAGCAAAGGAAGTACCTTTTTATAATTCATAAAAATTAGTTTTCAAAGTATATTCTTATTTCAAAAGCTAAGTCTAATACTGATTTCAGTTTCCTCTTTTCTGGGGGGTGGGTGGGCAAATAACCCTAAAAGATCAGAGAAAAAAAGCACATAGAACCAGGAGAAAAGAGAAATTAGCTCACTCTGGACTTTCTTCCCTCTCTTGTTCCATGGAAGTGATTAATGACATTTAGTGATCATTGACTGAACCACAGTGAGATACTCCCGAGCATGCTGCCAGGATAAGGGTGGTAGTTGTAATTGAATGAAACACCCTATGAAAAGCTGAAATAAATCTCTATGCTCAATTTGATAGAAATATAGAAAAAAAAGCAGATCTTCAGTATAATAATACCTCACAAGAATATCCATATTGCTGTTGAAAAGATAGGTCTAGAACTTACAATATCAATTGCATCTTCAAAATGAACTTCATAAACAAAGTTGCAGAAAAGAAGCTCCCTTGTCCCAATTAAGCAAAATTTCTTTGTATGATTGCAAACAACATGGCTACTCATAAGAAAAGAGGTGGAACAAAGAAGTGCAGCTGAAGTGGAAAACTTCTGTTCCTGTCTGCTATTATTCCTCATGTTAAGCTACTGTTCACAACAAATTTTACTTGAGGATATTCTATATAGCTTCAGAGGTGTTTGATCTAAATATGATCAGTAAAGTTAAAAACCCCTGAAAAATGGTGTTTGACATGCTTATGTTAAGTCACTCTGGTTTTGTTTTGTCATTATCCTTTTTTTCTAATCTAATGCTCATCCTATCAGTTCTTAGAAAGACCTAGACTAGTCTCTGAGTTTGTGACTGGTCTATTAACCTCCACAAGAGAGAAGACTCTCAGGATATGGATGAAGGTGTTTTGCTCATGAAGCTCAGGCAAGAATCGAGGGAGTGACTGACCATAGCTCTTACAAAGGAAACTGAACTTAGCTCAACACAAAGGGGACTGAAGGGTGGCCTTAGATCATACCAATGGTTGTGTAAATATTTTTGCCCAAGCCAATCAAGAGTATGAGCGTCTTCCTGAGTCAGCCAGACTAACATGGTGGGAGTTTATGCGTGGCTCAATCCAACAGCATAAAAGCTGAAAAAGTAAAGTGAACTTTGAAGAAAGCAATAGGCTTGAGCTAGTTTCAAACCTTCTTGGCAGCTGGGGATGCCCAGTGTTTTGACAGTGAGCAGATTATATAGACAAGTAATGAGAATCACATTTGCATTGTGGTTCAGCTGTATAGTGCAATACCTGTTTTCTGTGAAGTGTAATTTGCACGTGTATTGTGATTTCAGGACCTTGCGGTATCACTCTGCTAAATCAAAATCCTATACAATGTCCAGTATCTAATAAGTAAAGCTGGTATAAACTTTAAACCCTCTGTGTGAAATATCTAGAAGAACCTGGTCAGAGAGCATTGGAGTCTGATGGAGTTAAAATGGTTATTCACCTCTTTGGTAGTACGACTCAGAGTATCTGTTACTTGAAAATGAGCTCTTTTTTTTGCTTCAACTTTGGTAGTACGACTCAGAGTATCTGTTACTTGAAAATGAGCTCTTTTTTTTGCTTCAACTTTGGTAGTACGACTCAGAGTATCTGTTACTTGAAAATGAGCTCTTTTTTTCGCTTCAACTTGGTTAATGACAAAGAGAACTCTCCTGTTCTTCTTTTTGGTTAGGTGCTACCATGCTGATCTCTGTTTAGCTGGAATTAGCCTTCAAGTCGTATGCAGAAGACAGGTAGAACATTCTAAGTGCCACATGAATCACAGTCTTTCATTTGACCGCAACATTTTTAGGCATACTATTAAAAAATGTCAGATTTAGAAACCTTTCATTTGACATTTATCTGAAAAACCATAATGTAACTGTATATAAATGTCAAATGAGAATAAAGCTGTATTCTTATCTGTATAAATATCAAATGAATGGTTGTTTCCTCTGATATTTAGGGTTCTGAAAGGGTAGAGGTCAAGTGAGGTGCCTCCCCGGACAAAGGTTAATGGTAGTGATGAACCGGGATATTACAGAATTCTAAAGCAATAGCTCACACCCCTACCCTGGGGTTTGCTGACCCTGAGCAGTTCAAGTTAGTGACTTAGGAACAGGATCCTTCTAAGGCAGCTCTATCGTTAGCTAACACAACACTTAATTCCTGTCTCCTTCCCCAAATGCCTCTTGTACATGACATGATTTGGAGAGAGATATGAACTCAGGTATTCCACTTTCCAAGTGAACACTCAAATCACGAAATTATTCGTTATTTTACAGGGTGTCTTATTTTCACACTTGCTGAAATAGAACCGTAAACCAGTTAAAAATTAAGTATATTCAAATAGCAACAGTGGAGATATAAATGAAAGCATCCAGATCATGTATGTCCTTCATACTAAGATCCATAACATTTGTACTTTGTGAAATCCGTCTGCTTTTCATCAGGTATCAGCAGAACAGAATTACTACCCAAGTAAATTTTGGGGTAGCCACCGCATATGTAAGAACATTGACTGCATTATGAGTGATCTAGAATTATTACATTAATCATCATAGGGATCTCAAAAGTTTTTGAAAATTTGTCCGTCAATATCTAAATAGGTCCCAAAAGTCAGTTTGTCCTGAATAACATGAAAGAGCACTAGATCACTCAGCTTGGGAACAAAAAGGTTACCATACAGTTCAATAAACCAAGAAAACAAATTCTTCCTCTAAAACATGAAGGAACTGTTAATTTTGTTATCTGTTTATAAGCATCCATAACATAAATGCTTCCTGTCCAAAGCCATAACTAAAACGCTAAGTAGAAAACAAATCAAAACCATCATTGCCTAGAAATGCACATAGTATTCACATGTAAGACCCTAAATATGTTGGTGGAATGCACACACTATTATAAATCTGGAAATGTTGAGATTCACAATTCCAAGTGCTGATACTCTTATACACTGTAAGTGCAGACCATAAAATTTAAACATAATAAGAAATGCTATTTTACAACACCTGTTTGAAGTACATTAGCATACTGTAATAATATAATTACGGTCTTAAAAGAAAGTCGAGTTCAGGAAAATGGTTGCTATATCATCACATTTCCAGTGGGGGGGGGAAATCTATCCTCACCTATCTGGCAGGTAAATCACAGTATGCCTCGTCCTCCCAGCCCTCCCAAAAAAAGGAAAAAAAACCAATCCCAAGATTAAAAATAAATAAATAACAAACAAACAAAACTACAAAACAAAACAAAAAAACACCCTGAAATTCCAGGGTAACATCTGTTCTGTGCCCTATGTAATAATCATTTCACCTACCCATTGCAATATCCTAGAACTCTTCAAATGTGAAAAATCCTCCATAGGCAGGTCCTTAGCAGTTTCTTAGGAGAGCTAGAGCTGGGAACAACCACCTCAAGCCTGTCCTTTCTGTCCTATTTTGTCATTCACTATTTAGGAGGATTCCTTTTATATTGCTGGGACTTCATTGTCCGTAAAACTGTGATGCCCTCTTTGGAGTCTGAAGTGTACATCAATGTCTCTTGTCTCGAACATGCTGAGCCGCAGCAGGGCTGCCCCTGTAGCTTGCAGGCGTTGAGCTACGTCTTTACTCAAGGTTGTGCCGGTAGGTTGGCCCCTGAGGATCCCTACTTAGACAACTACCTGTCCCAGGATAACTAAACAAGAGATTCTACTAGGCAACCAGGAATCTAAAATTCAGTTTTGTAATGCTGCCTACAGATACCCAAATCCACTTGCAATTTCTCCTCTTGATGCTTTACGTAAAATAATTGTTTTCTTTCTTAATTTCACTGACATTCTACTGCTGCACAAGCAAGGGAGTTTAGGTTGGATTCACATAGTCAGTGAATATCTTATGACATAAAAAGGCCTAGATATGGGCTCGAGTCTCTTCTTCCCCATAAGACATATAGTCAATTCAACTTCTTTCTCTCTTCAACTCTGCAAACATCGGAAGATGTGTGAAATGAACAAAGTATGTGTATATAAGCATGATGGGTAAAGAGTGTTGATGTTGAACCTGAAATGAAACTAAGGAAAGCATATGATGTGTGAAACATATGGCAATGCATATGTATGAAGTTTGGATCAGGATATGCATCACAAAATAGTAATAGGTTTTTATTCTGGGAGGAGAGAGTGATAAAGCAAAGGGGAATAAGAACCTCACACTAAAAACAAGAGAAGTTGGAATCTCCTTCCTCTTTGCTATTTGGCATTTCCTCTTGAGAGAAGCGGAGGAAGTATTTAAATATTTTATAACCTTCATTATTGGAACATACATCTCTTTATTACATTTTTGGAAGCATGTGTTCTATTTGAAATCAGTTTGGATGTATAAATATTTTTAGGAGATGATTATTCTCTGTATGTAGGTGGAGAAGAACATCGAATTAGTGAGATCTTGCTTTCGTGAGTAACAGAGCAGCTGGCATTATCCCTCCTTTCCCTCCGCCTCCCTGGCCAAGGGAAAACACCTCTTCTCCTCAACTTCAATTCCCAAAATAAAATAAGAAATAGTTTTGGCTTCCCTCTCTCCATCTGCTTCTCCAGGTAATAGTGAAATTGCATCTGACGTGTTTGCAATCCTTTTACCGGGTCATTGTGAAAGCGTAGGGAAAGTGAAAAGGAATGGCACGAAGCTATCACAGAGCTGTAGAAAACAGAGGCAGAAAAGAACTTGCAGTCTATTTCCCCACCTGAATGTCTGTTTTGTTCTCAAAGACATTTAGTCCTTGGGACTCACAACTGTTACCTAATCTTCTCTACCCTTTACACGTAAACAGCCAAGTTCAGATGCGTAAGAGGAGCACCAGCTCCTCTTTATCCAACAGGTGAAGCACAGGTCTCACCGTCGTGAAGAATAAGTGCAACTGTCTGTGGCAGTTCAGTGCCCTATGGTCTTCACCTTCTGCATTCAGATGGTGGTAGAAATGAAAACACCCACCGGTAGTGCTGAAAAAAAGAATCTGCTCCCCAGTTCTGGTAAGATATAAACTTCTTTGAAAGGGTTCAAGTCCAAGAAAGCTACTCAAGATCACTATTTGGAAAAGGCTTCAAAGACTTTGTCCCTCCTCTATACGGAGATGCGCTAACAGAGCAACAAACAGTAGCAGGAGCTATGGCTCTAGTTTATCTGACTGAAGCCTTGAAATCTTTAAATCTCTTTTTTCTACTATTGCATGAATTTATTTTTTGGCATTCAACAGAGTTCAAACTTCATATGGCTCAGAGGCCTATTCTGTTCACCTCTCACGATCGCATATTTTTTTTGCTTAGATTAAAAGAACCGGGTTTGATGGAACATCACTGAACTCTTGAACCTGAAATCTGGTCCAACATCTTCTCTAAGAAACCACTGCAGAAAAATAACAACTTCATCTTTACAGAAAACTATGAACTCTTTCTCTCTTTGTTACTCATGGGTAAAAGAAAAGGACAATTGTTTAAATCTCATCAGAAAAAAATACAATTGTCATGATTCAGAAAAGGTTTGAAACTGGATAAAAGTGGAACTAGAATATAATCAAACAATAAAAGGAATATCATCATTACAGTTTATTTTGCAAACTAATTATACTAGAAGACTGTGACCACTAGAGTGAAGTATCCAGGTTAAAACTGATCATGGATGACACTGCAGTGGACTTTCTAGTTGCTCATGTTATCACATAATTAAAAACATTCAGATTTTCTTCTGAAGGCTAACTCAAGATAATTCAAGCAAGTAGAGATAGGCATGAAATCCTCAAGATAGCAGAGTTTGTTCTAAACCAGCTAAACAGATTTATCTGTAATTTCACACAGACTGGAAAATATTTTGCTGTTTTCTTACTCTTTTGCCATCAAAGATTTAACATTAAATATAAACATAAATGAAATTTAAAATTTGATTTAACTATTACAAAAAATGTGTAAAATTAAGTTTTTGCTTTACGCATCTAGGTTTTTTTAATAAAAATATATTGACCAGCTTCATGTAGATGGATGAATCTCAATTTTGGACAGCCTGTATGCTTTGGAGTTTTTACGCAGTTTTTGTTTGGCTCCTTACGAAGATTGGGGCAATATACAAAATTTTATTCTAGAATAATGTTTGGAATTTTGAACGATGCCATATTCACTGCTCTTTGAATTACATGCTTGGATAGTAGCCATGGCAATCTGCAGATAGTTAACTGCTTTAATAAGTAATTTGAAGAGTCTCTAACACGTGTGTGTGTCTATTCTCAGTTAACAAACAATAAAACTGAGGGACTCAGACTAAATAATCATTTCAGACTTACTTTACTCTTCTTAGTAACTTACCGGGCAAATGTGTAGTCTTCACCTCTTACGCCTTTCCAGCTCTTCTGCGGTAACTAATCTGGCTATTCCTGTTGTCTTCTCTTTCCATTGTGTCTTCTCCCAGCTGAAAAACAACAGACAAAACCTAAAAACCCAGCTTCAATACATAACTAACAAAACTATGTGAATTGTACTTTTTTCATTTGTTTGCATGATGCATCAGTTTGCCAAGCTTATTTTTTACATTTGAAATCTTAAGACATCTGGAGGTAAGGAACATGTCTTTTTCTATAATTGTACCACTCCCAGAACAACAGGAATTAGACACTGATTAAGCCCTAATGTCATATAACTATTTTATCATTGTCACCCATGCTAAACAAATACATTTGCTTGAAACAAAGCATGTTGAATGAGCAACATTTAATGAATCCCTGCCTTTCACTTCACTAGTAACAGGCATGTTAAAGCAAAATAACACTCGTGTAGATCTGGAACGATCCTATTATTTTTAGTGGAATTATTCCAGACCAATATAGACATTAACTGAGAATAAAAAAAGCCCCAACTCCACAGGGAAAAGAGCAAAATAAGTGAGTTTTAGATATACATGTTTATTTTGCCCAGGTTGTGAAACTGACTCAAGGCAATTCTCTAGAATGTGAAGCCCACTGATAATCCTGTTCCACAATTTACTTCAATGTTAGAATAGTTATTCACTGCCTTTTTGCAGATGCACATTTTAATTAAGTTGATTTTGATGAATATATTATTTATAAACCCACAGTACTAAAAGGTCACGAACTGCAGTATCTTAATTTATTGAGATTTTGATTCTGAACTATTTATCAGATCTGGCTACAAGAAAGAGCTGGCTGCTTGTGGGAGAAGTGTCACTTTCTGGTCATTTGAATCCAATTATGAAAGACTTACACACAGAACATTCCAAAATAGCATCGCTGTCGCTATGACTGCATGTCACTTTTGTCTCCATATCATTGGTTTTAGAAACTTTACACAAAATGAATTGCGTCAACCTTTTGTTTCTTTTTCTTTCCTTTTTTTAAGGCAACCTCAGAATTTCCTGATCGAGTTGAGATGGAGCAATAAGGACAGATTTTCCTGAGTGTCCCACAGACACATAAGTCATTTGGTTCATATGTGGGTGGTCTTTGACTTATTCAGCTCACTCTGTTATAGACTCCCTAACACATCCAGTCCAATTAGATAGATGCGCAGGATGGTCTTTACAAAATACCATTCAGCCATGTATCCTGCAACAAGCAACTACAAGTCATCTCCGGGGCACTGATTTATTTCTCATTGCCCTACCAATTTAATGACCTTATGATTTACACTGATTATGGAAATCCCTCCTTGGCAAGCAAAGTAATTATCCATCAATCTTAAATTCTTTAAGGGAAGCAAATGTTTATTTTCTGTCTGCATAATAAGTTTTATGTCATTTTTAATGTCATGACTCCCACATGCACTGAAGATATATGTAGTGACTTCTAACGTCTCACAGAATGTCAATTGGAAATGCAATTTGACAACAGGCTTAGCTTCTATTGTCTGAATATTTGGCATTATATAATGAAGATGGTTAAGTCCTCTGCTTGGAAATGCATATGTTATCCTAAGACAAAACTATGAACAAATTCTGTGGTCCAGTTATGAGGCCCTACAGAAAATTCTCAGTGAGAGAAATAGCAGCTTTCAAGTACATTTAAATATCAACTCTGCAAATAGAGGTTGAGAATCAAATGGATGGATCATACCTTAGCACAAAGGGCTGAAGCTCATGACCTCTTGCAGCCCCCTTTGCTACTGTTTTCCTATAATTCTTTGATTTAGAGTGAGGATTACAGCATTGTGAGTTTATTTTGAAATGAAATAGGTTTTGAGTGTAAATCAGAAAAATCTAGGTTGCACTGCACTATTTGCCAGACTAAAATGTTCGACATGCTCTTCTGGAAAGCTTATATTATTTTGGATATTTTTAACGTTGTTGGTTTTTACTGTAGAACTCACAAATGGAAAGGTTCTTAAAACCTGAAGACCAAGGAGAGGTCAGCATCCAAGGAAATGGAGTTTTACAGATGTGCCAGTGAGTCCTCCAACTTGGCTCCTTCTCAGCCCTGCTCCTCAAAGGTTACTCACACACAGTGGATCAAATCACTGCTGATGCCACCTTAACTGTTTAGTTCCATCTTTTTCATTATCTCCTCCCAGTCTCTGCAGATTGATTGACATGTATCCTCCATAAATAACCTTTGCATTTCACGACTCACAGTATAGCAGCTATGTAAGATGATGAAGGCCCTTCCACTCTTTTTGAGTTTGATGGGAAGATTCACTATTTGCAAGAACTAGTATGGATGGCAGTGGTGGTTGAAGTTGGGTACAGAAATGAAGTTAGTGAGGTTCCAATATACAGCATGAATAATACAGATGAGATACTAGAACTATTCCTGTCCATACATTCAAGTTACTGGAAATGATAGAAGAAAACTTTTCCACTTCTCCAGAGCACTATATATCAAGAGATTTTAGATTTTACAGCCTATGCTCTACACTTTCCCCATGGAAAATGCCCATTAATTGGGCATGGATACGGTTTTCCTATGATTTGGAAATTACTTTATTTCTGAGTTCTTAATTCTCTTCTATAACAGCTCAAAACCAAGACTTATCAGAGGTAAAAATTTTAGAGAACAAGATCCTGTGAAAATTTAACAAATAGGAAATGTCACCTTCTACAACTCAGGTGATATTGCCAACTCAGTGTAAGAAGGCCTGCTTTAACTTTTCACATCTGACTTCTCGTGTTGAAGTGAAGCAAGAAAATCTAGACAAGCCAACAAATACTCTTTCTCCCTGAAATCTGCAATTACATGTTTTTCTTAAAGTTAATGTCACCAGAAATGACAGTCACATACACCTTTTAAATCCTGAAAAGGAAAATCTTAATGTTATCTTAATGCAACACTGTCATTTGATTGGCCTGGTACAGAGATGGCACATGTGGCCTATTACAAATTTCATTACAGACAAAAACTTATTTTTCTTCCCTAGAGCTAGTGGAATGAGGCCAATCAAAAATTTCAAATTTAAACCACTCTGTCCCATCTTTTAGGTAGAGGAGAAAACCAACCTTGAATGTTTTTCCCATATTCTCAGCACTACAAATTTCAAGTACCTCAGCAACTCCAGCACCAAGTGGAACAGATAGATTTATGTCCACACTACTAAAGTGTAGCCTCTTTTGAGGTAGATTGCCCACATCCAGCCTTTCGATCTCATTGCCTTGTGGTCCCCATGTGGTCCTCTGTTGCCTTAACACATTATCATCTACTTTTAAAATTTAAAAGTGTCTATAATAATGCAACAGCTTCATTGCAGCCAAACAGAGAGGTTGATTTTATAGCAGAAAACTGATGTAACAGAAAAGACTGAGGTAGAGACATGAGGGTGCATTTGAGGGTGCTAAACATTCTGAGATTTTTTTTTTTTTAAGACTGTGTAGGTAGAAGAAGCTAAATTTGATGCTCTGATGATTTTATTCATCCTGCGTTTTGGGAGAACTCCAATTCCAGCTTTGGAATGATCGAAAGTAAGCCAAGGAGCTGAGTGGATCACCAGGGATCCAGTGCCTGAGCCTGCTTCCTGGCCATTGGTAGCACTTTAGATACCCCTTGTGTAAAGGGCTCTACAACACAAATAACACACACCTCAGTTCAGCAATTTTCACTTCCTGTTCATATCCTCAGCGTACACTGCAAAACAACACCTAGCTCTAGGAAAAGCTGCAGGATTAAGAGCAAGAGCTTTGAATCAGGCCCAAAGAAATACAAAAGTAGATACTGCGAGACAACAAAATATGGGGACTGAAACACAAAACCAGGAATATTGCTAGTCAGTTCCGATTTTATGGAATTAAAAGCCATTAAACAAACAAGAAATTTTGAGCAGATTAGTTTGTCGTTTACATTAAATTTCTAGATTTTAGGCATTTCATTTAGCATTGAGGAATACATATGGAAAAGTCAATATAAAATAGAGACAGATCACAAGCCACTCTGTTAATGGGGAAACTTATTAATTGGAGTTTTTCCAGTGGAGTCAGATGACTTCATTTCAATATTTATCCCTATGGCCTAGTTTAAAACTGAAAACTTCCACAGTTGTTTAACGAACTTGCATTTTAACACAACTAAATGCGAGAAGATCCATGGAGGACATACTAATGTGCGTCTTATCCACAGAATGCATGCAGATGTCTTTGCGAGATCCGAGTCTGTATATAAACACACCTGGGTTTATCATTACTCCCTAAGTGATGCTATGCTAAGATATCTAATTTATTAGAATGCTGGCATTCATAATATGGAGACAAATAATTGGATCAATGATGCAGTATTTTGTGAGATTAGTGGCTTGCTGAATTTAATTTTGATGGTCACTTTTCAAATTAATTACAAATTAAGATAAAACCACAAGAATGATGTTAAAAGTCTGTTTTAAAATATGGCCTTCCATCACAGATTAAAGGCACTGCACTGAGAAGAAAGACTGGAAAACTTATCCTAGTTCATAAGTACTTCCATGCTTAAGGCTGCTAATGAACTCAGAAATTTTACTATTACAGGTTATTTTTTGTCACAGCCCTGTTCTGTTTCAGGTTATTTCCCTGCAGTGGAGCCTGTAGAACATGATGTCTGCTCTTGTCCCTGCAGTTTCAGTTCATAATTCAGAATCTTAGTTTAAAATTTACTTTTATGAGTTGCTCAAGCTAAAATGCCAGTTCAGACTAGACTGGGTAAGACAGGGATGCACATGCCATTAATTGACCCTATAGTTGAGAGCAAAACCCTCAAAGAAAGGATCAGGGTGAAGAGCTGGCACTGGGGATGGCTTGAAGATCTGAGGCAAGATTTGTCAGTTACTATGGCCTGATCATGAACATGCGTCATAGAAACAGCAAGTGAGTAAAGGTATTCTGTTATGGTAACGTAGACAGATCATTTTAAAAGGAAAATCTATTGTAAGTCTTTGAAAATAACTGCTAGGTAGACTAAAAGCAGCTGGGAATTACCCAGTCTGTTGAAAAACAAAAAAAGTATGTCATGCAAGATTCTATTCTGAAATTAATTTTTTTGTAGATTCCAGCTAGTTTTTATCCCTTTTAAATTAAATTCAGGCACATTTTCCAAGAAAACACAAGGTTATTATATTTAGAATACATATAAAATATTTCAAACACATGTTTGTATTTTTCAGATGTGAGCATTGGTGGAAAATGATGTACTTGCAAATATTTTTCTACAATATGAAAAGCAGTTATTTTCCAACTATTTTAATACGTCTTTAACAATCAGTACATCCAATATGAGACTTAAAATAATGAAATGTCTTTTAATTGTGTGGTTACTACATTATTGGAGTTTGTGGAGTTGAATCATATCTCTAATTGTGAATTTCCACCCACTACAGATTTATAACATTTTATAGACACAGCTAATCTTGTCTGAACCATACATACAATCTATAAATTTTACAATATTACTCTAACAATTTTTCATGAATTATTAAAATGCATTCTAAAACCGAATTCCATCTTTAATACATACTGTATCTTTCTTGAAATACAAGAATGTAATGCAATTTACAGCATCCTGAAACAGTTATTTTTGTATACATTTCTGCCTTTGTTATCCTCCTTCAAAAATTATTTCCCACACCATAGATAAATTCCACTGAACATTTTTGAGTTCCTGATTTCAGGTAAGTTTCTCTGAAAGACAAGCCCATAACCGTATTTGCAAGACTATCCAGCCTCTTTATCTTTCCCTCTTACCTTCCTAATTACCTGTCTCATTTTAGGTATTTTTAGGAACCCTCATTTGATATCTAGAAGCATCTACTTGCAAACACGATTTTTCAGGACATTGAATTTTACTATAAAACAAGCCTTTGCCCTATAGAATTTTTTCCCTTTTTTCTGTGGTTCACTCAGACCCCCTGTATAGCACATAGACTTATGCAGATCCCCGCACCCTTTATCACAGCAGTACATGATACCCCAAGTATACGAGATCTAAAGACGGGTTGTTTTTGTAGATGCACCAAAGAAACAAAAGAAAACACAATGGAATTTAAAAACGTGCTTGAGATCTGCACGGTGATTCACCAGTTATTTTTATATTGGAAACAGAATTGATCTGAAAGTTACGTATGTCTCATAGATCACAGGTCCGTGGTCTTTGCAAACATTCCTGAAGACAGGAGAAAAGAAGAAAAAATACTAACATCTTAATTGACTATTTCCCCCATCCTTCATCTCTGCATTTTGTAGCATACAATCAAGTAGAATATAGGAGACAAGCAAACTATGAGAACAGCTGTGAGATGTTTTTCCTTTGGATCTTCTTTTTGGTTTGAGGGGTGGGGGATTTGTGTTTGTTTGGGGTTTTTTTTGGTTTTTTGTTTGTTTGGTTTGGGGGGTTTTCCTTTATTTGTTTGTGGGTTTGTTTGTTTTGTTTTGGGTTTTTTTTTTTGTTATTGTTGTTTGCTTGTTTGGGTTGGTTTGTTTGTTTGTTTAATACTAATAACATTCCTACTAGTGACCACTTCATACTGTTTTATCATGAAAAATATAAGAAGGTTTGGTTATGTTGGAAATGTCAGGGCCTTGGGGAAGAAAACATGGAAAACAGATGTTTGTTGTTTAAGGTTACAATGTAATTAAACCAATGGGACTAATATTACTTATATGTCATTACTTAAGGAGCAGCTGTTCCTCCCACCTCCGGCTTCATTGATTGGATCGTGGATATTTTCCACCCCCATAACACTGTCTCCTTGTCAGTGTAACTTTCGTCTTTCTAGTAAATTAGAAGGCAAGGTTAACATAAATTTAAAGGGACCATCCTCAGACCTTTAGTAAACAGAGGTTGCTAAAGGCATTGTTATTCTTTACACTTGTAAGCATTACAGGGAATTTAGCTTCATTCTGCTAATTTTGCCCAACCAGAAATTCAGCCCATCTTACAATTAGAAGGATAACACAATTGTGGATAACAGGTTCATATTATTTTATAGGAACTCATATTAGTTCCTGGAAAAAAAGTGAAATGTAGCCCTGGTAGAATCCATGCTAAGTTACAGGTTAATGATGGTAGAAAATTTATAAGGAATATGAGATAATGTCATATCTTGAGAAGAACTGGAGAAAATAGAGCATTTGTATAGATGTCAGTAGGATCAGGGAACTTGTAGTGGCCTATTGATGTCTGTGCCTCCAGGACACAGCTAGCTTGAGGAACATAAAGACCACCAAACTGTACCAAATTTAGCATTTTCCAACTAGTTTCATAATTTTCATCATCATCAATATCTGATGAATGTATATCCTGCACTATAGGAGATTTATATTCTCTTTATAATTTTTCTCTCCCTATGAGTTCCAGGGCTTATTTACACAGGGAAATTAATGTGCAGTAAGCTACAGTAGAACAGTTAAGCAGGTGGCTTGATTAATATATCACTCTTAGATTATATCATGATACAAAAAGATTAAGCAACGTCTTACTTTATCCAGGGAGTTAGCGTATTGTGCTGCTGGCTCATAATAAATTCTGTTCTTAGCCTTCTGCGAATCAGTTTGCCTTTGCAGGGTAGTCCAAAGCCTATCGTACAGTTAAAAATAAAAAAATGGGTGGTATCCTCATCTGTTCAGCACCTCATGACTTTTAGTTGACATGAAGTTCTTCACCTGTGTTAACTCCCAGGGTAGACACTGTTTAACTTCTGTACAGGCCTCTGGAGAGGCTTATTACTTATCTTATAAACAAATATTTTTATTAACTTAAAACTCCAGTAATACAATGAGTATTGCTTGAGTTTAAAAATGGCTTGGATAAAAGTTGCAAATCTTTATGTCCTTCACTGTTTTGCAACCATTACTGTACCCCTTCTTAGGCACCCATCATTTTCTGTTTCTCTGCATATAGAATATTTTATGTTTGCACTTATTTTTACTGTTAAGATCTGAACATCCCTCATTTCCGCTCTTCTTGTACTTTAGTGCGATTATTGATTTGTATTTGAAGGTGCGTTTGCAAATAGTAGCTAAAAATTGTCCTGTTATGAACTTGTCTATAGTAAAAATATAATCTTGAATTAGCAAGTTAATCAACTCAGCTAAATACCTGACTAGTCCAACCATGGGATTTCGAATCTTGGGTTAAAACTGAATTGAGTGCATGTAAGGATTTTCTACAAATAGTAAAATGCCTGAAAACCAACTGTTTTAGTTGTTTGCTGATTTAATAGTATGAAAACTTCTAATCAAAACAGTTTGATATTTTATTTTAGTATCTATATGGTCATTTTCCAGCAGCGAAGTAAAATCATTTACTGTTACTAAAACAATAGTTGACACTGTTAAACACATTCCAAACCAAATGAAAACTTTCTTTCTCATGGTGATGGATTTTTGTAAATGACTAATGAGAGCTTTATGCATTTACATTTGTATAATACTTTTTAAGAAGATTCCAAATAATCTAAATTTTCCCTGAGAGTCAGAGCCTGGAAAAGTGGAAGTCAGATTATAATCTTTTTACAAATAGCCTTGGCCCACGTTTAACACCAAATGCTTTGATATACACAATTCAAACTATGTGCATGTATGTGTGTAAATACTAAAAGACAATTCATAAGCTTCTTAAACATCATGACACCAGTCATATGGTGCTATTGTCTGGCATGGCATTACCAGGCAAAATATTTGAAGCACCTGATTCTCAGTTCTGAAATATATTGAGGCACTGTCTTGGCTTTGGCCTTTAAAATCTGATCCCTGATTCTCGAAGACAGTTAAACTTATGTGAAATTCAGCTTTTGTGAAGGAAATTTCACTTTGGATTTTTGCTTCAGAAAATGGATTTTAAACATTTGATAACATTTTGCAAAAATACATAGCTAATAAGAAGTGCTGTGTACTATAATATTCTTTTGGAACTTTTCTGTGGAATTTTAGAGCAGGTAACGTATCTACCAGCTTGCTACCAAGCTAAACGTCAGCCTACAGAGATGTGTCAAGTTAGAGCCTCTTTTTATCTTGGTCATACAAGTGGTCTACAGAACATGAATTTCACTTTCCAAGGCTAATTAAATGTTTTTCTTGTTAAAATTGACCACCATTTTAAGTGTCTGAAAGGGCTTAATTTTTCATCTCTCTGATGAATTTGAAGTGTACAAGTAAAAATGTTTTGACAGAGATGTCACTCTTTCTGTAAGGGGAAGAGATGCCACGATTATTAAAGCAGAGTTGTGATACCTGGACCAGAAATTCGGAAGAGGTTTATAACCATTAGGGTTTCTGGAACAGTTTTCAGTTCAAGTCCTGGGGGCAAACAATGTCTGATGATGTTGGTCCCTGAGCAGGGTATATAACAGACCGTATAGCGTAGCTGCCGCCTGCGCTAGGGGATTGGACACAGCGATCCCACAGAAATTCCTTCATCTGCTGCTATGGAGACAAACTTGAAACTAGGACTGCTTAGTCGCTAAGGACTAAGGACAGTTCAGAAGTATTTAATGAATTCAAGTATAAAGTCTACTTATACTTCTTACAGGCTTGACTTTCATATTTTGAAGTATCTATATATAATGTATAAAAATCATATAAAAAATTAGAAGGTGTACTATAAGGTACAGCCAAAATTTTCCTGATTACAGTTGATAGAAGGGAAAGATCTCTTTCTTGGTATAAGGAGCGTATTAATAGAATCAGAGTCATTTTGGTTGGAAAAGACCTTTAAGGTCATTGAGTCCAACCACAAAGCCAACACTACAAAATCCACCTATAAACCATGTCCCTAAGTGCCACATCTACACGTCTTTTAAACACCTCAGGGATGGTGACTCAGCCACTTCCCTGGGCAGCCTGTTCCAGTGCTTCACAACTCTTTCTGAGAATAAATTTTTCCTAATATCCAATCTAAACCTCCCCTGGTGCAACTTGAGGCCGTTTCCTCTCATCCTATCACTTGCTACTTGAGAAAAGAGACCAACATTGCACTACAACCTCCTCTCAGTTAGTTGTAGGGAGCAATGAAGTCTCCCCTCAGCCTCTTTTTCTCCAGACTAAACAACTCCAGTTCCCCCAGCCACTCCTCATAAGATTTGTGCTCCAGATCCCTCACCAGCTTCATTGCTCATTTGACTTGACTTCTTTTAGGCTTTTATATTACTGTCTATCACCACAGGATCGGAACGGTTGGATAAGAGGGGACTTCCCAAGGAATGAATGAAGTGCAGGCCAGGTACCGTGTGCTCCAGCAATCCTCCACAGGAAGGTGGGGCCAAAACAATGGTCTTGAACTTTTTAGAAAGTGTTTTAAGTAGTGTTTTATGTACAAAGATCAGGGGATGAAGCAAGGGGGCCAGTTTGTCTTTACTTTCTGCCCTTCACCAGTGCTGAGAAAGTTGTGGGGCATCAGTTACTTCAAGGTTGCGTTTGAGTTATGTACTCAAAGTATGAGACACTTTACACAGAGGAACCTACTACACCATAAAATGTTACTCTCTATGCTGACTATGGGGTAGTGGAGTTGCAAGTGAGGTCAGAACCTGTTACTCACAATACAAATTTTCAGAAGAAACTGCAGATAGTTCATATGTAAATGTTTTGAATTTGCAAGTACAGGCTGTTCTTCCAACTCATTAGCTCATACTTTATGCTCTGCCAAATTGCCAATTATAATACTCCAAAAAACATAATCTTGAGCAAATTGTAGAGAACAGTGACATTCATAACAATAGATTAATGTCAAGTATTTTAGTATCAGCTGCATGATATACATGGTTTGGGTTGAAGGAGGTGATGAGTCAGAAGATTTCGGATTATCCATTTTGGAACTACTTTTTAAAATTTAATTTTTTGTTCGCATTGATTTTAATATCATAGACCAGAGTCTTTTCATAGAGATTTCACACTATGTGAAATGCACTCTGGAGTTCAATTCAGGGAATTTCAATTTTCGTTATCAGCTTGAGGCACTAACACACAATTTGCAAAGATGCTGAGGGTCCTTGATTTCCCACGGTTTCAATGAAAGACTCAGGTTTCTGCATTTCTTTTGTACCTTTTTCAGATCGACAAGAAGCTGAGTAGGCACCCTCCTATCCCATTGAATTAAAAATGAAGATACATCACATCATTGGAAACTGGACTCAAAAAAAAAAAAAAAAAAAAAAAACCAAAACCACACAGCCACAGAACTCTAGGCCTAACTCGTGCTCTCATCGCACTGCTAAATCCTCAATCATCTCAGTATTCATTTACCCACTGAATCCTGAATTTTGATTTTCCTAAAAATGAATAATATGCAATGACACCTTTTCAACCTAACAGAAATATATATATTTTTGGTTCAGATGAAACAGTCCTTTGTAATACAGAGTACAATAGCACTTGACTACCACAGTTGACAAGAACTTGCTCTACGGGTACTTTGTAGGCATTTGTATCTATCTGTTTATGTGCATGCATGTATAGAGGCTTACAGTCTCATCAAAACAAAATCAAGCCACCTCAGCTGCAAAACTCCCCTCAAGCTGACAAAGCTACATGTATTTATACTTGCTACAGATCTGTCCTAAGGATTTTTGCTAGTAAGGCCTGGTGTAATGCCCACTAAAGTCAGAGAGGTGACCAGAAGAAAATACTCAGAATACATAATGACACAAAATACAAACTATATAGAGGGAGGAAATGGTTGTTTTTCTTTCCAGGCATCAGAAAAACACTAGATGAGAGATACTCGCAGTTGTACAAAAGGTTTGGAGAAGTTTCTCTTTTACCCACGCCACTGAATCACCCTTATGTCAGGCTCCATCTGTAGAATCCTTACTCATGTAAATAATATAGGGCTTCATGTTTTCTTCAGTTATTTTTAAACCTTTGGATTTCTCTTGAAATTAGAAGAGGAAAAGGTAATCTCACGAGCCTGATTTTGCCCTGTTTCTAGCAAAGTTTGGTTTTTATTTGTGGAAAGGGGCAGAAACATTAATAGGAGGAAAACAGGTTTTTAAATGAAAGAAAATGTAAGGTTATAATGAGTTGACACGAATTTCACACTTACATTTACCAGTAAAATTAAAAGCGTACTATTGAACATTTGCTGTGAAATCAGTATAAAGAAATTAAAGTTGTTTCCCTTAAGAACATTGGCTATCCAAGAGAGTTGTCAAATTTACAATAATTTAACTGCCATAAATCAGACCCTATTTGAAAAATCTTATATTGTAAATTATCTCTAAGTTAATAACCCTATTGGAATAATATTCTCATATCTGAAGCAAAACAACTGTCTGCTCGTTTGTGCAGGGAGATACAAACCACAGTTGGCAGTAACTGATGTAATATAATCAAGTAGGAAAGAAAGAGTTATTGAAATACAGAAAATTCTACGTTATGGAAATATTTATATCGCACTTATTTCACGTTCATGCTATTGAAAAGCCTGAGCAGTCACTGTATACATCCAGACTGTGGCATGTGAAATGACTAAAGTAAGTAAAGGCAGTAACCAAAACTTTTGAAGTAGGGGTTGGGATGGGTAGGGAATATTTTGAGATCCTCCAGTCAGTTCAAAGGAGTGACAGACAGTACCGTTGGGTCCTATGTAAGCTCCTCAAGTCTTGCAGTGTGTTATCAATACAATCACCACAGTTCACGCCATTCACGAATTTTTAAAATTTTCAGTGACAACAAATGAACGTACTTATTAATAATATTGAGCGATCTTTCTTATGACCTGTAAGTTGGTGATGAAACATCAGCCAGTTCTGCCTTGCAGCAGTCCTGTGAGATACTGTTATGTCTCTACACAAGGAGAGACCATAATATAGTCTTAAGCGTAAGCCATTTCTGCAAGGTCTCTGTGACAGCTAAGAATAATAAAGTGGCATAAGAATTTATTTATCTTGGTGACCGGCTATTTAAAGAAAAGCCTATTTTATATATGGTCAAACAAATTAGGTTCTTTGCTTTGCATATGGGTTTACATTTCCACTTCATTTAAATTCTGATCCATTTCAAAATTCTTGTTTATTCTAAATCTAACCAAAGAGCTGCCTATTCGTCTCCTCACAGTCTCTATTGTTCATAATTAAGAAATTAATACCTAAACCATTAAATTATTGTATTATAATTATGTAATTAATATAATTTCATTATACAGGAAAATATGAAAGTCAGAAGGTTACTGGAAAACCAATTAATTACGAAAACCACAACAAAACAAAGAAACAAGCATAACCACTGAAAAAGCCAAAACTCCAGACTATGTTAAGTTAAAAGACACCAAAGAGAAAATATCAAAATCTCAAGTAAAATTTGTTGACGATTATTAGGAAAGCTGTCATATGAGTATCCTAATAAGATATGTAACCGCAAATGAAATTATAAATAACTAGAGAAAAATGGCTGAAATTAAATAACAGAAAGTAATACAACGAGAGATAAACCTGCTATACTTCCAAAAGCTGCAGATAGAAGCTGAAGAAATAATTTGTTATTTTAAGTATCAGAGAATAGGTACTCGAGTTACTGAGGGTGTGAAGAGACTTTATTGATGTGAAAATAAATTTTGGGAAAACATTTCTAAAAATATTAAAGCAAATTATTTTGTGACTATGAAAAATGCTTGTCCTGATTTCAAAGTGTAAAGAGAGCAGTTGCCTAAAGGATATACAACTGGTAATCCCACACAATGCAAAACGAATCATGAAAAATGTAAACTTTTGGGGGGAAGAGAGGGAATTTGTGTAGTGAAAGCCACTGATTCTAGTAGGTCCCTTCTCCCTCACACTGAGCAGCAGACAAGAAAGTGGAAATGTATTAACAGTTCTGTGACATCTGTCAGATACTGAGCTCTACCAGCCCAGGAATCCACTGTTATTTTATACTTTACTATGTGGAGCATTTCTAAAGAACGGTTCAAAAAGCAGCATACCCACAAGAAAAAAACTTCAGTGAAACTTGAGTCAAATTTCTAGTCCATCCTCTACTAATACAACATAATTTGTGAAACTATCTCACATTAAGAATTCTGTTGTATTGCTTGCTTGGTAGAGGCGTCCATAGCCTCAATTAATAATTCTCATTTAATTTTTTTATAGTAAATATATAAATCTCATACCTATAAATAATTCTAAAATGTTAATAAAATAATATAATCTCCTAAGTAAAACAGAGACATGAAATGCATTCATATCTAGTTTTGGAGGGTGAAATCTGTTTGAATACCCACAGTATCTGTATATAAAAGTATATAATTATATATTTCAAACAACCTGGAAAATATGTAATTAGCCAAATGTAGTATTGAAACAAATAGGAGTATATTTGAGTGATATTCTTTTTGAAACTAAAATAACGTTGTTACAGCTGAAACATCAGACAAGAAAATCAATACAGAGAAGTAGATTAAAGAATAGTCTAAAATGTTTCATATAAAACAAAACAAATCAGTGCAACCACCTAAAATCTGAAAAGGAAGTACTAAGAAACCTTGAGAAATCAAGTGAGATGAGAAATCAGTATTGAACACAGGCTGTCAAAGACAGAACATAGAACCTGAATCTTAAGATAAAGCTTTTTACTTAGGCACACTGTATTCTATCAAGGACAGTTTTGAAGTCATGATTCCACAGACATTCCACTTAGTTCAGTAGCATCTTTCCCCACATACCTTTCCCATTTCCCCCCAAATTTCTATCATGCAGCTGCTTATGGAGCCACATAAACTGAATCAGGGAACTTCATCCAGCCTAAAACTAGGCCTGTAGAAAATAACTTCACAGGAGAGGAATGAACTATTGACAACGTAGCAGGAACAGCCTGACCTGGCACTCTTATTGAGAGACACAGATGAACAAATGTGGCCTAAATGAGCAAATAATTGTTTAATGTGCTATTCAAATGTAAGTGCTCAGTCCTCAAGGAACAGTTCCTATACACAGCAAACAGAAAAAGCCATTTAGTTCATCTTCCTTGGAAGAGATCTCATTTATCACTTTACAAATGTGGTGTATATGCCTCTTGTTCTCAAAGAGGAAATATTGGTTTTGTGCCAATTTGTTTCCTACCTTTTTCAATGGGGAAACTAACGCTAATTTTTACATTGAACATCCAGGTCTCTAATAAGCTGGTCTGGCACAAAGCAGATATTTGAAATAGATGAGTAGTTTCTCCTGAGCTAAATCTGAATGTTAATAGGGACAAAACAGGTTTGTTTTGGTTGCTGAACCACACACCTACTAGTTCTACAACCCTAAGGGGAAAATAGGGTGACAATACAATGAAAATTATTCAATCTTGACGGCTAATGCTCAGAACATGTGGAAACAAGTCTTTTATCCTTGTGGCAATAAAAGTCTGAAGAGTAAGGACAATTGAAAAAGGACAATCAATAAACAACATAGGTCCTCCAGACATACACCAGAAAAGTTTGTTCTTACCTCAGCCGGGTTTGTAATCCATAAAGATAGAGCACAAAATTACCTATCACCGAACCTTCCTTCCCTCTTCCCCCAGGATGCTCAAGTATTTTGCATTTACACAGAATGTTTGAGCATTCCTCTCATTTTCTACTTTTTAGGGGAAGAGGGAGAAAAACAAATGAGGTACATTTTCATTATATTTTTTTCCTTATCCATTTTCTAAAGACCTTCTTCTAAAACTTTATATGCCTGCACAGTAAACACAGAAAACTGTGGGGCCTCCTTTAAGCAGACATCAACAACTGCAACACTTTATACTGTGAAATGCTTGGGGATTTGCCAACAAAATGCTTATCATAATAAAAAATGCTGTCACCCATGTTAATAAAAACATTCCTGATATTTTAGTAGGTTGGGGAAATGAAATTTTTTTTTTACATTATGTGGAAATAATACTAATATAAATGAAAACAGGAAAAGTGTCAGAGATAATTCGGATAGCCAGGCTACAGAAATTGTATGGGAAAAAGAGAGGAGCTCAGTCAATGATCCCTAAACATCCCTCTGGACAGTGAAGAGTGATAAATTTATCAATTCACCTCTCATTCTATCACAGGTTTTATTATATTTGAAATACATTTGTTAAGTGCCCACGTGTTTTTAAGAAGTATGTTACATAAGAACTAAGAAAAAGGGGAAAATTCTCAGGACATTGTTAAAAGGTCTAATATCTACCTCTTGTCCTTCATTTGGGACTGGGACACTTCATTTGCTCAGGAGAATGCCCTGCTCTTCCCACCTGAAATCACGACAATAAAGGTATAACTAAATGTCAAAGAACCTACTTGTCTCCCAAGACAGCATTTCATGGACGTTCTTGCAGTCCTGAAACCCATTTTGAAGGCAAGTGATGGCTGATATGCCACAAGCGATACTAAACTGATCATGTATTAATGCAAGGTACTACCCAGATGTGCCATTACTGGGTATCTTACATTCCAATGGTAACTAAAACTCCCACACTGAAGGTGTTTTCTTTTTTCAAACCATCATTTCTTTGTGTCTTAAGTGTTAGTACGTGTTTATTTGAGTTTAAGGCAAATTCTTCTTACAATCACTGTATGCAGTCCTAGGTTATATGAGCATATTTCCATAAAAGTGAGCAAGGAAAAGGACTTTTAAATGTGCCCAACTAGTGTATTCATGCAGAATAGGAAATAACAAGCAAATAAACAAAATCATTCCATTAACAGCGGCTTGTAAGGAACCAGTTCCTATCTTGGAAGGCTGAGGATGAGGCTATGAGCCTTATGCTTTATAGTATTTAGGATTTTGTCATCCTTCACGTAAAGGACAAAAGCACAAAGACATACCTGCTCATACTTAGCCTGAAGCAACACTACTACCAAACAAGCACTACCCAAACCAGAGAATTATGCAGGAGAGCTGTATACCAGGAAGGAGACCAAGAACACGTTATATGTCAAGTGCTCCACAACTAAGTGCTGCAGGATTATTTTCCCAGGATATTGGGAAATACATATTTAGTAACTTCAGCATAACAATACCTAATGATGGCTGGTCCCCTGTCACCACTGGTGTTGTGAAGGCAGGGAGCTGTCTGCCAACAAAGAAATTCTCATACCACAGGGATTCTCTAATGTCAGAACCCAGTTGCTTTGCCAGCTCATGCAGTTAAACAGAAGAGAAGAACACAAAGGAAAACTAATAACATACAAAAAGGCCTTAGTTAAGCACGTTGAAACAAGCAGCAGCTCTGTGTCGTGCTCTGGATCACTGCTAGCATACAGCTTCCCCTCGCAGAAAAGGAAAGGCAGAAGAAAACTGAGGCAGTAAGAGCTCAGGTTGGATGCCCACTGTCCTCTACCAGACTTAGCTCAGAAACCACTTGTTTTCACCATTCTGAGATGGTGGGACCTGGGGCTGTCCTCACACATGATGCTTTGGCAGCCAGAAAAGCTGCCCTTCAAAGTGGTTCTCACCAGGTTAATTCACGGAGTTGCTAAATGGTTAGAGTGAAAATAATAACTATTTCGATTTTGATAAGTGTGTTAATCATCAAGAAAAAGAAGGTCTGAAAAAAAGCATCTTTTTCTCAGGAGTTGCTGTAAACTGGTTTGCGAGGGTATGAAGTTGACAATCTATCGCAGCTGTTTATACGATCCTCCAATTTTTAAGTTATGCAAAGGCAATAGGATGCATGTCTGTAATCACAGAAGAGACACCTTTGAACTATATTTGGAGGGCCTGAGACAGAGGAGATTACCAAAGGAAATTGCAACTACACGAATTCATAGGAGCTAACTGTATAACTATAATCCCTCACAAACCAGGCTGTGCCCTAGACACGCAGCATGAAAATCTCACCGATCGCTCCCGGGAAGCTGGCTTGTCCATCTGCAGGTCCCTCCCTCGCAGCACAGCTATTCCCCGTGTAACACACCGATGGAAATTCTGCTTCATTTCACTGGGGTGATGCTTGAAGTTTGTAGCAGTTTGTTTGTTCTCCCCACGTTTGTGCAACTGAGCTGACCTACTCTTGTCCCCAGCAAACTTTGAGGAATACGCGTAGATACTTTACGTAGGAATTTAGTAAACGGATTTCCATCAAATGTAAACCATCCAACAGAGGAACAGCTTGTATAAAGGTATGCACACATCTGCCGTCATCACAGACCACTCGGGCTTTGCTCTCATGGTTACCGTGATATCATCACAATTCCTCAGAGTGAGTACTGCCTTCTCTCTCACCACAAATGTCAATTATTAATGCCTGTTCATCATAACAACACATCATCTAGAAACGCGTTCTGTTTTCTCTCTGTATACCTTAACAAAAAACAAAGTATCTCATAATTTCTAATAGAAAAGTGCTTGCAGAAAAAAAAATGTGCTTGCAAATGTCCACAAGGAAGTATTTGCCTCTCCTGAATTAACTGGCCTGCTAATTACCCACAAAAAGTGTAGTGGGTATTTATCACTAGAAAAGAGATAAGCAAGGCAGGTGGGAAATGTTTGTACAGGCTTGACTGCTCCTGGTGCCAAAACAAACAGGTGCAGGTTTTATTGATACAACAAACGTGCAAACGAAACCAAACACACACACAGTTGATGGGGGTATATTTCTGTACCACAAAAACAGAACCTACAAGGTAAAACAAAAGATGTTCTTCTGTTTCCTGGTGGAGACACTTTCAAAGTTAGGACTTCTCTACCTTCAGAACTCTAACATGAAGGGTTACACCTGGGGGATTTTAAGAAAGTTGTCCCACAAGAGATGGTCCAGTGCACCTAAAGGAGCTTATTTGACATATTAAGGTCACCGTTTTTCTTGGTGGTCTGACCTTAGATAGCAGCCTGAGATATGTGCTGGTAGTACAGTCAATGGAAAAGCTACCTTAGCATCACCTTCCCACTCAACCAATGGTTAGAATATACTGGAATATTGGGGATTAGTGGGCACGTCTCTGTCGGATCCAGGATCACACATCAAACTAAAATGTTAATGTAGATGCAACCTGGAAGCCTTTTTATTTTCTGTGGGGTGAATCCTTTTAACTGTCCTCATGTAACCAATAGGAGAGCACATAGGAGAGCGATGTTAGGGCGCACAAAGTAAAACTAAACTTAAACCAGAAGACGCACTCCAGTGTCTAGTGGTGTTCTGTTTGTAGGAACAGCATAGAGCTCATCTGTAGCAACCCACACCAACCCCAAAAGGGTACAGTGTGAACTCTGGACCCTCAGCATCAACTGTGTTACTCATCAAACTCATTTTATGAAGTAATAACTCCTCCTGAATCCACTGAGAAAATCTAGCCTAAATTTTTACCATCTGTTTTGGAACAGATTAATTTCATCTCCTTTTCACTGCTTTCAAAGAGCTTAGACTAATAATTTACCTTCCTGTTAAACTGTTTGTTCTATATGGGTCAATGTAAAGCATTTGTTTGTTAAGTTTATTTTAAGAGCAAAATATAGGTAAGAGTAACGAAAACTGTTAGAGTTCTGTGGCAAAACATGCATACTACCAAACGAGATTCAATGAACTCCGCTTTTTAAGGTTATGCAAGGACCTTAGCTGCTTTCTAAAAACAGTTGTTTGATAGGTCTCATCAGAGCAGCTTGAAATTGGCTATGAAGGTACCTATAAAATCACTGAGCAACACTCTGTGTTCAAACCTTATGCATATTTTAAAAAGTCTTGTAAACTTACAGGAAGAAATGTTTCAGCAATTCTTCTGGCTGAAAGTTCGGGGTGGATGGAGAGGGGCAGCTGTTTCACACTTGAATAATGATGAGATGTGGCACAGTTGTGTCAGTTCTGAGGAGCTGGAGGTTATGTTATTTCACTGTAAATTACTGTCCAGTTGTGTTTCCTGGCCAAAGACAGATAGTGAGATTATCCCAGGTATCCAGCCTCAGAGCTGAAGCACTCATCCTGATGTGACCACTAATAAATGAATAATTTATGGGACAGCTGAAGCAGTATCATCCCATAGACCCATTAACAAGATGATTATTATCCATGGTATACTTAGTACGCACTTCATTTCACTAGTTTGGGGTATGGAGAGGCCAAAACCAAGGAAACTGGGGCAACCTGTTTGTGTTACTGCACAGCTTTGGGCATTGCTCTGTAGCAGACTCTTTATAGTGTTGGCTATAGAGATTAGTTTACACTAAGAACAAAAAGCTTCCATTTACTCTCAGGGAGGTACGCACCAATTACCTTTGAAGAGCAGAACCACTTTTGAACAATCAAGGTTCTCATACTGCAGCCCTGTATCTCCACAGTACGTGATTGTAGATGTACCGCAGGGCAGCTGGTGCACTGTGCTTGGCCTCCCGAGCTTCTGCAATTGATCCTTGAACTCATTACCTGGCCTGAACTGCCACATACGCTCTGTTTCTGATCTCTCTGCTGCCCAGAAATGTAATTTTCCTACCCCTAGAGAAGGGAATGCAGAAAAGAGAACAGGATAAAACCCAACACTTCGTTAAGCAACATCAGGTTCTACGAGGATTTCCTGCAGTATTGCAGCATCTGGCTGTGGAACGCCATGGTGCCCATGTCCAGGGCATTCATGTGATGGGCAGCAGTGGTTATTGCTCCCTTCCCCTCCCAGGGCAGCTTGTTATAAACTTATTTTCTCCTGGTTACAGTGTCTATAGTGAAGGTGAGGAATGCATTCTGCAGGAAAACTAATATGCTCCGTTTAGCAGGTAATGACTATGATGCGACCATCTTTTATACGAAATATTGAACATTGCATAGGACCAACTCTATCAAACACATCAAAGTATCAGATCTCAATAAAGTCAAAGTTACGTTTAGAATTTTGTCTCTCAATAAAGTGTGTTAGAATCCTGAATGTTTTCATATACTTTTAGTTGTTCTTTTTCATATTTGCTGCTGCTTTGTGGTTGTCATTTTTGCTAGAAATATCTGCAAATTTGTCAAAGGTTATTTGCTAATTTTTTTGAACATGTGTGCTGATCTGAGAAGCAGCAGATAATTGGTTTATTTAGTGATCTTAGTGACAACTATTTTGAAGAGCCTTTATATGTGAGGTTACTGCATTTTCTTTTAAGTCTTGCTTGAATTCAAGCTTTATCCACTACACCCTGTCATCTCTGGGCATTTTCTAAGTTACATGAATAAAATTCTCTACCTTCTTCCCACTTTTCTTTGCAATTGTTTCCTGTAAACTAAGTAATTTTCAAAGGTATTCCCAGTTTCTTTTTCCTGTTACTGTCTCGGTGGTCCATTTTAGTGATTAGTACATGACATCTTTTAGTGCACTAATCTATGTGGCCTCACTCTATTCCAACTATTTACCATAATTGTCCATTTCGTACGTTTCTTGAGCAATCATCTAAAAATGGAAATGAGAAATCCACATTTCAGAGCACGCTACCAGCATATAACAGTAGACTTTTGAGTGTTATTTTCTCAGCCACTAAGTAAAACGGGAATAAATTGTTACATTAGAAAGAAATTCAGAACGTCTATACAGGCCATACTTCATTCATACCAGCCATCTCCTTTTTTTTTTTAATCAGTAGTACTTAGAAAATGCTTAATTACTACGCCTTTAATTTTTTAAATACAAAACAGAAAACTTGTAGCTCTGTGAATATTCCTTCAGATTCCTGTCTGCATAATTAATGCTATAGAAGGAGTTACTTTGTTTGTTGTCCTGTACCAACTAGTGACTATGACAATAGTAACTAATTAAAGAACAAACAATTAGCATATGAGAATTTATTCAGAGCAAGTTAACTAAAGAATTAGGAGACACATGAGAACGTGGAATAATAATTTGTAATTTCTTGGGAAACATTTTGCTGAAGTTAATCTACAGAAAGTTTAGAGAGATCTGAACTGCTATTAAAAACAGATGGCATGACTCATTTGTTAAACTGTCAGGAAGAATCATGTTGATCTTTCTTTTCTTGTGAAGTAACTCAAAGTACTCTACCTGCACGATGAGTCAAAGTTCTTCCCTATACTTCAATTACCTGCCTGAAAGAGCTGTGATATTTAGCTCAAGTTCTAGATGGAGGCACTGTAACTCTTTGCAACTTTGATACCCCTGAAGAGCCTTTTCAACCTACCTATTGTGTCTATAAAATCTTAGCAGAGCACCTGCAATAACGGCTTACAAGTCAAATTCATGGGCTGTGCATGCTGTCTTGTTGCAGCAGCACATGAGGACATGGTTGAAAACCTCAGCAGGAGGACCTGCTTGAAAGTCCTTTTCCATGGCCAAGTATCAGAGCACTCCCTCAGGAAATTGTACTTGAAATGGAATGACCAGTCTTGGGGACTGCTGCCACCCATACAGGAGCAGGTCTGGAACAAAGCTTTCACCGTACCTCTTTCTAAGGTCTGTACAGTAATCCGCATCCAGATGCCAGCAACATCTACCATCTTGTAAGTTCTTCAGAACTATCTGAGGCCTCCCTCATTTACTGGTTTGGCCACGCCACAGAAATGCAAGTTACCTGTGAAGAAAATGGCCATCTTTTCCATAGACACTTATGTGTTAAAAAATGTTATCTCCTTTTCACGAGATGCCCTAGGGAACATAATTTCTGTCTGGACTGAGGGGGAAGATACTACCCTGTGAAGAGGCACTTTCTCCCTTATTGAGCAGGATATTTCCACATGATGTTGTAACTTTTCACTCATGGGAAACGTGGTTGCTGAGACCACACTCAAGGGAATCCTAGTTACTAAATGCAGTGTGACCGGAGACACTGACACTTCTATTCGTGTTAGCAGGTGCATAGAAACTGCCAGTTTGTTTGGTGTGAATAGAAGTCCTAAAACACTGTGCAAGTACCCAGAGTGACTGACCTGATTATCAGACTGACACTGGCGAGTCAAAAAGTTATGGCACCCGCTGAAGCTGACTGTTGGCAGGCCGGGTGGGAAAGCTAAGATGCTATGCAGACAACTCAGGAGCAAGTCAGTTATCTGAGGATGTTCCTAGCTGGATTGCCATCGTGGGAGCAAGGTTCGGGAACACTACTGGGGAGAAGCAGCAAATCTGTGCTCTGCTATGCCAGTTATGGGAATGACATTTTGAAATTGTCATCTAAAGTTTTCAAAACTAACTTCATAAACTGCCTTCAGGGGGATATCTGTGCACATTATCCCACACACTACCATGTCTTTGTCAGATCAAGGGTTCTGTAAGCACTTGTGACTAATGTGTGTGTTCAGGCACTTACAGATACATTGTGTTTTTTGTTTTATACTTTCCAAATCCAAGCACAGCTCAAGGTAGATTAAAGGCAACATTATAGCCCTTCCCTCTTTTAATTGAAGCTTATAGCTATCTTTCTAGGAAGAAAAAGACCAGCAAATTACTTTAGTTTTGGATCACGGATATCACTGGCTGCAAATAAAAGCTGTGCACTTTCAAGAACAAAGTTGTTATTCAGGTGTCTAAAGGTGACTATAAGATAAACAGATTTAGGTAGATATTTGACATGTATTTCCTAATAGCATAGAATGAAAACATTCTGAATGAAGACTTATTTTAAATCTTATCTAGAATTATTATATTAATATTAATAAGATATAGCCAAGATGATACTAAGTAGCCTAGTCTATCTCCTGTTTTCACAGCTTTTCCCATGTTGTCTCATCAGTAACTTTTCTTAATAATCTGTGGCTTTTTTGTACTAGAGATAAAAAATATTCAGATAAAAAATATTCAGAAGCATTTCAGAAAGTCTTTTCTCTTTAATGATCTTGTGTTCAATGATAATTTAATCCTAACCAAAGCTCTCAGTCAGTACTATAATTATTATTAGTAGTACTTCATAATAGTGTAAGACTTCTAAGAACTCTGTTCTCAGTACTACTATTGACTTTCTGCATAAAAATTACCAATTTCTTCAAACATTTTTCATTCCGTATTCTTTGATCTAGTCTATTTAGGTGGTGAACTCTTTCATTCTACACTTCTATAATACCTAGGAGTTGGTGCTTTAGCTATTTTCCTAAAATAATCTACCCACAACGTTTTAGAAACCTCATTGTTCTGCTGTACCTCAAGCATGATGTTTCTAACTGCTGCCAGTACTCTTTAGTATTCACATAAAGTAACATTTATACTATTATATATCACAATAGCAATAGTAACTAGAGATTCAGGTATTAAAAACCAAAACTAAATAAAAAGACAGTGTATATATACATAGTGCCTATGGCTCTATTTATAGGAGTGAGGATTTCTCTACAATCTTGTGCTGACAAGTGACTCATCCTATCTATACTACAACATCCATGAAATTTTCCTAAAATTATATTGCATAATTAGCAAACAGCATTAGGAAATTCACTGCAGTTTATAAAAATATTTAAAATAATTATATATGATTATATCATTAGTTCCTAATGCACAGATCAAAATGCTGAAGTTACTGTGTGAGTCACTCAAACACCAAGTCTCAATTTCTGGTGTCAATTGATTGCTGCTCACTAATTACAAGTTTTTATTAAATTTGATTAACATAATTGCTCTTAGTTTGGTAACAAGTGAAACAACAGGTGCACTTTTCACTTCATAATTAACTTCTGGGTCAATTTAGACATCAGCTTATTAGTTTAATAAGATACCAAAATGTCCACAGCTCACCAGCTCTGGGATCTTCCAGGGTACCCAGCCAGCCTCTCAAAGGAGCATTGGCTTGTCTGCAGTTTGGCTTCTTAGACTGATTATGAAAGATTTGGCTTTTGAAGCAGGTGATCATCGCCTCTCCAATGAAGGGAGTTGGTTTTAGAGAGTATTTCATGGAAGATGCTCATGCCAATTAACTGAAGATATTAGCCTGAGCAGAACCCTTGCCCACTGCAATGAGACTGAAACCTGCACCCTAGCTAGCTAGCGTCTTTACATTTAATTTGAGTATATCTACATTAACATTTTGTCTTTGTGTACTTTGACCTTATGCTGCTCACATGTTCCTGTCCTTTTGCTTTAGTCTTATCACAAGAATGAATGAGAGGTTGACTCTGCAAGCCCTGTGATAAAGCGCTCACCTAGAATAAGACAACAGTCAGGTGCAGGGCCTTTCTCCAGTGTAATGCTAGTTATTTATTCAAAGCAGAAAAGCTTCAAAGGCAGCTAGAAGAGAAAATCCTACACCTGTAGGGCTACTCCTTGGAAATCAAAATAGTATAGGGATCAGGACTCAAAACTTTCTCCAACTAGAGCAGAGTACTTGACAGCTTTCAAGTAAATGGAAATTATTCTGTCTCCTGGCTAGGCACCTTCTTCACTGAACTATTAGTTTCAGTGAGGTAGGAATAAGAGAATCTATTAATATTTACATTTGAGAAGAAAGTCACACGGTTTGGTTGCCTGACCTACATGAGAATTCAAGGAGAAATGGTTGTTTCCTTCTCATCCAGAGCTAGACATCTAGACCAATACCTTTTTCAGTTTCCCACAGATGAGTTTGGGAAGTTGTCTATTAAGTTTGTGAACTTCTGTGAATCCCATTCTTCAATATAATCTTTCTCTGTACACTTTGTAGAAAATTTAGATATGTGGTATAGAAGGAGGAGTTCTTTCTGTGGCAGAAAGACTGAAAGTCAAATGGTATGACACCAAGAGATCAATAAAATGCAAAAAAACCTTGGATTTTTTCCTTACCTGTGTTGGAGCTAACATGTTGGAGTCAATACCTTTTGCATTTTATGACATTTAAAAAACCAATACTAATTTAGATGGGCTTGTCTGAGGGAAAGAAGCGAATGAAGCCCAGCATGTCAGAACCATCCACCCAAAGCTGACCAGTTCCACACGCATCTCCTGAGCTCTAACAAATCAAAAGACTCATGTGTGAAACAGATACAGTGAGGCTCAGAAACAACATATTTCATGAATAACCACACATTATTGCTCTTGTTTGTTGCAGTAGTCTCTGCTCAAAGGAAGAATAAGCTACCCTACCTACAATTCTCAAAGACATTCAATTGCTGCGGGTAATAGGCTATTGCAGGAATCCCTTGTTATTGAAAAGCCACAGAAAGCTGAAGAGTAATATTGCAACTTGCAGTTCCGCAAATCTACCAGGTGAAATGATCCCTCTCCTGAAGCCTCTGCTGTCAAACACAGATCTGTGTGGAGTCTAAGAGTTCACTCTCTGAGCATAAATATACAATAATACACAAATCAACAAGTAATGCAGAAGTCAACATCAGAGACTCTTAATATGGCAGCATTACCTGACTATAAAGCATGATGACCTTTTCACTAATAGTCCACTAGGCTGACATACACATACAGGCACAGAAAATCACCTAGTCTTATCAAAAACAAAGAGAACTGATAGCTTGATAGCTTGTTCTGTTCATTAACCAACTTCATAATTAAATCCTCGGGTATATTGTTTGAATTCATCTTGCTCCATTCATTAGATCTTGACAAATTTAGCACCATTACTTAAAATGAAGAACATAGTGAACTGTAATTTAGAAGTTAAAGTTTCAACAAGTTTTCAACTTGTTAGTTTGCTCCTAGTAATAGATGCATGCCTGCAACCATTTTGCTTTATACTGGTGCAAGTACTAAGACTTAATTATTAATTTTTATATATATATTTAAATTTTGCTTTTCCTGTTGCTGCTTCTTGAAGACTAAAAATGGTTGTCAAACTAAAACTGCAAAAATATATTTATTATGTGGTTTTCATGTATTAGAGCTTGCTACTGCTGCATCTACTACGACTTTGAAAGCATACGGGAGCATGACAGAACTTTGCAATTCTCATATGTAAGGATGCACTGGCATACTTTATATATACACACTCATTTGCTGTGACACATGATAATAGGAGAGAGCAATTGTTTTTGAAAATTATCATTTAAAACTGTGAGACTTAACATGTTTGCTGTACACAAGAGAGTAATATGTTGGCATGTACTTTGAAACCATAACATTTAGGAATTTGCAAATGATTGCTGTTATTTTGAAATTTTTAAAAAAGTGAACACAGAACTTCAATAAAACTCTTAGAATACGACTTATGTAACTGCTTTCCCTTCTTGACAACTATTTCAGATTTGGATGGTAATAAATGTGACAAATCACAATAGCAGAAGTGGAGGGTTTTTGTTGGTGACAGCAGTGGTTTTACTGCAAAATATTTACAAACCAGGTAGATTCATGAACTCTCCTGCTATCACTTGAGATCTCGAGGTAAAGTATGAGCTTCCCTAACAATGGGACAAACTTGCATGGATAAAATTTGTAGGCATACATTTCTAAAGAACAGAGCATTGGCCTCGCTGTATTCCTGATACCAACAGGACCAGAGTTTGCCAGTACTGAATACTTCAGATAAATCTGATAGAAGAAATGTAATGGAAATCTAATAATCTAGTGATCATATCGGGACTGTTACAGACATATTTTTTTATTCACACTATTTGTGTTTTTACTTCTCTATTTCAGGGCTACTGAAATAATCTTCACTCTTCTATTTCTTAATTAAAGGAAGGATGACTTTTAAATATCTCATTAGTTTTCAAGATATATCTTTCATTTCTTCTGTAATCAGTCCTTTGTCAAAGAATATTCCCAGCAGCAGGCAATATCTGACGTCAAATAAACCACATAATAAACTGATTTATTTTGTATCTTTGTGTCTTAAGTTTTACAGTAGTTCTGTATTTGTCTTTTGAAGAGTTGGAAGGGGAAAACATATTTTCTTTTTTACTTTCTTCAAAAATATGTACACATACTGAATTTTGAACCGCTACAGCAATAACAGCTCGGTTGCTAGCAAGAATTACGTTCATATCACGCCGATTCTGAACGTATTTGGTATCATGGTGTTTCCTAGAAAACTTGATTGGCAGTTATGAAATGTAACACTTCCTGGTAAGGCCTTTCTCCTGTGGATTTGTCTGCTTTTCTGTTTCTTCAACCAGCGTCTTACAGGCTTAGTCAGAGAAATAGTCAGGATGCAATTTTCTGTCACCTTGGATGCAGTTTTATGTTTGTCTGGCCGGCTTCGTTGGCTTTATATATCTATATTTATATAATATATGCATTTTTCTAAATTTCTAGATGTCACTAAGTAGATTTCACTAGGATTCCATTTTGCATTGGCAAAACCAAGAATAACAGTCCTGTCTGCTTTCTATAATACTCTTCACAACGTTGCAAATTTTTACCCAAAGACACAGTACTGCAAGTATATGCCTTGGGGGCAACACCACTCTTAACACCTCTAATGCTTACTACTACATTAAAGTAAGCCTGGCTGTATTTTCTTCAGCATGCTATTTATTTTACTCTAGTTATAGAGTCTCTGTGATTGCTGCTCTAACTGCATTGTTTCATTCAATAAGGAGCTGACATTTTCCCTGGTTAGCATCAATCTATACTATTGACTTTTTTGTAGTGCTTTAATTAATCTGTGCATTGCAAACTCTGATACCATAAAAATATTGGCACAGACATACAGAGTAGCAGTGCTAAACAGATGGCCTTGACTCCCACTCCCATTTTCTGCAAGGCTGTTGATGAAAGCACCTCTGTTACAGAAAGGACAGGCACATATTTAAATGTTGGGCAATTCCTGTTCTGCACCTAGAAGTGGACAAAGTTGGCTGGGTTAGAAACACAAGAAAGTCAAATCTGACTTAGTAGCAAAGGGAACCAGTCTTGTACATAGATTCAGTCTTAAATTTGGAGAAGTGAGCAAAACTGAAACTAGTCTAAAGTTCAGAATAGCAACTTCCACAACTTTAAGGTAACTAGCATTGGATATAATTTTCATTTTCAGATCCTTGAGGAGCAGACCATAATAAAGCCAGAAGAACACACAGTTTCCCCCAGACTCTTCCCCTGCAAAATATCAGCTGGGCAGATTCATTGATGTTGCAGCAGAACGAAGAGATCTGTGGGTGAAAAAATTACTTTTATGGGGAGTTCAAGGCAAAATATTGAAGGCTTCAAAAGAGATTCAAACCTAGAAGTTTTATGGTGTTCCCTGGCCGCTATGCAAAGCCTTTCCACATAAAAGTCAAATGTGTTCCGCATGATTCTTCCTACCTACTGTGTAACAGTTGAGTAAGACTGCGAACATGACCCTAGGGGTTGGTGAGTAGGATGTTTTCAGAAAAAAATTGTAATCTGTTTTGGAAACAAAATCCCCCAGTATATACATGAGAAGGACCTTGTTTGCTAACTGATAATGCAGGACCATCTATTTTCACTGTCCTTTGGTACAAAGTTACTGAGAAGTAAGGAGGTAATAACTGTGGGATAAAAGTAACCTGAAGGAGACTGTAGAGAACTTGGTTCAGCATTGTACAGTCTGGCCAATTCATAAAGGTTTCACGCTGGGACAGCTCATCTTTACAACAACAAAACAGATACATCTTCTTGTTAAAAATATTGAGAGTAAAGTTTAATTTTCTTCGGAGCTTTTAAAAATTTCTCACAGTTGTCTGCACTCCCCCAGTCCATGTCAGGTAAGAGTGTGTGGGGGGAGAAGAGTATCCACTTGCTCTAAGCTGGCTGAGTGAGAGCAAAAACAAAAAACACCAATTACAACGCAATTACTCCTCAGGCATGACTGTACTGGAGTACTACCCACTCACCAACTGCCCATATCTGTGGGTTGTCTTTAGTTTAGCTCTACTATAGCTAAGGAAATGTTGCATTACTTGTCGTTCAGACAGATTGGACATATTTAAGTACTGTACTAATTCTCCTTATTGTTTTAAAAGATGTGTTACTTTCAAAGCTCTTTTTTTTTTTTCCTGGAGGACAGACAAGTAAAGCTAGTCTGACTGACAAACACGAGACAGCTTTATCACTGTAGGCCCATTTGGTTTGTTATTTTTATATCTAAATAACTGTACAGATAATTTCAAAATGGATAATGTGCTGTCTTACAAAGCATGTTACATGAGGCCAAAATGAATCCAGAACTTCCCCCATCTCCAGTCATGTTTATTAGGACCTGTGCATCTGTGAGTTACTTAAATTGGAATAAGCTCAGCCTAAATGAAATATCTTTGCAGAATACAGTTTAAATTTGCTAAAGGGTCCTGGGAACACAGTAAAAGCCAACACAAGCCTCCAGTCAGAGAAACCCCTGTGTTTCTTAGTTCGAAGTCTAGCTCAGTTGCCTAGGTGGTATCATGAAGCAGTAGAGTACAAGAACAGGAGAGAGAGGATTAAAGAGCACTAATTTTTCAAATCTTGTCTCAGCCACAGAAAAAGAAAATAGAAGCTGCTTAAAAAAAAAAAAAGAGAGAGAGAGGCCAGTTTGAGGTTACTTTCATCCAGGTACAAAGAAAGGCCGGAGACTACAGCTCTTCATTTTGGGTCATTCTTTTGCATGTTCATCCTCCTGTGGGAAGAACAGCACTCCCTTCCTCTTCGTTTTCTACTCAAGAAATCCTGTAGATTCTTTTTCTTTTTTGAACCCCTCTATGACTTCATAAAGAAAAAATATAGTAGATTTTCAGAAGAACAGTAAAAGATGTTTCTACCCCGATAATACTTGGTGTCTGACAAGGCGCTTATGAAAAGGAAAGGGCAGCATCTACTATACAACAAGGTAATCTGCTTAGGTGTGAGGATTAGAAAATTCATTGTGCTATGAACATAATGAGCAGGCAGTCATTTCGGTAGAACTTGGTGACGTCAAATATGGTCTTTTGAAGGTCAGCAGTTGAGATGATCTACATTATTACAAGTTTAGAAAAGGACCAAAAGTTCTTTGATCTGCATAAAATGTCCCATAAAATATTTTGTTGACCTTTGCAAATAATTAATTTTAAAACACTACATGTTTTGGTGATCTACCTCAAGGAAAGCGAGGTCCATTAGTCAGCACCAGGCTGCAGACATTATTCACCGTGTTCTAATTATTTATAATCGTATATCCACAGCGAAATCTACTTTTTTTCCACATAGATTGTTAAAGCAGATATATAACCATTCTCTTAAAACATGTTTCTCTGATAGAGATATGTAAAACCTAAGTGTCTTCTTTTTATAGAAACGTCTGTAGCTTTACAGATGAGGCAGTTCTGTGTTTTGGGGGGTTTTTTTTTTGTTTTTTTTTTTTTTTAACCAGGGTTCATCAAACCAACTAGTCCTAAGATTGGAGATTCCATTAAAATGTTATAATAAGAGACACATTTTGGGATTTTTAGTTTTTAGTATTACAGGGAAACATGATAAAATGCAAAACAGATTTTGAACAGAGACTCTGTAATGGATGCAGAAATAAGGATGAAGTCTCTGAGGTTTCTTAGATATGGACACGATATATTTTCCCTTCTGCAAGAGGCAAGGAGAGGATTGGTCAAGTGAGGAGAAAATAAAAAAGGGAGGGGGGGAAAGAAATAGCAAAATGTTTCCATACATTAATAGGAAATAAAATCAGGATAGAGTACTATATGAAAGTTAACACAAAAGTAACTAAGAAATAAAGAGGAGGTACTTCACTGTAGGATGAAAAGAAAGGAAAAGAGGTAGGAAAACAGACACAAAAGAGAAAAACAAGAAAAAAGTTCACTTGAATCAACATACTGAAAGCAGCCTTAACAGCTGACCAGAGTGGAGATTGGTTGTAAGTAAAGGTTATGTTAAAAAGAAAAGCTGAATCACTTTTGGTTCCACTTAATTATTAAAAAAAAAAAAACAGAGGGAAGGAAAGAAAAAGTCCATAGCATAACAAAATTCCATTTCAGACTAAGCAAGAGGAGGAAGTTCTAGTGGTATGTTAGTGTGTCTAGTTCCTGCAGCAAAAAGGTTATATTTGATCTTCTCAACTGCTCTTTCTGTCATATGAGTCATCAGTGACATAGATCTGGATTTTCAAGGAGTTATAAAAACATATTCACAAAATGCCCATCTCTGATCACCTTACCTATTGGTGAAGACATTCAGACATGATTCATATCCCAACCTAGGAGAGTTATTAGCCACATGCTTAAATGAAACTTAACAAATCTAAAATAATTAATATAAGATTATTCATACGCTTGAACTTAAGCAAGTGCTTGATCATAGAAAAGCCTAAACCCCTGTGTAATCCTTTGCCTCACATGACTATTTCTGCACACTATAAACCACCAGCCACTTTGCTGTTGTTATTTTGACTACTTGCTACAACTCATCAGGTCCTCCATCCATCTCAAGTATTACTCCTCCATCCTGTGAATTTGGGTAAAGAGTTTTGATTTGCACTTATACTAGCTCATATTCTAGGGGAACATGGCAAAGAAGGATTGGCCAAAAAGTTAAATGGCTGAACAGTACTCTGGAGGCCTGAATGTGATTTGTGTTCTATCACAAACTCGGATTGTGACTTCAAGGAGTTACTTACTGCAGCCTTTACCTTTTAGATACCCTGGTACATGGTAGAATACCAAAATTATACCTAATTAATAGCTGAGTTACTTCCTATATGATACACAGGAAGAATTAACCATGCTAGCAAAATTTAAGAAATCTGAAATGCTGAATGAGGAGGTACCTAAGTCATCCAATAAAAACTCTTATTGTGCAGAGTTCTTGTGAAGGGGGTGTAACCTTAGATATGTCCCCCTTGAGCTGTGGTGTAACTAACAGCAATTTCTTTCTACTACAGAATCTACATGTGCAAAACCTCTCCTGGATGCAGTTACTTGCAATGACTACTCTTCAGGACACACAAAAGACCCTAAGCAGCATCACAATGCATCTCTGATTTTCCTGGTGGTACAACGGTCAGGAACCTCACCCACCATTTGAGACGCCCAGGTCCAGTTGCCTTCAGTGAGCAGTTGCATCAGGTCAACAAGAGACTTTTGGTTTCAACGACCTGATGATATCTGTGCCTTGGTGAGACAAACAGCAGGTAGTTACTTGCACATATAATTGTTGAGAAGCAATGACTAAGGCCAAGCTCTTGTTAACAGAGAAAAACATGGACAAAACAGTGCCTTTAGTATTTTTCTATGTTACCGAATCAAAATAACTTTAAATCAATAGCCATTTTGTGTTGTACTAACCAGTAAAAAAAAGTTGGGAAGAAACGTATATCCTGATTAACGTTTTGTTTGCTGCCCAGAGGCTGATATTCTGAGTAAATCTGAAAGTCCTCTAGTTATTTTCTGAAAGGGTTGGTTTATGAACGGTGAACTGTAATGGGCTAAAATCTCATCATTTTTCATAATTTACTCTATTTGTGAGCTTTAAAGCTATACAATTACACATATTGTAGCTGTTAATACATCTATAGCTGTAGACACATACATGGAAGAGTATGATTTCTGTTATCTACAGATAATTTTATAATTTAAAAGTATAAAAGCTGATCTGTTGTTTTTCTTATCACACAGGGCTTTAGGGTTTAAAATAATTTAATAAAGATTTCAGATGAAGCTGGAATGGTTGGTGACTCATAGGCCATCAGTGGGTGGCAGGTGAGAGAAGGGAAAGCCTAAAGCAGTTAAGGTTTTAATGAGACTCACAGCTAGTTTCCAATTCAGGACATTATTAGTTATTATTTTTCCTGTTATTTTAACCAATACACAACATCAAGTATATTCTCCTTTCTCAACTTCTGTTTAGTCTAATTTGTTCTTTCCCTTTTCTCCAGAGATTTTCTAAAAAGCAAAAAATATTTTTTCAGGGTTTCAAAAAACTAAAGCATTAGTAAATAAAATTAAATTTTAGGCAGAATGTTATTATTCTTCAAAAGGAGGATTTGGATTTTTTTTTTTTTTAAATACAACAGTTTCAGGTATCCATTTTGATTCTTAAAAATTCACAAGTTTTGAGTAAAAAAATTACTATGGAAATATAATAATTTTAGAGATACAATTGATCATAAACAATATGTATTTCTTTAAAATTGAACTTGTGAAGCAAAGCCAGAATTTGACAAGCTTCTACAATTTCCCAAGTAAATTCAAGTTGAATATGTTAACCACTTCTTATTTCAAGAAATCTGTCTGCTCCAGTTTAGCTGAGATTTCACAACAGGGTAGGATCCAAACTTTTAACATAGCAGAGAGATTTTCCTGAATTACCCAAAGCGTGTCCTCATTTGGGATGCTGAAGCTTATTCTTTTTTTTTTTGTCATTTGATTTCAGCCCAGCCCTGATATTGTGAAGAGGAGTCTTTCTCTCACCCTGTAGATTGGAGGTGGCCATGTCTACAGCAACATTTCCTTCAGAAAGATTAATGAATGTATGAGTCAGCTGGACTGGCTGAATAACAAGAGAGTGAAAGGAACATGAAGCACTGTCCCTAATGTCAAATAAAAGCTAAAGTTTAGAGAGTTTTTGACTACATGAACTTACTTTAATAGCTTCTGGTCCTGACTTTTCACAAGCCTGTGTTCTTCCATGGAGAAAAAAAAAAATGGCTTCACATTTCCCCTAGGAACCTGTATCATGACTGTACACTGGCAGGACATCCTGAGGGTCTTCTCCAACCGAAATGATTCTATGATTCTATGACATCTGATTCATTTACTTCTCATTTAAAAAACAAAAGTAACATGGTTCTGGTACATTCCATTCTTCTTCCAGTCTCGCTAGCTTCTGCAATCTATTCTGCTGTTCTTTGCCAATGACTTTAAGGACTAAACATGACCGATCCTCTTCACACACAGGAGCAATAGAACCTCTTGTGCTAAGTAGAAGGACTGGAGGAGGAATAAGGAATAGGGCTCATGGTCTACCAAATTAGAACAGCTTCACAGAGCTTCTTATTATCACAGAAACTGAGAGACAAAGCAAAAGAAAGTCTGAAGATCTTTTCATACACACCTCTTCACCCCTTTTATTTTCACAAAATGAAGTGCTGAGATTGAAATCTCTTTGGCTCAGCTCTCTGCCTGACAGTCTGGGAAGATGATGTTGTCTTCCTTTCCAGCTGCACAGGACTGTGACCTACCTGAAATCCTCAGTTTCTATCTACATGTAGAAAAAATTTGTTTTCTTTTACATGCTCTCAGTAAGAGAATAAATCTTGTTTCTCACTACAGTAAAATAAACCAACCAACCACCAACACAATAGTACCACAGGACTATGCTACCTCCTCCTGAATATTTTGTGCAGAACTGACAGCATAATACGCACGAGTTTGTTACTCTGTTCCTAGTGATTCATAAGGGAACACTCCGATTTTGCACCAAAATGACAGTGTGATGCCAAACTCTCCTGAGACCTCAACTTCTATTCGAGAGCCTCCACAGTGTGTTGAATATCGCCCCCCAAATGAATAGAAGCAGAGGATTATTACAATCCACAAGACTAATGATTAAATCTAACTCAAGTCTTGAAAAAGTCCAGGATTTAAAAGTAATGGATCATATTTCTTATTCTGCTAGTAACAGTCGTATGAGGATTCTGTTCCAGTGACCTCACTATGACTACATATTGTTATTTTGGTGCATTGAGAGAAACAAGACTGTTAGATTATAGCCAAAGAATGTGCAAACATACTCATCCTCCCTGTGCTTCCACATTAGCATCTACAGTGTCTTATACACAGATTCTGAAGGCAAACATTAATGAAGTTCATATTTTAAAATCTCTAACGTGAAAGCTGTCCTTGATCTATTCGCATGACCCCAAGGCTACACCTATTGACATCAGTTTAACAAACTTTGCACAAAATATTTAGGAAAGACCACAGAGGCAGTGAAAGTGATTTTATGTTTATTGATTTTTAAAATTTTCTTAGTCTGGACAACTCACACTTGGTCATTTTAAAGAACATATTTTCCACACCGCTGCTTCTATGTATATACTAGCATCTTATGCAGGGAACTCTAACAAACAGGGTAGGGTTAGGAGTTATTTGACCTGGATTTGACAAAAAAAACCCTTACAAGTAATTAAATGACTATTAGTATAGTTCGGGGTATTTTTTCATGTTACTAACCAATGTTTTGTTATTCCTATTATCACTGTAGCTAGGCCATGAAATGAAGGTACTGTTTTGCTAGGTATTGCACACACTAAGGGAGTTCTTTCTTTTTTAAAAAATAAGGTATTTGAAATTTTAAAAAAGAAACAAAAGAATTAAACAGAACAAAAGGGAGGGAAGAGAAGAATGAAACAAAGCTCTCCAGCATAACAGGTGGCTATCTTAGTACACCAGGGACTCTCTTTTTGTATGCATGACAGTGAAGAAGCTCACTGAATCACAAGTGATTTGGAGTGATTTTATATGAGATTATAGCGAGGCCCTTCAAAAATACGCATGCTGTTCAATTTCCAGGAGACACTGGTAAAGAGGTAGTTTTGCATGCAAAGTCTCAAACAATTCATAGTCCAGCTGAGCAAAAATCCTACTGAAGAGAAGCAAAAAAGTTATAAACTATATCATGATTTCCAGACAAAATTTGCAGTTCTCTCCCTAAGATTACAGAGATTAAAATTAACTGGAAAATAGTGATGGTCTGTTGTGAAATTATAAAAGTTGCAGCAAATTAAGGGTTGATTTGTAATAATAAACTACATCTTTGTAACTTGCAATTCTTTTAGTTTGCAAATACAGAATTCCCAGACAGCCTTGAACTTGATGACCTTGTATTTGGTGATACTCAATCATTGAAAGAAAGAACATTGTAATATACAAACTGGGAAGGCAATTTTAGAGACTATACCATTGAATTTTCTGCATTTGTTTTAATCCAGAATCTATGCATGTAATTCTCTCACTATCTTTGCATTGTGCTTTTAAATCAACATTATTTTTCTTTAAATAGAAAACACAAATTTTTTCTCTCTTTTTCACCACTACTTTATGGTCATGGCAAACTTCTCCACCGCCAGCAGTCATGAATTATCCTAATGAACTGTACACCAGATGGGAAAGGTGCTTGGGATTCTGATCTAGGCAATCACAGGTTGGTATCCCTCATGACTACACCACTCTGCTTTCCCTCAGGCACGAGCTGAGCATCAGGGAAAGTGTGAAAGTTGGGAAAGAGCCACTGACACTGGGGAACAAGACTACAGAAAAGATGAAGAGACTGCTTGGTCTCCAAGCTTAGGTTTTTGTCTAGTTGTGTTCTTCTTAGCCCCATAACTCTCATACTATGTTCTGCAAGTAGCCCCTGTTCAACATGATGATGAAGAATCACCCAACTGGGGCAATTCAGCTCCCAGCTAGCAAAACCACAGGACAGTAAAAAATATGTATCATGCTTTTGTTACCCCATGGCAATGAGGAAACTGAATTTAGACTTTCTAAGCTGTCCTTCAAAACCAGATAGTATTAAGCCCTCTTGTCTGAATTTCTGAGAAAAGGTAGCCAGACACTGAACTCAATTTTCTGGTGCATATCAAACGTGCTCAGGACCCCCTGGAGACGTAAAAATGTGATTCTGCGGAAGTGAAAACATAAGTCTTTAATAGGAAATAGGCCTGCGCAATGGTTGGCTCAGCTGAAATACTGATATCTCCTGGCACGTGGACTTTAGGCATCCTAGTTGGTATTTGTGGCAGAAAGCCGGCCCTTTAGCCTCCCTGGGCAGGCAGTAAACTGTGCTTAAACTTGTATTTTGGATACTTGCATTATGCACTATGTCTTCAAAATTATTAATTTAGGCCCCTAGAATAACAATTGAAACATTGTTCTTATTTGCACGATTTTACAAAGTGAATAAGATCACTTTTTACCTTTGTGAAAAATTGTTCTACTGAGACCTAGAAAACATATATGAGGAAGTGTTCTGAGGATCAAGCCAAGTGGCAGCAGGCATGCCGAACAGTTGAGAAGGAAGAAACATCAGATTTCTGAAGGGTAGATCAAACCCAATGAGTTCCACTCACTTGACCATCTACTGAAACAATATCCCCAAACTGGATTGGACTGAAATCGCTCTCTCTCTTCTGGCAGGACATATAATGCTAGATATTTTCCAGAGACAATGAGCATGGCTTCTTCCATATGTAGCAAAGGAAGTTGCCTCCCAGGATGCAGTTTCTTTGGAAGAATCTATGTTAGTAAACTTGAGAACCAGTCTGTCTGGATGTCATAAGTATACAAGAGGAAAGTGCAGAATTCTCTATTCTGCCAAGGAAAAAATCAAAAGAGAAATGTTCATATGCTAGTGTTTTATTTTTTTTTCTGAGTGGCCTCTTGTACTGGACCATTTTCTTAGACTTCATGCAATTTCTAAATTTCCCATTAAAAAAATATGTATTTATATTGATCCCTCATAAAAACTGGGCCAATGTACCACCAAATTTCATTGCAAATTGATTGTAAGGTATTCACTATTTACTAGAGAACAGTGTTCCAGGTTTCATTTTTAAATTCTTCATAGCTTCAAATTGTTACTTACATTGAAAGAGATTTCTAAAAGTTTCAGATCCCTATTATGTAAAGAGCACTTTTAAAACGAGATAATACAATATGGGGCAGCTGCCTTTGTTTGCAATGAGCCTAAAACAGCAGGTAAAGGCTTGTAAAAGCCCTCTGCTTAGCTTATACACAACTACTGTCTGTTGAACCTGCTGAACGAACCTGCTGAAACGTAAGTTGCAATTTCAGTACAGTTTAAAAATTTTTCCTTTTTCTCTTCCTCCTGGTAAATGCCTACAGTGACCTCTAACTCCATGGAATCTTCATTAAAATCTTCATGCACAGAGGAGGTAAAGTGGAAGACAGAGATTTATCAACACCGATAGATTTGAACCCCAAAAACTCAGACCTTGTCAACTTTCAGTGGCAGACTTGGCATTAAAGACTAAACTTTCTGCTGCCAGGCTATGCAGAGCAAAGAGAGAAGGTAGCAAAATAGTTCACAGCTCCCAGCCTCACTGTAAGGAGAGAAGGATTTGATTTTTTGCAGTGTAAGAAAGGTTCTGCCAGTTGAGAAGAATCACAAAACAACCACTCCCTCTTCTCTTTCCTGGATATCATCCCAGCCTGATCCCTGCCTCCAATTTCCAGCATAGATTTAACATGTTTGAGCAGCAGAGCAGGTACAACAGGAAAAACACTATCCCAGGTACTCTCCAATGCGTATTGTGGTTTATGGTGTCCTGTGAACTCAGGGAGACCATTTTTTCCTTCAGTGTTGTTTCTGTGTATTGTACTAGGAGAACAAGCGATCATAATGAAGTGAGAGTCAGATCCTGAGATGGTATGAATCAGTGTGCAACTCATAGCAACCTTCTCCAGATCTTATATTGCTTTAAATATTCCTCTGCTGATTTCATTGCTGAGTATTCCATGCCCATAGGCTGATCAAACTAGGAAATCTGATAAAAGTTATTTTTAAAGTCTACTTTAACATGAATCTTGTTCATTGGTATCTTTTTACAGGCTTGGTCAGTTCTACAAAACTATTTCAGAAATCTCAAAATTAGACTGTTTTTTTATTTGAACCTAGTTTCCTCTTTCCCTTTTCTATCCTCCTTACAAACACATGTACAAAATAAAACTCCCAGAGCTCTTTCTCATACCTTGTGATGGAGCTGGTGATAAGTTTAGCACATAGAGCTGGAGCCACATTTTCCAGTTCTGAATCATGCTACCAGGTTTTACAGTAACGGTTACAGTGCCCCTTTCCTTCTTACTGGAAAAAGTACGAGATTCAAACATACTGAATTGATCCTATTTCTACGAATCTGATTAGATTTCAGCCTGTAGTTTCTACCATAGTAAGTTTCTTCATATCAGTTGCCAAAACTTCAGCATTTGCTTGCACCTTTCTCTTAAGCTGGAAATGAATCCTGAGGATACAGCATCACCTTAAAATACATTTCTGAGGTGTGGGAGGAATTTTAAGATCTGCAAACGAACAAACCATGGAAAATGTCTCAAAGCCAAAATATGATGATAGAATGACATAGTGACTGCGTCACGATTTTTTTTTTCTGGTTAGAGCTGCCAGCGTTCACTATTCTAGAGATTTGGTATGTGTTAAATAGAGCAAAAACCATAAAGTTTCAGTAAAGCTTTATAAAGGACATCAAGTTTCTCTTAAGAATTAATCATTCACTCTTTACCTTGAAATAAACCAGGTTTTGATACAAAGCACAAGTACAGGAAGATTCTTCCAGTCCTAGCTTTCAATAGTTTCAAGAAAACTTCTAAATGATCTACTTTTAATTGCCAGTCTGTAAAATGGAAGTTAAGAGCAAGTTTCAAGCTTCATGCTTGTAGTAAGCTGGCTCCAGCCAGCAAGTAGGCACACACCAGCTGCTCACTTACTTCCTCCCAGCAGAAAAGGGAAAGCAATCGGAAGAGCAAAAGTGAGAAAAAAGATCACAGGTCAATAAAGACACTTTATGAAGTGAAGGAGAAAAGGAATAAACAAAACAAATAGACCCACCTCAACTGATGCAGAGGAAATCACTCACCACCTCCCACCATCAGCCTGGTGTCCAGGCAGTCCCTGAGCAACAGCTACCTTGGAAAAGCTGCCCCCTGGTTTTACTGCCAAGCATGATGCTGTGTGGCATGGAACATCCTTCTGGTGACTTGGGGTCAGCTGTCCCAGCTGTGCCACCTCCCATCCTCTCACCCACTCCCAAAAACAGAAACAGGGGCAGCCTTGGTGCCGTGCAAGCACCATTCAGCAACAGCCAACACACCGGTGTGTTGTCAACACTGGTTGTGTCACTAATCTAAAACAACGTCGTAGAGGTTTAGGCACAGCAAACACTTAAGAGTGACTTCTCAACTTCTGGTAGCGTTTTCCTGAAATTTTAGTGGAATTATCTAACAACAAACTACAAAAACCTCTCTACATATTTATATGATTTGTGTGGACAACTGTACTCCTGAAGAGCTAGGTTTTATTCGCTGACAAAAATATTTCACTTGGAAAATTGCATGTCCAGTCTTATGAACTACTGCTCACCTAAGGATAAGTGCAAACAATTCCAGTACCACTCCTTGAAGAACAGGGGTGCAACAATCTTAACAATCCCTCGTGTCATGGGGGTGGTAAGGCCAGGCTTGTGCAGTGGGTCTTGGTGAAGGCTGTTCACCATGTCCACTTTGCAGATTCAACTCTGAGGCACTCCACTAAGGTTCATGCTATTATAGAACCATGTTATATCTTCACCGTGTATTCAGAAATATTTCGTTCGCAAGCAGAATCTCATTCAAGTCAGTACAAAAGCTTTTATTTACCTCAGTGGAGCCAGGACTTTATTGCAAGTTCTGGTAAAATCCTACTTGGCCTAAACCAAACATTTTTTGTTTTAACCTTCATTTCCCTGTATCACTCATTAGCATTCATAGTGTGGTAAGTTTGTCTACATGCTTCATTTCCCTGCTCAAAAGTAAGCTGGCTATTCAATCAGTGGAACTCCAGACAGCAGAAGGATTGCCTGTAAAATCTGCATTTGCAAAGAAAAGACTGGAGATTTCATTACTTTGTAATTTGGAAACAAACTAGGAAACATGCAGATAAAAAACCGCCAGTCTATCACCACCAAACATTGGTACTGTATAAGTAGAAACTTACATTAAATCTATTGATTTTAAGACTGTTCTTCTAGCTTTCTTTCCTAAAGCACTATAGGGAAAAAACAAACCAACCAACCCTTCCAGCTACCACCAAGACTGGACTATATCAACGTTTTAAAAGCTGCTTATAAGCATGGGATATATTGTCTGAAACATCTAAGGATCTACTGAAAAATTGATGTACACTGTAATGACAAGTCAAGTCTGAAGACACTAAGGAAGTTACAGGATATTGCCCACCTAAAACAGAGCTGAGGAAGAATCAAGGATGCTGCTGGGAATGACACTAACACTGAACATCTCTTCTTCTTGGGTGACATTTACTCCATTGGCATAATTTGGGGTGAATTTTGCTCTTTATATAATTGCTTAAGCAATGAAGATATTTTAAGGGATTCTCTGATCCCTCAAAAGAAAGTTGGGGGTAGGGGTTTACATCAAAGTATTTCAAATGGGAAAAACAATATATTTGTATAACCCAATCGCAATATCTCTATTCAGATTAATCTTGGGCTTGGGGAAGAAGCTTTACTAAATAATTCTATTTAAACTTTTATATGAAGAAACTGCCATATACAAGAACAATTTTAATATTTTTTTTCCTCATTCTTAGTAAGCAAAACCCAAAGTTAGAACTTCTTGATTCAACAAGGGTCTCAGAATTTAGTTATATCCAAACCTCAAGCAAGCTGGTACTTTACATATGGACTATAGTGGAAATGGATAATTAGCAATAATTAGAGTGCTGTGCTGGGCACCTTTTTAAATGAAAAAAATTAGTGCTTTATTCCTAAAAGGAAGGCAACAGTCTTTCAAAATCTCAGCCTGAACTGACACACAGAAATCAATGGTAAAAAGTTTCTATCTACCTTGGTTTCATCACACTCGTCTCAATTTTTCTATTTTCTTATATTTTGGCTCATTCCTTTTCTTTCTCCTACCTCACCTCTCATTTTCTCTCTCTCATGCCCATAACCACTATTTCTTTCTCAAATTCTCATGGCAGAGGGTAAGCACCCAAGTGCAACTCAAAGCATCAATTCAGAGTCTCATCTCACAGGATCTTCGCAGTCCTCAGCTAAGTGTGGTAGATGAACATTCAAACTAATCTGTGAACAGTTACTGAAAAAATAAAACAATGGCCCACAATATAATCTTTTGTTGAAGACCAATAAAGTTTAGTTAAGTCTGGCAAGAGATAGAGTACTGGCAAACCACAGCAATGTCACAAAAAATGGTTATTTTATCAATCGCTGATAGACATCTAGTCTAAAAAAGTCAAAAAAGACAAAAAAGCCCAAACAAACACAGAAGAAAGAGGAGTGGAGAGAGGGAAGCTCAGATGCAAAAAAGAGATAGGCAAACGAGGGAGGAGGAACACATATCTTTTCATTCATTCTTTGGAAAATGAAAAAGGAAGCAATTCAGGCTCCTGGCTAGAGAGACAAACACACGAAAGCACAGAAAGCAAACGTTAAAAAAAAACCAAACCCACGAGGTGTAAGTTCATGACTTATAACTTGATTCTGTTTCTAGTTTTACACACAGCTGCATGTGCAGTCTAGCAGGAGTTTCACAGCCTCTACAGAATTTTGCATATCTTTTTATGTCCAAAGTTACATACCCTTTGACTCTGGCAACAAAGCCATCCTAAGGAGTCCTTGCCTTTGTAGTTAACTGCTCCTTTTATCACTTCTCCTCAGCTGACACAACTGCTAATGGAGCAGGGTTGCAAGTCACTGGACTAAATATATTTTGGTTAAAAATGACCTTGTCAAAATAACCTCTTAAAAGACCCCTTTAAACCAAGTCGTTTGATCATCGATCCTGTTCCCTGAATGGCTTTCTAAACTGTTGTCTTGCTTGGACTGAGGGGAAGCTGAAAATTATCAGGTGAAAGCAAGTACAAGGAGCTAATGGATAGAGCATATGGCCTCTTGAAAACCAAATTTCCGTCAAAATCCTTGCTCTGTGACATTACGCTTCAGAACTCAGCCTTTTTAGATAAAATTTTGTCTTCACAGAAAAGCAACTCTACTAAATAAGAGATCATTAATAAAGTTTAAATTATTTTTTTATATTTAAACAGCAAAACATGTTACATCAAATAAATATTGATATCCAATAAATTCTGATTTCCATGCATGCAGAAGTCAAGCATCATAAAAAGTATCCGTCTAAACTAAGAACTTTAGCAATCTCTGAATTATACATTCTTTGTACCTATAAAAAGAAATTGCTTTTCAATACGATGCTGATGTTTTTCTTTTAATATAGATTTTTTTTTCCTATCTGTAAATAGAAGCTTTTTTCATACTTCAAAATAAAATTTAATCAGGCTACTATAGAGGTACATTTTCCTTCAGTGTTTTCTTAAAGATCAGGGTTATGAGATATATATCTGTATGCACAGTATAGCATATATAGGAGAGGGAGAAAGTCAAGAGTTCTTTCATACGATTCTTTACCAGACACTCCTTTTCTATTCCTTAAAAATAATTAGAATACCTTGTCTACTGGGAAAAGCACTAATTGGACGTATCTGCCATCACTGTGCCATGTCACAAAGTGAAAAATCCTCACTAATGGCTCCTGAAACGCCAATCTGAGGTAGGTGGCATTAGGTGATTCACAGAAGACAACCATCTCTATAGATTAATTATTTTTATTTTGTTCAGACTTTGCTGATTTACTTTGAACTAGTCACAGGGTAGTTAATAAATATCATTCGCTTCATTAAAAACCAAACTTCTCATCAGTTGTAAATAGTAATCAAAGCACATGTAAGAGCAAAAAAAGTACTGCTTATAATGCCCTCTGCTTAGTATTACAAAGCACTATGAAATCAAACTTTGAAGTGGTATATGGACTTTTCAAGGAATTACACTGAGCTACACTTCTCTGGTAATATGGAGAAACTTACATTCATATTAAAAAAAAATAAAATGAACACACCAAAACTTTGATCCTCATATGCCAGGTGACTGTAGTGAAGAGCCAGGCAGGCAGCAGGGGCAGAGGCAGAAGAATTATTAGTCTGGGAATCACAGCCAGGCTCAGACGTTGAGCTGCACAGCAGGACACGTGCACACGCAGACACGGCACTACCAGGGTTTGGGAATGAGGGCAAAGCAGTCTCGCCTCTCTAGAAGGTATTTGCGCAGTAGGTTAACAGCAACTGCACAGAGTTTTCAAAAATCTACCTGTTCCACTTAGACAATTTAAGTACCTAACCCCCTTTCACAGGCACCTATAAACCCCTTCACTGACCAGATAACTGAAGCTTTGAGAAATTTAAGGTCCAGTGCACAAACCAGAAGTCATATGCAAGACAGAGAGATACCAAGAGAACAGGACTCTTAGGCTATATGTGATGATTTGCACATGGAAGACAATTCCACAAAACATGGCTTCAAACGCTAAACTGGTTTACGAACTTTCAGCTCTCCTATTCACAATCTCATTTTTCTCCCTCCAAACAGTTCTGCCTCCTCACTTCTGCCAAAGCAATTGTTTTAAACCACACTATTCACTATACACAAGTTAGCTTATAGTCAGGGTTTAAAAATAAAAATATTTTTAAAGTTTTTTTTTTTTTAATTGAGCTTTATTTGACTACCTTTGAAGAGGGTGGCTATCACACGTTGGAGTTTGATTACTCCAGAGTAATCATTGCAGAATAGATTTGCCTCCCTGCACAAATCAGAACATTCCCCAAGTCTAATCCTACCCTACTGGAGATAGAGAACTAAGCAACCATTAATTACTCTTAGCATATGGTCTTTATCTTTGCTGTCTAGAAGGGGCTACCCTGTTAAAAAGAAAAAAAGTCAGAGTTTGCTGACCTTTTATCCTGTGCATCATATTTCCGACTGGCTGAATGACCTGCTGCTGGCTGTATATGTTGTGTACGCCGAAAATTCCCAACGCCATTGAAAGTGTGAGCTGGGTACCCATTGTATCCCCTGGGAGGAGCACGGGGCACGCAGCACAGGTCAGCAGCGATTCCTGCTGCCAGGAAACCAGACGGCCCCTGGGACCCCCACAGTCAAGCTGACCAAGCCAAAGCTTCATACCTGTCCTGCTTTCACTGCAGTGCAAGCCAGTTCACATGGAAAATGGTGGGATTCAGTTCCCAAGCTACAGGACATAATTCAGAGATAATCTCCATTTCCTATTTTGTCTTAATGCAATTTCTCTTAAAAGATGCAGTTTAACCCTCAGGGGTTAAATGCGTTTTACTGTAACCAAAATCCAAGATAAATCACTTTCAACATTAAACGATTGGCAAACACTTCTAAGTCTTACAACTAATGTAAACTATTTCTCAAAGCAAGGGAAACTTCATGGAAAATTTTCTCAGTTACATTAGCTTAAGTGAAGAGTGAATTCACTGTTTTCATTTGTCAAAGACAGCATGCTACCTGAGACCGGACAGAACAACAGAATTATCTTCTTGTTTTAAGTGCAAGAATAGTTTGATTCTTTTTCTTCAGCCTTGGAAAAAACTCTACTGAAATTTTTCCCCTCTACTTCAGGTTCAGTCTTGGCACTCAAAAATCCACTAACAATCATAGTGTTCAATTTTGGCAAGATTATTTCATACACATAAAGTATTTGTAATGGATTTTTAAATGTAGAACAATATCAGCAAGAAGTATTATTAAACATGAATAAATTTGTTCTTACCTTTTTGTTCAAGGTTGCCCTCGTACAACGCTTGTTTTCAGACTCTATAAAAAGAGAGAGAGAGAATACTTTAACAAAACAATTTAAAAATGTGTCTACTGTCTGATTAACAAAATTTAGCATAATCTTAAAAGAGAAAATAAAAGCTATATGACATTCTTGCAGTGAGTTTCTAAATTGCTGGCTTCTGTATAGGAACTGGAAAAAAAAATTAAAGGAATTTGCTTTACAGAAATCAATAGTCTCAAAGGACTGGTGTTAAAATACCAAACCATGTAATACAAGAATTGAAATAATTCAATATTAAAAAGAAATTACTTGCTGGACAACTTTAATAGCCTTAAGAAAGGAATCTTAATACTGACATTTTATTAGTTCTGCTTAACATCTCAGTATTCACAGGTAGCCACCTTACAAGGAATAAATCTTATTCAAGGCCTAGATAATAAATCAGAAAGAAACAAAAATCGTCGTGCATCAGTGAGCATGAACCTCATACGAAGATGAGGTTAACAGCAGTTGCATGTTATCTCTGGGAAGAGCCTATCTTTCATCATCTAATTACTCATATAAATCTCTATTAATACAAACGTGGCACACAGCTTCTGCCCTAATTTTGTTACCTTAAAGATTAATAAACGAGTCTATAACCTCTTGTAAATTCTGCCTCAGAGTTGAAAAGTTAACTGCTTCTCCAGGTTCTTTTCTATGATTGCTTCTTTCTATTCTTCTGTGTTTGATCGATTTAATTTGTCCTAAACTAGGCTAAAGCATCATGAAATGTATCTTATACAGTATAAAACTTGTATTTCAATGAGACCTAATAAAATATAAAAAGAATCTATTAGCATTCCTACTTCCACCAGCTTTCTTTGCAGGCAGTACTTGATCTCTGGACTATGTGTTTGCACAACACAATCTATTGGTGCCACAAGCCATGATTACCAGTTTACAAGTTTGGTGCCCAATTTTCTCAGTTCTGTGCCTGACATAAGTTTTGTTTTCCATGAATAATAAAAGTTTGTTTCTAGCTTGCGCCTTTACAGTATCATCAATTCATTTGTAGGTGAGGCATCACAAAATCCAGAAAGACCTTCAATTGAATTACAACTGGTGCAAAACAAATTTGATACTGCAACATTTAAAAAAAAAACATCCCATCCCACAAAACAGGATTTTACGAGAAGGGGCTGTCAACAGGCAGCCTAAAGTACAACGTGCTGCTTAAAAAATATCTCATTCAGCAGTAAGAGACCAAGAACTATCATCTGTTATCAAACTTCTTTTTTCTAAATGATGGCAAGAACGTTCACGAGAGTGAAGGGAGAACCTCTGCTCTCCAACATCTCTCCCAACCAGCTTCAGAGGCAGCGTTTGGCCCAGGGCACTTCTTTTGTCCATAGACAAAAGGAAGCAGACCCATGCTTAGTTTAATTTGTCTCAAAGCATCACTCCAAGAAAAACCTCCATAATACTGTGGGTTTCGTTCGGTGAGTTTAATTAGACTTACGATGAATGAAATGAAAAGTTAAACAAAACACACTGCTAATTTTATATGGAGTCTGCATGGGATTAGATAGAAAGAAAAAAAGATATTCGGACAACAAAACCTTTTTTTTCCTTTCCTGAAAGACTACAAAAATTAAGAACACAGTGAATAACATTCCAGAGTTATACAGATTCAGGTGAAATAAAAAATACCTATTTTGCTTATACTGTTCTTACTCTGAAACTATACTTCGAAGTAAAAGCAAAGTCCAACAAATATGGGGCAGAAAGCATAAGGCAGATTTGAAGCATGTTTAGCATATTATGACCTCTCCTTTCTTTTGACTTTTAGAGCCATCTGTCTTTAAAAACAAAATAAATCTTGCTTTTGAGACCTGTGTAGGACGTGGTCTGAAATGATGTTCCTTAATGCTGCAACTCCCCATGTCCATTAAACCGCTAATCACAAACTGCATCAAACACAACAGCCACCTGCATTTCTTAGGTCTTCATGATTCCTTCTGCCACCAGAAGGCATTTAACAGTACACAAAGGCAAGAAAATAAACACACTTTGATAGGACTTCAGTGGTTTTAGCCCTCAAGGAAAAATTAGGATTAGATACCTAGAAAACATAATATCTCCCTAGAGCTGCCTCTATATTTCTTCGACTTTATAGATTTACTGACTGGCCACCAAAGACAAAGTTGATTTATCTTCCAGTTTTTATATTTATTTATCTGACAGCCCAGAAAGGGGGATTGGAGTGAGAATCTAAGGTGTTATAAGAATACTTTTAAGAGTATGACTCACATTATGAAGTGAATGGGGGCTGAGCAAAGAATATTAAAATGAGCAAAGTCCAAGTCCTATAAAAATGTGAGTGCTCTCACCTCTTGTTCACTTCAACAAGAACTGAGGGGGCTTAAGCCCTAAACAACTGTGTCAACTGTCTTTAGGACCTAGAGAACAAATCAGTACTAGACAAAACATAAAACAGTACAAAAATAATTCCTTCTCCATAAAAGCTGTCTTGTATTATTAAAACAAAAACAAAAGAGAAAACAAACATGCCACGCAGATCATAATAATTAATATTAAGCATATACTGAAAATCATTACTATGTATCAGCCTCTGTGCATCTTTTGATGAAACAGTAAAATGATAGGGGAAAAAAAAAGTGCCTTTCGTTATTTACAGATAGACCTGAAAAGTTCTCAGAAAGTCTTCAGGTTCTTTTTCAAAGAACAAGGGATTTTCTTGGTGTAAATTCACTTGACATAATTCCCTCTTGAACCATACCTATCTATGATTCACTGGAAAACCAGCAAAGTCAAATCATCTAGCGAAATCTGCTGTCTACATCGAATGGACCGTTTGAAAAGTCTTTCACTCAGACTTGATTTTCTTTTATTTTTTTTGAGACTTAGAGGGCCTACCCCATTTCACACTCCTGAGGAATTACTGTTATTTAAAAACAATCAAGCCTCGTATTTGATTTATGAAACTAATATCCAAGTATAATCTCTAAAGAAACAAATGTATAACCTCATCACAGACATACTAGAGCAGTCATTACCAGCAGATTCAGTTACCAATTAATTTTCTAAATTCTGTATGCTCTAGAAATACCTGAAAAATCTGCAAGCAATCCACCTCCCCTACAGTATTTGAATGCATCAATAATGAATAGGTCAGTAGGACAGGTATCAGCTTTCTGGATAAGAAATATTGTATGTGTTATGAGAGCAGAAGAGGTGGTCCAACATATACATTGCTGGAACAGGGCATCTCGTGGGTCACCTACTTTCTTTGGGTCCATCTGCCAGGGTTATATTTCAGGTGAAAGATTTTTAGTTTGTTTTCATTATCTAGGATTACATATATATGTACACATGTAAATAAATGTACTTTTATATAAACCTTATATACACACACACACAGAAAGACTTAAAAGCAAAATAACAACAACAAAAAAAAACCCCACACCCTGCTAAAATCTACCTTTTAATTGGTCATGTGCTAAGGAGATGCTTGCCAAGAAAGATTATATGAGATGCTGGAGTTAATATAACCAACTGCAAAATTCCAAGGGCTGCATACTAGCACAGTAATACTGCAGATTAAAAAAAAATAATAACAATTTAAAAAAAAATTACTGTCTTTGAAATTATTTTCCATATTATTCACAGTAAATGCAAGATCTTGAGCAAATTTCAAAGTGATTTAGCATTTAGATTATAACTGCCATGTAATTTGGGAAATGAAAATATCTACCACTGTAATTCCCGCTTTGTGGGGAAGTGATTGCTTTACAGGTGAGACTTCAGAAAGACACTAATGCCCATCTAGAAAGGAACAAGTGGAAGACAGAGATGCTGAGAGTCTGCGTATCCCAATTATCACATCTGCTATGCCAATACACCTCTTACAAGCATCCACGTCATTCTATTTCGAATGTTCAGTGTCGTTCTATAGAAACCAGTAGGGGTTATGACTTTTCTAGCAGCGGGAACAGTGTCCTGAGTAGGAGGAGAAGTGGGTTAGAAGCAAAGACCTACGTGACCAAGATCACAAGAAAGATGATAAGCAACTTTAAATAGGAGGTTTACAACAAGCTGGATTTGTGCCCTTTGGTACTGCATGGGACTGAAAAACAGATAAAAATCCAAATGATGGATTTTGTGTTTGACCAATTTTCTGATTTATTTTTAAACTTAACACTTCAGCAGTTCAATAGTTTGGTAATTACAGATCCAGGAACTTCGGGATTTTTCTACTGTAGATAGTTGTTTCCTGTTGGACTAGCTCTAACAATAACAAAATCAAGTAGCGCACATTTAATTCAGCTTTAAGAGGAGAAAAGTGTTTGCCAGAAGAAAGCCACACTAGTACATCAGTCCCTGCATTACAGTATATGAAGTGTGCTCATGTTCTCTTGGAACCGAAAGAAGTCAGGAGCCCCTGATCTATTTTTGCCTCAGTTTATCTGTTTGCAAACGGTTGCAACAGTTGAGAAGCGTTCTGGAAAATAATACAAAAAAAAAAAATCATGTAAAGAGTTTTAACAATATCACTAGCAGTCCTTAGTTCTAATTAAAAGCCTCCTATTTCTATGATGCTTCAAAGTGAAATTTGGTTTTCCTAGTTTCCTTTTTATGCACTGCTATTTATGAATTTGATGTGGTAGTTAGTTTGACAGATGATAGGACTGTTTGCAAGTTACTCATGTTTGGATCCCTATGCAGAAACTTCTATCCTTTTTTTAAGCACTAACCTCATATTTTTTCCTCTTTCTTTTATTTTTTTTTTTTTTAATTAATCTCCCTTAAACATACGGCAGCAATACAAAGATTATAACTGACCTTTAAGCTATCTGTATATATTATGGTCTTAAGTTAATCCCGTAGTGTTTTAAATTTAGTTTCATTTTTCCATAAAAAGTCTATTGCAAAATTATTTTAGATCACTACGTATACCGCTGCAATAGTCTGCGTGTGCGCACTTGTGTGCGCACATTGGGGCCAAGGACAGAGAGAGAATTGCATATTTCTCATCCAAAGGAGAATACAGACAGTGAGAAAGACGTAGCACGGTATGTTCTTGTCAGAGATCACACACAAACTGCCGAAAACACAGCGTATGATCCTCCCACAATGGGATATTTTTACTATCCTTAATGAAGCCGGGCAGGTGTTTACAGTTATGATGTATGTCCGTCTAAAGTTGGAATTAAGCACAGACACAAAATAGCAATGCTTGACGCACTAGTCCATGACATACTGTACGCAGTGTAATTAAAATAAACTCTACTCCAGAATTTTTTTTTTTTTTTTTATGGGGAAACAAGAAAAGCTATGAAGATGCATTCTGGTTTGTGGAAAGCTTCAAACTATTCTGAGAAGTGTAAAAAAAAAATAATTTGCAGAAGGAAAGAAAATTCTCTAAACCACCTTTTTAGCCTTGGCTCGCTCTTTGCCAGGTGATTTTGGGAGAGGAGGAAGGAAGGGAGCTTTCCATCTGTTGAGGTGTTGGGATTCTAAACACGTTCCTGAGTTAATTTTGACTCTTTAAAGTGTGAGATAATATAGTCCAAACCAATATATCATGCCAATCAACAGTGCTTTTCTCAATATCAGCCCACTCACTTCCACCTCCTGCTTGCAGGCTCTAGAGGCTTTTTGCTCTAAAACTAGTTTCCTTTAAGATATGAAACATTCAAGTGGTATCAACAAATCATAGATGTCTCTAATAAAATAAACCTGAATAGTGTGAATGGAAATAGAAAGGCTGACGCTGTTTATTCACTTTGCGCTGATGTAGCATTTTACTTAAATAATTGCAAACATTCAGAAATATGAAGTAACACATTATTTTCATTTTTTAATTTTAAGTTATTGAAAAATAGAAGGGAAAAATATTGTAAAGAAACACTACGTTTTAAAATAATACTAAAACAGATATATCCCACAAGATCTTTTTTCGGTATCCATTTGTAGTCTTTTCAAACCAGGTGTAGAAGTCTCTGAAATACATTAACATTTGCCAGATACTATAAATCCAAAATATTTGGAATATTGTATCATCAACTTGTCAGAATGTATGAACAAATTTACTAACTCTAAGCCTGCCTAGTCCAATGTACTTTCCTGAGGAACGGAAGATCACAGTTTGTGTACAATAATAGCCTCTGTGTTATGCTACAAGAATCTTAGAGAATTACGGAACCTGGAACTCGTATCTGGACTGTCATGTTTAGTAGGTAATTCAGGAAACATACTCCATATATTTGCCTTATACCATCACATTTCTGCCCTCCACAATATCCTGCGGTAATGGGTTCTAGAAGTATAAATTGTGCAAAAAATCATTTCTTCCCTTAGCTACACAGTTATTTACAAGCTAATAATTTTATTTGGTATATCGATTTGTATATTTGCATATCTCGCTATCTTCTCCTCTTCCTCTTATCTGTCTCTTCTCCAACCTGCAAAGCTGTAATTGATTATAATCCATATGAAAGATATTCCATGCTTTTGATCAATCAAGGACTTTCTAGTTCTGCTAGATCCTTTTTTGAAATTAATCAAGCAAAATTGCATGAAGTACTCAAAACTGTAATTTACAGAATTACACAGCTTTACAAATAGATATATGCAGAAGCACAAATTAGTTCCTCATTTGATTTAAATTCCTCTGCTTGTAATGCCTAACATTCTATTTGCTTTTCGACTAGAGATTAATATTGGGCTGATTTTCAGAAAACCACAGGATCACACCAGAGAAAATCTAGTCTATTAGTCAAAGTGTCAACGTGTTTAAATAAATGAAGAAAAAAATATTCTCTTGTAAATATTAGTCTCCTTTCTCCCCTCTCCCTTTGTTAACAAAAGAAAAAAGCAAAACCAATAGTGGTCCCATCACCCCCCACAGAAAACTAAACGACTGTAATGTTAGTTCCAATGTGAGCCTCTGATGCAGCAACATCTTGGGGACATATCTAACTTTCAGGATGAGTTAGACACTGTGACTCAGAATCAATAGTAATTTTAATGTGCAAAAAAATTAAGATGGTCTTCAAGATCCTCACTTGGTTAGCATCCTGTTTCAATAGGTATTGCCTTATGGTTTTACCACTAGAACGAACAGAAGCTCAGCTGCCTTGATAAAATGACCACGGGAGAGAACTTTCCCCCATGAAACCTGTGGATTCCTGAAGCAGTGGTGATTTAGCTTAACAAAATATGCCCAGGGGTCAACAGGTTACATCCCATTACCAAGAAAATAATGTTGATTCTTTCTTATTTTGATCAAAATGAAACAGGACCCTAAATCACTGAAAATAATTATATCAATTTGCCCTATTTTTTTATTATTTTAATGAAGAGAGCTAAGCATGGGCATGTAACCTAAAAATAGAAGTTAAAAAGATTTCCCCTCCTCCCCACAAGGGTTAAATATGACACTTAGATTTCTAAATTCTACTAAACATGTGGGTGAAAAGTTGTTTTACTAAGTTTCCTTATTAATACCTTCTAACTAAACTGATTCATCGAGTGCCTCGCCTTCCATCCACAGACTACTTGCACCAGACTCCTCAAGCATCATTAAAGAGATCAAGGAGAACACGGGCCTGCCCAGCTGAGCAGTTCTTACAGACTGCAGAGATTCCAGCTGTCCAAAAGCTGTTGTGTTTTCTCTGTGGTAGGAAGGGAATGCCAACTGAGGGAGGAAAGGCTGGGGTGCAACGCATACATTAGTGATGTATTTGTAACCGAGGAGATTCCAGACATTTACACCCAATATTTTGTCCCCAACAGCTAATCAAGCCTCAGGGGTTCCTAGAGCCATGTAAGGAGTTGGATTAACTCCTTCGCAGAGCTGTGAAAGCTTCATGGCATGTAAAATGTTGGATGACAGAGTATGGATTTTCATTTCCATAAATGGCCCTATGAACGTGGGCATCTATGGATCTGGATGATTGCAGATTCTTCCCGGGCACCCTGGAGCTACAAGGGGAGCCAAGGGGACCCTTGCCTCTTTCAGCTATCAAGGATGGGCCAGATGCCTTTGGAAGGCCAGAATCCATTGCTTTCAGCCTTCAAATTCAGGGAGGTAAAATAGACACATTCAGTAAAAACAGCAGATGGAAGAGATGCAACAATCAAATTATGCAACCTGTTACAACGTTGCTTTTGGCGTGGTTGCATTTTTGTGGGAACCTCTAACAGTTCACTGAGAATCCTCATACATAGTTCACCAGCAATCCTTGCCCTTTCGTACAATAGTTTCTTAATTTGTCTCATCTATAACTAGAATAATATTGATGTTATAATATTAACTTGAATTATAAATTCAATAACATGTAAACTGAGGTCAAGAAAGGAGAAGGGTCAGCCTGTCAATTATTTCAACAGCTTGTTTGTTAGCTATTTGAATATATTAAATCTATTTTCAATTATATGTATACGCGCATCTCCTATATATGCTTCTATGTTTCCATAATCTATAATTTACTGTAAATGTCATGTTGGCTGTTAAATCTATTTTGAGGAAGTCTTTGGTTCTCAACCACTCTCAGCTGCCAAATACAGACATTTTTCTGACTAAAAGCTATTCTGATCATTCATGCTCACAAATCTTCCCCGATTATTGAGTTGTGTGTTTCTCTCGTCAATATTTAAACATGGTTTTCCACAAGCATTTGAAAGAAACAAAAAAGCCTTTAACCATTTAAATAAAGCCTTGTAAAAGTAACTTCAAGTACTTTGTGTTAGGAAAACACTAACATCCTGATTCTCTTTCTTTCTTTCTCACTGTCACATGTGGAACAAGCCTCAAAGCAACATCACACAAGGAAAACTAATTTTTGAAAGGCTAGCAAGGACAAAAAGTGTGACCTTTCAAAATCAGAAAATTGGTTTTAGATGTTTAAAGAATTCTAGCCATAGTCTGTACCGTTTTAAATTCAAACACTGAAGTTACAAGGGTAACTTTTGTTCGTAATGACATGCTGCAAGAACTATACAAATTATTCCTCAAAACCAGGGTTACTTTTGCTTTTGTAAAATTGAATGCAGGACTGGAAAGTAAACAGTAAACTGTTCTACTCAAATGGTAGAAATAAATTCAAAAATTATAGAAATAATGGAAATAAAAATTGAAGTTACATGAAATGCACCTCATGCTTATAAATGGAGTTTACACCTTCAAGAACTTCAGCATGAACAGTAGCTGTAAGCACATAGAATTAATGTATTATCAAATCCAGCAAATGAATGATTCACAGCCTAAATTTCTTCTTACTTATTTCAAATTAAACCTAGGAAAACTCCATTGAAATGAATAAAAGGCTGATCATAGAAAACAAAAATCTGGCCTACTGCATAACAGGAAAAAAAATGCTTGGACATAAGATCACTTTAAAACAAGACGGCTGTCAAGCAAATGAAAGCTAAAGTAAGTTTAAACACAATTTTCCTCGAATCTAATAGTGTGTTAGGGGCATGCAAATCACCAAAGACAAAACCTGACTTTGACACTCTCTCTCAGAGAGAATCCAGTTAGTTTTTTGGGGTTTTTTTAATTAAAATTTTTGGTTTTCAGCTTTGCCTTGAACCTGTACGTTCACCAAACATTGTTTCTATTTTAATTATCAATGAAAATACCCCAAATAACTTATGATTTCAAAAGAGCTCGGCATTTTTCTTATTTGCCCTTAAAATACAATAAATATTTTTTATTCCCTTGATTTCACAGGGTGACAAGTTAAAGATTATTAGTGACTGACTAACCAATGTTCACTATTTTTAGTTGCATGTCTATCAGTTGGAAGGCGACAACTTTTGCTTTTTAAATCTAAACACTTAAGAATTTCTGAAAGAAAATTGGAGTAATTATTACTTTATCTTCCATCACTCAGACACAGAGGAGCAGAGTTCAGCAAAAAAAGTGACTGAGTATAGTAATTAAATTAATTTCAATTCAGCAATATAGGACATACGCAACACCCAAGATTAGAAAATACATATAACTATCTTCAGTTTTTAGTTTTGTCTTACAAAATTTGCAGAAACTAACAGGTTACCTAGAGTGCCTTTCAGATGTATCTGTGGCATGGTCTAATGCGTTTTCATCACATAATCCAACACCTTGAATCAAGGGAGAAATATTCCTATAGTTGTATGGGATTTAATTCCCAGATTTTTGGATGTAGTTAAGGACTAGACCACACAACTCATTCACAGGAAATGAAGCCCAACACAATTTTATTCCCCTCATTATGTCTACATATGCACTGAGCTTCACCTTGCTAGAGCAATCTGAAGGCTCTTAAATTGCACACCAGTCACCAACAGACCTCAGGCTTCCCAGCATAAGAAGAGAATGTAAATAACATGCTGCTGGTATTACAACTTTCCAAAGCACAGTTCTTACGGGCTGACATGTACTTTCTGACTTTTGTTGATGGTAGGGTAACCCTGACATAATTGACATTGTAGGTTTCCTGCCCAATTTTTGCCAATAGTGCAACAAAAGTTAAGAAAAGTAAAAGAAAGAAAAGAAAAAAATAAAGGGGGGGGGGGAGAGGTGTGCAAATAAAACCACAACAATAATTCTGAACACTAAACTCCCCTACTTGTTTTCTGTCTTGGATGGTACTATTGTCTTGATGCCATATCACCCCAGAAGGTACATTTTCTAATACATATATGATGCTACAGAAATAGATTTAACTTTTCTTTAGCAAAGTAGTAACAACACATATGGTGTTTCCATCACAGTGGGATAAGTGTCTTCATCGTTAAAAGATACCTTGAGTAAAAAAATTACTTTAATGTCTCAAGTGAGAAGACTGTAGGTTAACCTAAGGGTAGTCTACCTGGTAAGGCACAGGTGACACAGCCAGAGACAATATTCGTAGCACTGTAGTTACATCCAAATAGCCCTGGAGAAAAGGCAGGTTATTCCTGTAAAATTAAGGGGTTTTTCAGTCCTCAAATATATACTCTGGAAAGACTACAGTAGGCGCTGGAAAAAACTCACTTGTTCCCTAGGGTAGAACTCATTCGTTTTCTTTGACAGGTTCGCTCAAACAATCAATCAGCTCACTGCCTATGAACCAGCCAGCTATTATACTACTACTTTATAGAGCACCCACCAAGAAAATATAATTATGTTCAATTAAATACTATAGTTAATCCTAAATTCACACTTAAAAGGGGTAGAGCTGGTGGAATAGAGCAGTTGACAAGCATGAAGTGGAGAAAGCTGTGTGGATAGGTCTGGGACTTGTCGAGTGCCCTTTTTACACTAGTCCCTTTCACAGGCTCTGCAGACATAACCAATGCAAAATAAAAGGCAATTTAAGATGTGACTCTCCTGTACTTCAAACACAGCAAAGGAAAACCTGGAGCTAAGAACAAAAGCAGCTTTTTAATATGATGTAAATGAGTCATAGCAAGATAGAGCTTGTTAGGAAAAAGTGAGCTAGTTCAGTCATTTGTCCTGTACTTTCTGAAGCAAGTCCATTTAACTTAACTCTAAGACAAGCTGAAAATTAGACTAACAGTATATCTATGGTATTTTATTAAAGATTTTGTCCAATGCTTTGTTCCAACTTTTAAATAAGGAGACACTCCGTGTCAATAATATTGTACATGCAGCCACCTAAACTAGTCGGGTCTGCACTTTAGTGAAACTTCATGTATAGTTAAATCACAGCTATGTACTCTCTGAAGCAGGGGAAAGAAAACAAACAAAAAACCACGAACACCACACATACCAATGAACTTCCACCACTGAAGAGGTAAGACAGTCAACGTTTGAAAACTTCAGAGGGCCACAGTCTTGCTTCTGTAACCTGGCAAGGAGGCACCTCCAGTTCTTAAATGGCTCTTGAATACCACTTGAAGGGGTTTAATTGTTAGACAAAAGTTTCTTCATTGTAAAACTGTTGAACATCATCAGTTATTAGTAGATTTAAATAGTGTAAAAAGCTACCACTTAGCTGATTGCAGTAGAGTTATGTGAATAGGATGTTTATTCAGCCAATTGATAACTAAAACTCTCAACTTACGTCACTCATTGGCAAATAGTCATTGCATGGTACCATCTTTCGATTATTGTTCTAAGCTTGCTTAGATTTAAGTGGCAATCTGGAGAATACTCTCGTTTTCCACCAACTTCACATTATCTGTTTTTACTTTAGAATTTGCCATGCAGAATCATAAAATACATCACATTTTTTGTAGCTGCAGTTCTCACAAACTGTCAGGAATGTGAGCACCAAAGACTTTTTTACAAGTTCAGTTCAGTACAGAAGTAACTGATCCATTAGCTAATGTAATATTTTCTGTGTTACAAATATATGTTGCGAATCCAAAATACTTCTGAAATACAGACTTTTGAGAAAATACATATTGCTACCATAGATAAACTTAGCTTTCCACCTGTGTGAGTCTCTTCGTATGACCTCAGTACTAATAACGTAACAGACTATGAGAGAACATGGAATTAATCACAGCCTAACAAAAGACTCCTGGGTTTCCCAGTCTGTTTTCCATTTATCTCTCTAGATTACTTAGCATCTGGTAAAATCAATACTGATCTTAACTGCAACCCTGTGATTTCAGAGAGTATCTAATATATGCTGAGGTAAACTGAAAGTATCAAAATTAACATTAAGTTGTTTCATGACAGCTAAAATATATTTCTGTCTTCATTTGCGGATTAGTTTGTTTAGTTTTGGTTTGTAGTTGGTTTGTGGGGTTTTGTTGTTGCTTTTTTCTTTTGAGTAACATGAAGTACTGGACTCTGTAGTGCTGGTTCTACCTATTTATGTAATAGTAGACACATCTTTGACGAGAATGAAATACGTATGTAGAACCTCTTTTTTATGATGGCTATTCTGCTCTGTGATAAACCTCCTGGTGGTTTTATGTTTATATGCATTGATCATACATACTTCTTCACAATTTCCTTATTATGTGCTGTGTAGATTAATCACATTTATACCTGTTAGTCATATTACTGGAGTAATTTGCTTTTTTCTGTTTGAATGAGATAAGAAATATGCTTTGAAAAAGATGCTTGCTTAAAACCTGCATTTGTTTAACTTTTGGAAAAACAGCACCTGTTGACAAAACTACACCTTTCTGCACTTCAAAAACAAATAAAACAGCAAATTTGGTGAATGTGAGACAAAACTAACATACACTGTTCCAAAGACAAAGAGCCAAAACCAGCATTAGAAAAGCACAAAACCCGACCTCATAGGCAATCCCTAAAAAGCACATATAATACTCATGGACAAACATTTGTGAGAAAGGTGGAGAATACAAAAAACAGCATAGTGAAGTTTTCAAATAGTCGAAGAGCTGAATAGTGAATTGGTTGAATAGCAATTCAACCAAATCTGCTGAATTTTTGCTCAGTGTCAGGACAGGACTCGCTAGATGGCATCGTTACACACACATAGAGTGTGGTGGAGGGTCTATTTCCCTTGGTGTACAAGTGAGGTTGTAGTTTGAGGGGAAAGAAAAGCTGCCTATTTGCAGTTGCCTGTTGGCATTCGACTTTCTGGGATGCTCTCTGAACTGTGAATGCTTGAAGAAGTTAAGGCAGAGATGTTATCTGGGAAAATACAAATGGTTTAGGTAAACTATCCGAGTACAGACATTGAACGTTGTAAATAGGACAAGTGTCATACAGAATATATCAACTATTCACGTTTAAGGTTCTGATATCTGTTAGTGTACACACTATTACTTTGCAAAAGCTTCGCTTACAGTCCATTTCATCTATGTTAATGACCACAGATGATTTTTGAGACACTTAGTGGCTTGAGTAATTAAAGGGAGTGCCAAGAAATTAGGAATTCAGGCTAAGCAGTTATGATAACAGTGTCTTCAGGACAGCTCGACAGCGTGTTCATCCCCAAGATTTTCACATCACAAAGCTGTGGGGCCAGATTTTTGTTCAATACCCCAAGGTGTCCCATGCAGTCAGCCTCCTCTCCCATGAGACAGTATAGTAGGTAGAAAATGGAGCACATCTTATTTACAATTCCTTGGGATGCTGCTTTAGGCTGACATAAATATACAGATGCAAGCAGGTTTTAAAGGTGCAGAGCCGTATTATTATGAAAGCAGACAAAAACGATGACAGCTTTGCTGAAAATGAATGGAAGCTGGATAAAGTATCGTAACACAAACTTGTCTACATTAAGGAGCACCAAATCGGTGTTTGCAAAGCCGGGGGAGAAGTGTTCTGGTAGCAAGAGCTATTGTAAGAAAAAAAGCAACGCAATTTAAAGCACATGTATTACCTGGTACAAAGTACAGACCATTGCCAAAAATAACAAATCTAAAAATAATGAATAAGCTGCTTAAGTCATTGATATGCAACTAAACAGTCTGGGGAAAAGGGAATAGGCTTTGAATATACTTTGTTTTACTTTGTTTGAATAGATTGATCTGTCAGTATCAGTTCTGTTATTATAAAGCATAAGCAACTCAAACAGCGGAGACCCTTTCTTACTAGAGAGCCTTGTTTCCACAAGTACATTAAACCCTGGGGAACCGACACACATTGATGGAGGAGAACCATGTCTCTAGTTTGAATAGGCTGTGCGCTGCCTAATTCTGAATTCTGTTTGCACAGGTAAGACCCACCAAAATAATCATTTCTATACAGCTCAAGATGTATTTTTATGTGTTCACCAGACTTGTCAGGGCTCACGCTTGGAGCGCGAGGCTGCCACGCTTGGTATCAGCCTCGTGCCGCCCCTGCGCTTCACATGAGATCACACAGCTTGGCACAGAGAACCGCTTGGCCACCTGCCAAGGAAAATCTTCGTTCTTACTATCTCTTCCATTGTTGTCAGCTGTTAAGAACAGTACTGTTTTCCCTGGATTATTGTGGAAACGGAATGCATTTTCTCACAAGCAGTAAAGAAAGAAGACAGCAAACTTTATTTGACTACTCGCAAATACAAAGGGGTTTCAGCGCTTAGTTAAATGTTCTGAAAGAAAGAGGAAAGCAAAGCAAAATTTGAGGATTATATTCATACTTCCAACTTCGCTGAGGAATTTCTGAATTCACTAGCAGCATTTGTTTCCTAATTTCAACTCATAGAGGACTTGCGGACTTTGTAGATCAAGTTTCACCCAGAAAAATTTAGAAACTTTGAACTTGATTAAAACTGATGTGTTGGCAGGAATGCTGAACAACAGCTCTAGTATAAGAAAGCAGAAGAAATTTCAAGAAGTGCAAAACAGGAAAGAAACATCGTTTTGACATTGCAGTTTAGCCACTACTACTCTAAAATGTTATTCTGGCTAAATAAACACCTTTTTTTTCTTTTTTAAACATCATATCCCCATGCTCCAAATCTTTTTTTTTGCTCTTCCTTCAGATGGCCCCATTCTTCACACAGATACCCCCAAAAATCCTGATTCAACCACATTCACCAGCCAGTCATTCTGTTCTCATACTGGACCTTGCTTTCCTCCATAAACAGATCTGGAATCCTCCTGCATAGCTATAGCTCCCTCTTTGGGGATGACTGTTACTCAAAAAAGACACAGAGGTGTACACCAAAATAAAATCATCTTAAATTGCTGAACTCTGTTGCTCTTCCCTGCAACATCATCCCCCAGAACACACACACTGGATCAGCTGATCTTTGTTGGGAGAAAGAAAGATAATGGCCATGGGAAGACAACGTAATGTAGGTCCTCATGTAACCCACTGCACAGGCTATAACAATGCCAGCCAGCAGCACAAGTATTACTTTATACATGCTTGTGAACTTTGACAGGTACATGGAATTGCTATTATGTGAATTCCTTCAAGAATAAAAATAAGAGCATCTAGGCTCTACAGATGAGCACTTTAGTTAATGTTTTCTCTTTTCCACAGGACATGCGAGTGAATGTTAAGATCGTTAGAGGACATTCAGGTTCGGATGCCAGATATAGAAGAGATCTTTTATTTTGCAACATAAGGATCTAATGCAACTTAGCAAAATGTAAATGTACAAACAAATATAGACCTATAAACTTATTTTAGAAAGTTCCAGGTGCTCACAAATAGCTTGGCTCCAAATCCAAAAAGTCAAGTCGGCACCTTGAAACAAGTATGAGGAAAGAAAAAACACAGAGTTGAGCTGAGTAGGGCATTTGTCAAACTATTTTACACTTTTGCTCCAGACTGTCTCTTTATTAGAAAACTTTGTAAGAAATAAACCCATAGGAGGACAAATCCACAAGGAAAGTTGCTAGATCTTCATTCGTTAGAATTAGGTACATAATAAAAAGTCTAGAAAATTATCAAATTCCGTTGACTAAAAGTAATTCCATGCTTAATAAGAGACAGAGAATGTTTCTTTTTTCTACCTTTCTTAAAAATAAAGATAATTTGCCAGTACAGATAGTGGTTTTGATCAGCCAGAACATACCACATTTGTTCAAATATCACAGCAGCCTTTTCTTCAATTACCTATTTATAAACAAATAGGCAATATTACAGTGTATGTGCATGTGTGCAAGGAAGCCTTTTGTTTTTCTCAAGCTTTGCTAACTTGAATGACCTCATTTCCCGCAGTATAATTCTCTTAAACTTATAAGAGAGGAAAATGGGACAAACAGGCATACCTTGCCTAAAACCAACAGAAGCGAGAGAAGAATGTCTGTCACCTTTAACTGGCACAAACTGATTCATGTCAGTGAATCAGAACCAGGTTTACCAGATTTATTTTTAAGCCTGTTGGGGTTAAAAAAAAAAAGAAAGGAAAAAAAAGGAAAGAAAGAAAAGAAAAGATTAAAAAAAGTCCTCAAAACATTGTTCTAACTAGATTCAGGTAAAGGAAGTTAATACTTCAATAAGAAAATAAATCGAGATCTTCCATCATAAACGGAGGCTTGCGTCTGCACCACCAAGCAATTGTTTTAAAAGGCTACCTATGCATCTTGCTGGGCTGGGAACTCTGGCCCACTTCATACCCTTGGGGCATTTCAGCCACTAATTGGTTGATGATTCATTCTTTGTTTGTCTCCTGGTTTGTTGCAGTAAATAGAGTATATGCCAAAAAAGATATATTTGTTGGAATTCCTTGTTGAGAGGGCATATATCAGAATGTAGGGAGAACTAGCGAGAAAGACTTTTTCTTTTGGTTGGCGCATCTAAAGGAGAATATGCACCAAATTAAATAAATACATAAATTCCCACGTATATTCATTCTGAAGTTCTTGTAACATCTTTTATTTACTTCATTTAAAAAAAAAATAGGAAGAAACAGAAGGCTTTAGGAATTCCAGAAGAAAATAAAAAAGAGAGATCTGAGGAAAAACTCTGAGATGAAGAAGAGCAAAAATGAAGACAAATCTGTTAGTTAATTACCATATCCATCGGTATCACCAGTGTACTTCTTCAAATCCAGGCAGATGAGAAATCAAAAGGAATAGCCAAATTCTACTTCTCACTAATCACCATCAATCCTGATTCCTGCTATGCTACTGAAAGCGAACACTGTTTCGCACGAACCACGGCAGGAACCTGAGGCAGCTCTACTGAAGACACTACAAGTGGTTGAATAATATTCTGCAGGTCCATGAACATTATAGCCTTTCCCCATTTTGAAAATGCAAATATCCTGTGACTGATCCTCAAGATAAAGTTATCAGCAAACAGTACCGTAGCGTGGGGTATAAAGGCAGTAATGTGATTCACATTTTCGTGAATAAGCTATTTGCGTACAAAAGCATGGTCAGTAGGCAAGTGGAGTCCATCGCTACCACATATCCCACACGTAACTAGCAAAAAAAAAGGGTACCGTTGTCTTCACACACGAACAGAACTGGATTTATTTTCCTCCTCCCTTTGACCTTTATAATGAGAGAAACACCTTAATGATAATGAAACACCTTACTCTCAACTGGCAGAGGAAAAAGGTATAAATGGCAAATTTTAATAGATTGTAAACTGATCAAAAAGCTACTGAGATACCAGCTCCAGCAGTGTGGACTTTCTAAATCACATTAAGCCAATAATACTTGAAATTTAATAGTTTTTCAGGAGCTTCACTGCCATAAATGTCATGTGTACAAATACATGAGCTCATGATGCATTTACAGGCAACCTGTTCTATAGCAATAAAAATCCAACAGCTTTAGCTTTTTAAAATTTTGATTTGGTTATGCACTCTCGGATTGAGATTTGTATTTCTACCAGTTTGGTGAACCATATGAAAGACAAAGAGCATTAACCCGAGAACACCTGCAGTTTATGAACCAAGCTCAAAGAAGCTAAAAATATTTGTGCCAAACGCAGTCAGATTTTGTATTTCAATTTCTGCATTCATTTGCCAGAGTAAAACCCTATTGGCTGTAATTAACTCTAATACATTCAAAACAGGAAATATTTATGAAAATATTTTTCATTATTTTTGGTGTTCTAATGCCCAAGTTTTCAGCTACTACAATTTGGCTTAAGAAATCAGTGAATCATCACTATTTACACCTGCCAAAATTCAGCCACTTTTCATTTTTTATGGAAACTATGAAACCTGACAAAGCAGGAGGAATTTATAGTACGTAGTATTGAAAACAAATTTTCACTAGTTTATGTGTGAAATATCTTAACACCTCTCTGTGCATTTTTTCTAAAATGTTTAGGGTTCTATAGTCAAAATGTATTGTAAAAAAATATATCTGCTCTAAAGATACCCAGACACGGGCTGTAATCCAAATAAAATATCCAAAACAACTACTTAGAACTGAACTACTTTTATATACAAACAACAAATATGCCCCGGAATTTTTTATTCTCGTATATTTACCACAGTCATAAACCTGAGTTTCCTAGCAGTCTGATCATGGGAAACATGACTTACATAATCTTACAGTAGACACGAAACATAACATTAACCATCTAAGAGATATCAGAGTTAGGAACACTAACACGTGGATGTATGAAGAATATATTTATGAATATCGGGTTAAAAGAATTAAAAGAAAATAAGTGACTAATAAATGGGTCACTGATCCACTTGTAGCTAAGCTTCTCTGTGACTAACTTAAGAGAAAATGAAAGAAAATAACAAGCAACAAATCAAGCAACTGTAAAGTAATAGTGGTTCCTGACTTGTCATGGTAGTACTGCACCTGCCTTAAAAATATCAGTAGGAAGGAGAATCCCACCAACTTCAGATAAATAGAAGAATAAAAGAAACAAAGGGGACATAAAGAAGTTATTACAGTAACACACAAACAGAAAATTATTGAAACATATGAACATTCATCAAACATATGAAAATGGAAGCCAACATCTGGAGAAGATGCACGTATCTTGAACAGGTGAGGAAACGTGGAAGCAAGAGCAGACAAGTGGCTGGACATTGTGATATTCCAGGCAGAGGGAGAGAAGCTGATTTCAAAAAGAATTTGATTTGGAAATTGGTAAAGGAGCAATTCCCCACGAATGAAAACTAAAAACCTCACTATAGAGTTCCCCTACAACTTCAGGTGAGATATTAATTTCTAATCTGAGCATGTAATTCACACACATATGAAGGTGCCAAGGGAAGCAGTGGGGATGAAACAGGTGGAAGACAAAAAAGAGGGGAAGTCTCTATTTTACTACAATAAACTAAAATTTTGGAATAGTTTCCAAAGGAAAAGATGAAAGCCGGTATGAAATTCAGCCTACTTAGAGATGCTGCCACCAACTGCTTTTTAGAAATATACTTGGAGATATAGAATACAATTAATGTTTAAGAGACGCTACAACATATTACAGAGGAAGTCTTAGAAATGAGAAAAATTGGAATGGAACTTGCTAACCACCATCTAGTTTTATGGGTTCATTTTTGTAATTCAGCTACTCTAGTGCAGTGATCTGTTTCAATGAACATAACCATACAGGGATAAACAATCTGCAATCTCATGAAGGTTTTTAGTCTATTATTTTTTGCACCAAAGACTTTGTCTCAACATTACTAGAAAAGCTTTAAAACACTTGTCCTTCATCCCAAAAGTATTTGCAGCTCCAGGGTTATACTTTAGTTAGCCTACCATATTGATATTAACTTTCAGTGCTGCAAGTTGGAATGTCAGTGCACATTAACACCTGATCTATAAAGGGAATGCTGAGATCTCACTGGAAGTATTAGTCACTGCGCCCTGGGAACGCAGGGTGTTTGTGTTTGTGTTCTTGGCTCAATTGTCTGAGCTAGACATGGCTCGATTCTTAATGAAACACACACCATCAGATTCATTATCCAGAAAGTTTCTAATTCTGAAGCGTATCTCCAACTTATTCAGCACTTACTAACCTCCATGATACATTAATTCTTTTTGAGGGGCAAGAGGTCAGACCATTCTAACAAACACACAGCTCCTTGGAGTATGTATCTTTACCTATAAGTGAGTAACCTGTATCTCCCCTTTTCTCTCTCACTTTTTTTTTTTTTAATTTTCTTAAGGAAACCCTTTATATGTTTTTGCTTTTAACAACAAGGAAGGTGTTTTAGTCCAAGCTTTGCAAAGTCACTAAGCTGACAGTTAACTTGAGATCTCATTCAGTCTCATCTCAGAAACTTTTTTTTGGTTCATAATTACAACATATCACAGCTAGGTGAGTTCTCAGTCTTATCGATAGTTCCCTGGCTACTCCAGAGAGCATTTCTACCAATCCTACTTCTAGATACAGCCCTGGGTAGTAATTAATTGCCTGAACTACTCTTTCATATGCTCCACCAGCTACTTGGACCCCTCTATTATAGTACAATCAGAGCTACACCCAGTTTCCTCTCTTTATCCCATATTGTTCTTCCGCAGCTTCACATCAAACCCACTCAAAGGTTCTCTGTTTTTGTTCTACAGCAAAAGCTTTAAATTTCCTTGGGAATGCCCTCACCAGAATACATTTCTTCCTCAATTCTGTAAGTCTAACTATAATAGTGTCCCTTTTGTGCCCCCAGCCCTTTTTTGTTGTTATGTTGAAGCAGTGGTCAAGTACCACCTCTTCTACTTCCAAAGAGAGGTTTTGTTGAGACAGAGATAAAAAATAATGCTGACATATTCTGTATTGGTGCAGCTAGACAGTTGCCACCTATAGCTTGTCACTAACCTTTAAGGCAAAGAGAGCATTTGTACTTATTTGCTGATGATTATTATATACTATTAATTGCATAAGAAGTTGCTACAGACTTGCACAGGATCATAATGAAAACCAGGAAGAAAGGAGAAAGAAACACAGCATAATTAAAGGCAAAGATATAACATCAGATACAGTTTCCATGGAAATAAAAAGCTATGAAACCTTTTCTTCAGTGTTTTCAAACAATTCTCTCTATTTAGACACTTGAACCAGGACTTCAGCTACTACACAATTAAAGTGTCTATGCCAATTTTTACCCTCTCTAAATACATTCTATTATGTCATACAGACTTTCTGACTGTGGAATTTAAAGACAGCTTCTCAAACGAAAAGCACCTACACATTCCATAAGCTCTTTAACATCAGGAGGTTTAGGAAATTATCAGGGGGAAAAAGTGAACTTTCAGGAGAGAATAAAGAATATTTAAAGTTGCCATAAATCTACTTGCAATATTATGTTGCAAAAAGGTACAAAATTCCAGGCATTGATTATAAGTTAAAAAAAGGAGATGCGTAACAGACCAGGAAAAATGCCCCCAAAACAATAAACTGCTATACGAACATTCAGTCTCAATCAGCATCCTTTTTGAGGATATTATCTACATCTGTGGTTTGTTGAACGCGCACTTTGTTGGAATGTAAAAAAGCCCCAGGTACCTCTAGAAGAGGCCATGTGTTTCATTACCTCATTTGACACGCTGGAGGTTTTACCCATCTCCAGGCTCTCCAGGTGCTAGGAAAAAGTTACATAATAGTCCTAGAAAATCACAAACACACATCCTGAATTATTAAATCTCACTTCAATCATGCCAAGTTAACATACACCATTTTTTTTTCCCCCATTTAGTTAGTCTGGAGTGCATTACATAGCATTCCTAGAAATTAGCTCAGGAGTTCACATTAAGACTCCCGGTAGCTGCAAGTTTGAATATGCAATTCCCTACCTACAGTAGCACAAACTAAACATTCCCTCTTTTTGCCTTGTTCAAGTAACACTGCAATTATACATGTATATATTTATACAGACGCAGTCTCACCTATTTCATAAACAGTGCAATTTTTATAAATTCAGATGAATACAGACAGTTATCATACGTGAGGAAACTTAAAAGCATTAAGCCTCTCTCACTTTACACTTCTGTTAGTATTCTGTGTGAAACGATGGACTAGCAGTCTCACTCTTGAACCAGATTCAAAAGCTTAAACTCCAGTAGGTGAGAGAAGTAAAATAAGAAAAGTACTCAACATTTATTTTGCAATTAGCTTAAAATATCTTGGGGTTTAGTCTTCTTTCAGGGTATATTGCTCTTTCCATTCTACAAGTTTCACAGATATTTTTAATGTAGATTGTTTTCAGAAATTTAAAAAAAGAAAAAAAACAACATGAAATATAACTTAGGGAGTATAAAGACTCATATGCCCCAAAACTTACAGCATTTTGAAATAAGCATATATATTTTCAGCTTTAGAATTCAATTTTGAGAAGTGAAAGAAATCAATCTTTCATTGATTAATTTGATATGAATACATTACATGGGATTATTCATGACTATGAGATGTGAGACATATTTTCCTTACTGACAGACAGCTTAAGTGGATTTCAGCCTGGATTACAAGCTAGAGATCTTGTTTTGCAGTCACAATTAATGATTTGCAAAACTATAACCAAAAGTCTTACTTGCATTACAGAATTTTCCCTGTATATTTGTCAATATTTTATACATTGGCTATGTATACTTAAATCTCTGCAGCTTCAAAGCAATTTCAGGTCCTTATCCATTTGTTTCCAGACCAACAAATCCCCCACCAAAAAACTCTCTAAAATGGTCTCTGCTTTACTTGTGAAGAATCTGGTACAGAGTACTTGATGTCATAGCATACAACCTGTCACAGAACTTCTCATATACAAAGTCACAATGATGTCTCTGTCTATTTCAACATATTGCCTATACATCTCTCTTCTGTATAATAAGTCAATTTGGGGAAACTAGGCAATATATCTGGTCAGTGGCACTCAAACTATGAGTAACCTCACAAGTCTTCAGAGAAGAATCCATATAATATTTATTATTTTGCAAAGAAAATGTATTTTCATAAAACAAGGATATTCTGTGTCAGCCTGCATACCCTCTGGACTGTGAAGCGTAACAAGACAGACTTACAAACTCTTGAATCAAGATAAAACCAGAAGATATACATTAGATAGATAAAACTAGATAAGTTCTAGTTCTAGATAAAACTAGAAGAAACATACATTAAGGGACAGCTGGCTGGACTATTCAGGAGGACTTTAAGAGCAACGATGTCGAGGGTGAGGTGCAGACATTCAAAACATAGAAATATGTTTGGAACTATAACTTGATGGTTATGTTATACATAACCAAGGAAGAAATATGGGATACATCATTTACATTTGCATGCATGTGTTACAAAATAATTGCTTCTTTATTAAATTGAAGCCTCGAGAGAAAGACTTTTCCGATCAAAATAGAATTAATATTTACACTCTTTTTAAACAACCAATGAAAAGCAATGTGGGTTCTATGCATGTTTCTCACTTGTTGACAGGTTGAAAATAAAAGGAACCTTGAGAATTCTATGATCAACAGGCTGGCAGATAAACAAGAAGCAGAATGTTAACTGGTGTTTAATTTGCTTTTGTGGTAAAGAACAGAGCGATTGTTTCTATCTGCCTAAAGCATATGAGGGGAGGGAATCCATCATTACAAAAAAGTCTGTTCAAGTGATGCTGTGGGTATATTAGTGTGCAGGCAAACCCTTAATTAAAGAAGCACTGTGCTTAACTTATTTTGCATAAGAAAATTTTGCATGTACTGTTTTGTTAACAGTTACAGAATAATCTTCAAAATACATGTTGCTTTTTAATTGGTTTTTAAACATGCAAGTGCCATGTGCTTGGATCTTTTCCAAGAACGTAACATGTAAGTTAGTAGCTATTTTCTTCAACTATCACTGCAGAAATTAGTTTGTGCCTTAAGTGAGGGGAGAATGAGAACAGAGAAGAATAAAAGGTGCTGATGGACACTACATGGCAAAAAAAAAATCACAAATGAACAGATTTGACAAGAATGTTGAGTACAGCTGTATCTCTTCTTGAAGGCTAGAGGAGCAACATAGATCAGCAGTAACCAATTAACTGGCAGATTATTAGCCTGTGCTAAAGGATGCACACAGAGTACTGCAGCCTTTGACACGATTCAAGTTTCTGTGAGATTTCGGTTTTTTATGAGAAGTGATGGCTGAGAATTTTGTAAAACCTCTCTTCTGAAAGCTTGTGGACTTCTATATTTTAAAACAAAATGGACATCAGAGACATAAGTCTGTAAAAAAGACACTTGTGAGATCCAGAATTAGAGCGAGAAAGAACCACAAGCCCGAGATCCAGCGGGGCACTAAAACAAATGTGTAAAAAGATAATAAAACAATCATAGTTAGGGGAACTGGCACTATCAGATTTTTTCCCCTCTATATTTTATGCTTAATCTGGATTTGGAATAGTCCTCTAAAAACAAATAGTACACAGTAGCGTGCCATTATACAACACTTTTTGGAAGCACTTATTATTTCTGTTACTTTTTTTTTAGGAACAAAGTCCCCAAATTTCCATCATGGCAAACAATCCACTCATTCTGCTGAAGTCACCAGGGTAAAATTTCTGTGAAAATATAGTAATTGTCAGAGTCCTGTGATATATGCATTAAATTGCACATTTATTCTGGAAGCATGTGGTATATACTTCCAGAAGATCATAAGAGACCTGCAAATACACTTTCAGGCCCTTAACTAAAGCTGTAATTGTCATACCAAAAAAAAGAAAAGAAAGGTTGATATATACATGGAAACATATCTGGTTTTATTATACACAGAAACACATAAGATGTAGTACTCTGACTACAGCTGTATTGATCTGCCTGTTAGTTAGGGCTGCTGTTAAACAGTGCAAAAACTTTGAAAGAAAGTGGATAACTTTTGAAGTAAAAGTTGCTGAACTGGAGAGATGAAAAGCATAGCAAAGAGAAAGATGGATTTAATCTGTATTACACCGTTCTCAAGTGAACACTAAATACAGGAAGGAAAGGGACTGCTGAGAGCTCAGGAATTCTCTAACTGGACATTATTGCCAGAAATGTTAGAAAGTTAATATAAATTTGTGTATTGTAAAAAAAAAAGATACTTCATTTCAAATTATTACTCTTTCCTGTACTAACATTACTAGAGAATACCTACCAAAAAAATGTTCTCTTAACCATCAATGTGCTACCTCACACACTAAATTGGAAAAACATTAAGAGAGTTAGAAGTGGGGGAAAAAATTAATCATGAAGTTTTAACGGGTAAAAAAAGAAGCGTCAAATAATATATCTATTAGACTGTTAGCATGACAACGATCATGGACAGAAAAAGGAGAACAAATAAAGAGCAGTATAACTACTTCTGTGAGAGTTTATGGAAATGCATAATAACTAGTGTCTGTTAGATATTTTTTCCCAACAATTTCATTATTATCTACTAGAATAACAAACAATAACAGCATTTCTTTTTAACTATGTGTTTAAGTGGAGAAGTCTCGAATTTTATAGCACAGTTACTGCTAAATGGGTATACATCTGCAAAAGTCCACTCTTCTGTATGTGGTCTTTAGTATTTTTACTGATGATCGGGGCGGGGAGGAGGAACAGGAGTGAAAAAGCTCAAAGGTGAAAAAATGCTTTAGGAAACAGTTAATAAAAAAAGAAGAGCCCAAACTGGAACTCTGAAGAAGAGGGGAAAGCTAATATCTGATGACAGCTACAGGAATACAATCAAACAGATCATGTCCTGCCTCAGTATTCCAATAAAAGAAAGCTGCTGAGGAATGAGAAGAGGTTTGGAAAAGAGCCACAAGACCAACTAGAAGATTGGTAAACATGCCTTAGAGAGAGGTTCCAGGACTTAAATCTATTTATCTTAGCAAAGAAAAGGTTAAGGGGTGATTTGATCTAACTTGTTAAGTAGCTACATGGGGATTAGTAATGTAATAAAAAGGAGTTCTTCAATCTCTTTTAACAAGGACCAGTAACTGGAACATGGATCTAGACAAATATAGAATTGACATTTTTAACCATTAGTACAGCTAACTATGTGAAAAACTCCAAAGACTAGGGACAATCCTCTAATTACTGGACATATTTCAACAGAAAGATTAATTAGTATATATTACCTCTAGCTTATTCCAGAATGGAATAAAACAGCTTTGAGACAATAGAGCCTGCCACCTGGCTTTATTGCTGCTCATGCAAGCATCTCAGAAGCAAATGCTAATTGTTCCTTAAGACTTTTATATTTTCACCCACTGCAGCCTCTATAGCATGTTCCTACTAATTATATTTGCTGTCCAACAGCATTTCATTGTTATTCAGTCTACCTCGGAAATTCCATATGATGAATCTACACCTATATATACACACACCACACGTTTTGCAGCAAGGATCAAAGAAAACCAAAAAGCTTCTATTTCCACAAAGAAAACTTAAGCTTACATTTAGAAAAAAAGACTGACTCAACAAAATATTTTCTGTATGTCTCTCAAATCACTCACTGCAAGATTTATTTATGAAAGCTGCAAACAAATTCAACAATGGTGTTTAAAAATAATAAAACCCAAAGCACACCTTTATAGTCAACAAAAAGAAAATAATAACCGCATCTAACTGGAGTATACATGAACTTCAGGGTGCTTGCTTGGCATCTTCAAAAGAAAGGGAAAATAAACCCTTTCTCTTAAACCATGAGGAGTTGAAAAGCATGCTCACCACAAAAAGGTACCTTATTCTCATCCCCATTCATCTTGCCAAGATTGTCCATCTTCTGTGATACGAGAAACTCACACAAAGGCAGGATTCACTAAACCGTATGCACCTCCCTTGTCCAGACTTTTTCCTTGTACAATACAAGAACAATCTTTCTGCTCCCAGTGTAAACAGCATGATTTAGCGTGGAGGTTTCTCCTTCAGCCTACAAGTCAGTTGTTCGGGAATTAAATAGTCTTTCCATACCCTTTTTCAATAATAATAATAATAATGGATTATCCCCATTTCATGTATGGTTTCTACAGCACAGCCCAGTCTTGTAGAACCTCACATAAATAACCGAGGCCTCCCAAGTTTCCTCGCGTTTTAGCTCTTGCAAAAAATACTTTTTACTCTAGATCCACATCTACTGCTTGGTGACAGATGTCCACCTAATACCGAAATCCAGCAAAGCTGTCTCAAATGCTTACAATTACACAGGAAAAGTCTGTTGGCAAATCCCATATGTAAGAATTTTAGTGTATTGTTTACACTACTCTGGGGCACCATCCACATTTAGAATGCAGAAAACTACCAAAAAACTCACTTTGCTTAGTCTGAAATCCTGTTTTAAAAGGATTGTTAATAATCCATTACTAGATCTTGTTCAAATAACCTTGTACGACAGATATTACAGAACTCTAGAACAGACCTGAGTTCAGTTTTAAGTGTCATTGCACAGATATTTAAGTAAGCTGTAATCCACCATTGCAACACCAAGTCAGCAAAAAAGCAGCGTTGTTATCACATTTACAGACAGGGAGCTGAGTTACAGACAACAACGAACAGAAAACTATTGGTTTTGTCTAGATGAAGCCGTCAAGAACCCTTATTCAATGATAAAGTCCTCTAAGCCTGTACACATCAGCAGACTCAGAAACATTTAGAACAGATTTTCTCCACCTAAATCTATGCGTTGCTAAACCAATTTTGAGTAGGAAGTAGCAAAACACACACTTGAGAAATTACAAGCACATACTACAACAACTCATGCAGTTTCTGAATTAATCATACTAAATTAGACTCAGAAAGTAAGCCATTGTTTTTCTTCCTTTGCAGTTAATTCCAGAACACAATTTGGTACTCTTGTTAAAGAAAAAGGTGGTCTATAAAAAACAAACTCACAATGAAAATGATGCCTCTAGTGCAGCAAAATTACATTTTCTGATAAAAACAGTGAATTTCCTCAAAGGAGAAAAGTAACATTTTTCTGTGGAAAGGATCCCAATGAATAAGAAAAAGAAGCTCAGAGCCTTCAAATATATTCTCTCTTAAATAGATAAAACTGAAGAAAAACAATCTTAGTTGAGAAATTTGGACAGAATGTGCAAGAAAAATGTTTATTAGAGGTTATTAAGCACTAAGAAAAAACTACTCAATAGGTCAAGTGCCTGTGTGCGGTACAGATGTAACTGATAAGAGCAACAAATCAGGCGGCAGAACAAGGAAAAGGTAAACAAGGGGATTCAACGGAAGCGAAAAAAGCCTCACTAATATCTGAATTATGTATTTCTAATGTGGCCTCATCAACCTTTGACATTTTGCAAAAGACACGTAGATATTCATAATGAGGACTTGTGACATAGCTCAGTATCACTTTCTTCCATTTCAAGATTAAGGTTGAGGGTTTTCTTTAACCTTTTATTTCTAAGCAAATCCTGGCCCTGCCCACTGGCACAAGCTGCACACAAACCTCTCCCATAGCATTCAATTATTTCTTGTAACCTCATTCTCCTCCTTTATTCAGTTAAAAAGAAGTTAACACATTATTTTGAGCTAATAATAGTAAAACATCAATTTTCAAAACAGTCAATGTGGTTCCATAGAGAGAGGAGACACCGGTAAAAAGGCTTTTCTTTTCCTTGTGTATGGACTGGACTAAAACCAGTTTTCAACATCATTAAGTATCCAAGTAGTCATGAAAAAGTGTGGCCTCGGCAAACTAAAGCACGCCTATGTTATTTCTCAAAATAGAGAAAAATATATTTATGAACATGTGCTATTTTACAGATGCATATGTAAACGCCAAAAAAAAAAAAAAAGCCAAAAAATTTTGAGAAGTAAAGAACTTTCACTAAGGTCATGCTTAATAATATGATGTGTGAATTTGTCTGATAGCACATGAAGAGAATTTTAAACGAAGAAATGTCACATGCTGTCTGCTGCAGAGACAAATGCTCTTTGCTGCTTCTTTGTTAAAATTTTGCCAGACAGCTAATGCTTTTAACATGTAAGGAAGTTAAATAAGGATAAGGTTTTAAAGGCAAGCAATTCAAAAGGGTATTTTAAGATTCACCAGAATATTTGGTGGTCGGGGGGGGAAAAATCACTATAGATTATATTTAACTTTCTAATATTAATAATTCATTGCCATATCACAATGCAAATGTTATGATAAAAATACTAATCACTTGACCTCAAAATTCAGCCCAGCAGTTATTATGTATTCAGAACGACGAGCAAGCATGCAGTACACACAAATCTCTCTTGTGTCAACAGAAAACTAAGCATATGCTTAAATGCTTTATAAACTATAATAATGTTTTGAGTGGCCTATTCCTATTCTAAATCTAAAAGACAAAAGGGAAAAACACTAACAAGAATTTCAAGAATAACGCAAGGAATGCAACGGAAATAAACACGTTCTTATTGCCGTTCTCTAAGTGGGCTAACACAGACCTTGGATGCAAAATCTAGCAAACATCAAGTAGGAGTAGGGAAATGATTTAATGGCAACATCTGGCATTAGTAAGGCTTCTACTGATTCATTTCTCCATGATTCAGAAAGGTTTCTGACAAACTGGAAAGTTTCAGAAGGTATAAAAATAGTCTTAAGTCTAGAAAATGTGGTGCTGCATAAAATTAAAAGTTAAGTCCATTTACTTCAGAGCCAAAAAAGTAATGGAATGGTTAGAGTATCACATCAAACTATGTGTACAGAGACATTTGGTACCATTGTAATTTTGTTCTGCCTCCCTCCCCATTGGTATGAATCAAAGATACTAAGCCAATTGTAGATATATTTAGATTAAAAATAAGCTGCATAATTTTAAACAGCATGCCAGCTAAACACAACTGAGACATTTTCTACAACTGAAACTTCTAATAACCATGCTAAAAGAAACATAGATTAAACAAAATTATTTCATGATGCTTCTCTTGCTTAAATCTTCATAGCTTGTATAACAAAATATATCACACTAAATCTAAATCTACAACTGACTATGAGAAATGATCTAACCACCTCTTCAGGAATTATTTCCCTTGTCATTGGGTCTGCAACTTTGAGCAAACACTGCATTGCAATATATTGAACTTCAACTTTATGTTCAAAAAATTGAAGGCTAACATGTATGCTTATAAAGCAGTTAGAAGACTTTCAGTTTCTTTGTAGTTTCTGGATGAGAGCTGACTTGTGGACATTTAAAATCTTTAAAGACACTTACATACGCTTATTATCTGCTACTTTACCACTTACATTTCTTTCTGTAATACCTTCGATTAACAAACACACACACACTAATTTGACTGAATCACATTTTTCTTTGTGTCTTTGAAAGTACCTTAGATTAAAAACTATGCAATCCCATACAAACCATTCTCATTTGGTAAGTATCTCATGTTTGTTAGCCCTTGTGATTATTTAAAAACAAACAAACAAACCAAGCAACACCACATCTGCTGCCCAGAAGGAGAAATAAAAGTACAAAATGTCCCTTCAGATTTGAAAACAAGTCGTTACCATTTATATCTCTCTTCACGTTATGTATTACATCTCAAAAATATCTCTACCACAGTCCTGCTAGCCGATAGTAAGTATGTGTTACTCCACTTTAGCTTGTTTGTGTAATGGCATTTTTTACTATTGCTTGCTCCATTAATAAAAAATATTTTTTAAAACATTGACAAACTCTTACATGCCTCTGCTGCCACAGCTTCATCCTGATACATTCATGTGTCATCTGCAGTGCACTCCAAAAATAAAGGCACAACTAGTCAAAATATTTACATCCTTCCTCATTAAACATTTCACAAGAAGACTTAACAGGCATAAGATATGATGAGTATGTTCACTTATCTTCAGAAAAGTACTTCGAGAATTTCCTGGCATGCAGAAATAAGAAAACTAAGCCAGACATTAATTTTTGGAATGCAATGTAACCCATTAGCCTTCCTTTTTCTTTTCTTTCTGTCCCTCAGAAAGGATAATTAGCTGATATCCACCTCTTTTCACAGAATCCGACACACAGTGGCATGGACACACCTTATTTGATAAGTACATGCTTCAGCAGGATCAAAAAGTTTGGGGTTCTTTTAGTTTGACGGACAATGTCGGTTCACATAGGTCTTTCCTTCATTCCACTTGCTAGACTGGGAACAAAATCAAGTCTAGCATCCTTGTTAGCTGCTTTAAATTAGATTCACTGCAGGAAACTAACAGAAGGGAGGGGAACCATGATAGTCTTAGTGGTATTTTCATCTTCCAGGTATGTAAGACACAGTACACTGCTTGCAAAACGAAAAAAATCCACACGGAAAGATCCATACTTCAAGGCTACTAAATACATTTCTGCTCCAAGTAAAGTAGGTAGACTGGTATCAGCATGAATATGTAGGCTTTTGTTTAAAAAGTAAGCTCTTGCTTAATGACACTTAACTTAGTGGAACAGTTCAAACAGGAATATTTATTTCCTAATTGCCTTGTTCTGCTAAGTGCTGAGCACTCGTAACACAGCAAAAACTAAGAGCATTCAGGCACCTTTTAGGATTAAGTTCCGTCACAGAATATAGATATCAGTTAGTGTTACAAATGAAGGGCATAAAGCAAACAAATGAATTCATGTACCATCAGAATTGGTGTACAGAGGTTAAAGAAGATCAATTACTAACAAGTGATACATATGACAAAGGCAGAGGAAGACAACCAGCTCAGAAAATTAATCAGCATATAAATTGATCTTCTTACCTACGAACAAATTGCAGTCTGAAGTATTGTTTTCAATATACAGGAACGCTAAAACTTTCTGCTGGAAGAATACTAACATAGTATAGCACAATTTCTGAACTCCTGATGTAGGTAGATACTAAAATAAGAAGGAAGATATAAAAGTTTCCCGTTTTCTCTATTTACCTAGTTCTACAGGTTTTATTTAGCTCATTAGGGACAATAACATCTTTGTCTGAATATTGTTTGGCTTGCTCAGAGTGTTAAGACTGAACTTGAACTTTGAAACCATTTATGCACCAAATAAACTGCTTCAAAAATGCTATAACGGGAGATTTGAACAGAAGAGAGACGTGATTGCTAAAAGAGGGTGATGGTATGTAATAACATCATTAATAACCTTTATTTATTCTTTTTACCTCTGTCTGAAAGGTTTTAGATTTTAGACCTTTACTTGCACATATTAAAATGCTTTATCCTTATAACTCATCCTGCATTCTATCAGCTTACAAGTCATAACTTTGAAACAACCTGTTTAGACATTCCTTTGGACAAGCACAACTCAGTCATTCATGCAGCCAAACATTTGAGGAATGTCATTTTTTTTTTCAGTTCTCTCACTGTCTAATGGACAACTTACTGTATAACCGTTTGCTTTGTTGCTTTGGAATCTATCAAATTCCACTATACCATATTTAATCTAACAGGAGTACTAAAGACTAGGGGGTGGCTCATTTCCCAGCTTGACAAAATTAACTGCTTTGCAAGCACGTCATTTATGAACTGTGAACTAGAGATCGTTCCAGAGATTTACAGAGATCCAGCCTCGTACATTCAAATAGAGCAGCACAGTACTGGGTTAACTCAAGAAGGTGTGTAGCCGTATCATGAGACCTATACCAAAATATAGCAAACCCAGTACATCAGGTGAAGGACTAATGGGCCTCTACAGCACTGCGACCAAAGCTGTTCATCTTCTAGCTCAACTAAAGTCTCTGTATCATGCTAGCTTTACTACTGTTTTTCACAATTTCCACTCTCAGATCATCTCTATTTCTTCATTTTTATCAGTAAAATGAGAATGAATATTTCCCCACCTTACTGATGAAGCTGAGGTATTGAGCTTCCTTTAGCCAGCCCCCGTGGCCTCCAGCTACACAGAGCTCCTTAATCTCTATACTCCCTTGTGTGTCCTTTTGTCTCTAGATACTTCTACATAATCTTGAATAAATTGGAAAACATCTTCAAGACCAGTTTTAAATTACTTTCTTAAATCCCTAATACATTTTATGAAATAATCCTCATTGGAGATTTACACTGATGTACTTTTGTTTGTATTTTATAGACAGGGAAACTGAAGCAAAACATATTCTATAAAGCTATAAAGTAAATCACCTATAAACGTAATTTATAGACAATCATGTGCTGTCAACCTTAAAAAAACTCTCTTAAGTGAACAGATATTAACAGTGCTTGGATTATTTGTTATTAGATTAAAATAGAGACACATTGAGCATATAAAGTTTTAAAGACAACAAAGATAGCTAAAGCATGATATAAAGATGCTTGGTTTCATTTTTTCCTTTTCTACCTACGAATGGTTTGCGGAAGAAATTACCAAACAGAAAGCTTTCATTTCACCCTTTTAATCAAGCAAGCCAAAATTTAAATTGTCTTTGAAACTTAGCAAAAAGTTCTTCATTTAGAAAAGGCTGTGAATAGACATGGATAATGTTTAGTATCTTACTGGCTAAAGCAAAGAGAAATGTACCTATCCATCTGCATCAGACCACTTTGGGAACAGCTATTTTCACACCCTTTTGTAACTGCTAACTTGACTTTTGTTCCTCAGTTAGAGACATCCTTCACCTCTTGGAGAAGTCCAAACAGTGACCACTGCTGCTCCTTTGTGTCTTTTAAACCAGACTAATTCGAGCATCCCATTTGTAATCCCAGGTTCATAAAAGCACTTTGATAAAAGTAAATGGGAGCAACCAGTTGGTACAGGCAAGTTTTGGTACTGCACTTACATCAGTGATTTCCCACTACTTTTAGTTCTTTATCTAAGAAAATTTCCATAAGACACAAAAATGAAAATACTTACATTTCCAACTGCTTTGTGTGAGAAAGCTGAACAAAGAGAACAGCAGCTGGTACTGAACAGGTTACATTCTTCCTAGATGTCTTTATACCCTTTCTAATTTTATAATATCTTTAAGATGCTTTCATAGGCCAACCTGAGAGGTAACCCAACAATGCCTAAAAGCACAGTGCCTCCTCCACTGGGGCTGGGGTAGAAGGGAGGAAGTCTGCATTATTTAAGCCAAAGTGAATTTCCCAAGTAGAATGACAGATATGTAACTGTATTAACATGAATAAAATAATTACTCAATTTTTATTTAGAATTAGACTATTGAGCAACATAATGAGAGTAAAATTTTGTGTTTCTTTCTGTAGCAAGTGTTGTTGCATGTTATAACAATTTCACTGAGGATGAAGGGGTTACTTCACTTCAATGTAAATCAGAAGCAAGCAAAGTCACAAAGGAACATGTAGCTGCAAGCCCAAGTGTCTTCAGGATAAGTTTGCAATTGAAGTCATAAGAACCAATGTTTTGGGCATACTGGCCCCAGGGGATGCTGTTTCTCAGTGAGTAAAAACAGTCAGTACACAGAGCTGTTATCTCCTGATTGACCACTTAGTTCTTTTGACTGATGTGCACGTGGGACAGATTTACATGGTAATTGTTTTCTATACATAATTCTGCTAACCTTGTACTCTATGAGTACAATAGTAGCAAAGCTGCCACACTAGTGCTGTAGCCAAGACAGTAAGGCAGGTCCCAGTTTATGTACAATGGCCAGGAGATGAGAGGTGGCAGAGCGAGTGTTCTCTCTCCCGTATCTAAGTCTGTAATAAGCACTATTGGAATAATTTCACATGATCCAAATAACATGCAACCTATGTGACTAGGAGCTGTGAGGAATGTTGTTGGAAGAGGTGAAAATGCTATATCCTTGGGGCTTTCGTTGAACGGCTTAGCTTAAGAAGCATCAAAGAGTTCTGTAAGTCTATTAAGATTTACTAAGATATTTACTCTTCTTTAGCTATTAAAAGGAAAGATCTCCCTTTGACCTTTCCTTTTATTTGCCTGACATTCTCTTAGAATAAAACACCTGAGCCATTCAAAGATAAATGCCAATTTAACGTTTTCTGCTACCAAACCTCATGATTTACTATAGATATTTGATAACATGCTTCTTAAACATTTCAGCTTTCAAAAGTATCCACATGTAACCCTAGAGTTAAAAAAAACAAACATTGAGCAACTACTCTTTGCATAACTCTACAGCCATTAAAAAGGTTTCATGAAATGAAATTACAACACTGGTAAAACTATTTAGTGCTGTATGTTGGTTTTGAATCAACAGATTAATACTTTAAAGCCCTCCATTTAGTCAAATATAAGAAAATGGACATAACTGCATAAGTTCCTTCTTCCTTAGCCATGTTCTTCATACCTGACGAGCCTTGACAAGCCTGGTGTAGAATATAAATATGAATGCAGTGAGTCTGAAAAAGGATTTGTGTAGTGACTGTGATCACAGCAATTCGTAATGAAATGTATATATGCACAGAGCAAGAAGTGGGAGTATTCTTTCTACTATCCTCCTGACCACCAGCCACTTTCATGGGGCTTCACAGATCACATGTGCTTTCTAGGAATATAAGAGAAACGAACTTCTGAATAAAGATGTAACATTTTTGTTACTGTATTATGTACTCCTACAGGAACACAATTTTTTAAAATTGCGTATCATGTATTTCAGATAAAATCTTAATCAAAGCTTTGGATTACTCTTATTAATTTCAACTGATTAGATGACCTGGAATGGGTACAAAATGGGCAGTTTTTATTGTACGGTACAACTCAATATTTTGTACACTGATATTGTTCAAGGAAAATTTAATATAGCTTGGAGATTTCTGGAAGAAATCTATTTCTGTTCATAGCCATACAGAAAAACTAGAGAATGCTCACTTCATATTTTGTATCAGTCATTATTCTTACATTTGGCTATTACCACCATTTGTCTGGTTGTGATGACAAAATTGCCAGAAATAGGCAGCTTCACACATGGTATGAGATGTCTTGCGAGGATATATCCCATCTTCTGAGTCAACAGTTACTATTTGTAGAGTTTTATATCTTGCTTTTACCATCCAACACAAATCTTTTAAAACATGCTTGTAGGAGTCCTTTAGGACATAGTCCTCACAGAAATTAATATAACAACTCCTAGTGATTTCAGCCCTGTTAACAGAAGAAATCAACCAAAAATCACTCCCTTGAAACTTCCCTTTTTGGCCTTTGGGAGGTCTTGATGGGTTGGTTGGTTTTGGTTTTATTTGTTTGTTTGTTCGTTTTGTGGGGGCTTTTTGTGGGTTTTGGTTGGTTGGGTTTGTTTGCATCTATTTGTTTGTTTGTTTTGTGGGGTTTTTTGGTGGGTTTTGGTTGGTTGGGTTTGTTTGTATTTATTTGTTTGTTTTGTGTGTTGTGTTTGTTGTTTTTCTGTTGTTTCATTTTGGTTTAGCTTTTGGCTGTTGGTTACAGCCAAAAATCTATCAAAGAGCAGACACAGACTTCCTCAATCAGTCTTTAAAATTCATACTCCATGTCATTCTTACCTTCCTCCCTTCCACCATCAGCATACTAAAGAAACACTTTCATGTCATTAAACATTTTCAAATATTGAGTTTCATAATAAATTTATTTTTTATGTGAAACCTACATCTCTTGCACAGTCTTTCTCCCAAGCACTAATTATTTTCTTACCAGATCTCCTTTATATGGAAACTAGACTTCCTTTCTCTCAGACAATCTGAAGAGAGCTGATATGCATCTGGCAACAGTAGCAATTAGTCTAGAAACAGTCCATTCCTGCTCAAAGAAACTTAATGTTTAAGCCAGATTCCTAACTCAAGGCAGGCATGTGCACCAGTTAAATATACCAGGACATAGGAAGAAACACAAAGCATTTTTAATTATTTGTTTGGATAACAGTATGACTAGACACATTATCCTTCTGGCTCTTCAAAAGGCCATGAAAGAAGGTTGAAGGTTAGCATCTTCCAGAGGGCCCAGTATCTGTCCAGACAGTTGGAGAAACAGATGGTGAAAATAGAGTAATAGAATAAATTCAATTGGAAGGGACATCAGGAGGTCATCTGGTACAAAGCCCTGCTTGGTGCAGAGCTAGCTTTTTGTATGATGAATTCTATTGCTGTATGAGTTGTATGATGAATACCCAGCTGAAGTTGATGACATCAGATTCCAGTTCTATGGCAGAGAAATAAAGCTGTCTCCTTAGGACAAAACACACTAAGGAAGTAGAGAGCGCTATAATTCTGGCAGAGGAGATTTCATTTCAAGAAGAAATTGAGAAAATATTTTACATCCTTTCATCTTCAGACTGAAAGTATTTTGTCATCTGTTACAAAGAATCTTATACTATTCCTACCCTCGTTTGATATAACATCAATTTTCAGAATGGAAAGAGCTTTTCTGCATGGTTGATTAAGTTTAGACAGTTCACCTTTATACGAGACCCTTCCATGTAATGGGATTTTCCACTGAAAGTTCTTTTATTTCTTCAACTAGATTAAGACAGGTTTTGTCAGGAATAAGGGGAGAATCTCTATGATAGAGAATGAAGAAAGAGGCCAAGGGAGGCAATATCCCTCAAAGTTCAGAATGTAAATCTATTAAATAGTTCAGAGATAGGCTATGTGTTCTTCTGCACCACCAAGCACTGGACCCAGACTCTGGGGTAATTTATAGCTACAGTCTTTCTATACTCATTTATTTAGTCCTAGCCACCTTGCTTCTACCAGACAGCACAGCCTAAACCAGCAAGTACACAAGATGTGGGCAGCCCTGAGAAGAAGCTGAAATCGTTTACTGAGACTTCCAAAATTATTCTCCTTTATGTTGAGGTAAACAATGACTGGAATCTTGTCTCCCTCAGTAGTGTCGTGTGATAAATACAGTGATTCTTATGTGCCAGGGAGCCTGAATCTGTCACTTCAGCATCCTCCCCGTGAACAGCCGTGGGCTGGACTCGAACCCCTGTCCAGGGTGCTGAAATTCACGGCTTTGGGAAATAACATCAAGTGTCCTTCTAGCTTACCAGGTGCTTTGAGCTCGAATCTGCATCTTTTAACAATTAGGACAAATTTAAATGCCTAATAAAAAAGGTGGAATCAAATTTTAGTTTCACAGATGAAATATTTGGGGTAATTTCTAGCTCAGCTTTCTTCCCTTTTGTGTTCTCCCAGCTATTCAAGCTTTTTGTTCGTTCTTTATAGTTGGCCCTGGTTACTTTCTACAGTTTCTCTTCATATTCAGCTGTACAACTACCCTCAAATACATCTCAAAGAACTTGGGATCCATGTACCTACTAAGTCTTTATAGAAAATGCTTGCGTTTTCAGATCCACACTGAACTAAGAATAAAATAGGATGTGCTACAGGAGTTGCATAATTCAGAAGCTCACCAGGTGGGGAAGATCAAGAGTGACAGACATTTTGCTGTAAACTAATCACATTTTGGGTGGCCTAACCACCCACAGGAACTGAAGATCCAGATCTTCACTAACAGAATCCAGAAGGGTCTAGAGTATGAGTCTATGAGGAGCAGCTGAGAGAACTGAGGCTGTTTAGCCTGGAGAAAAGGAGGCTGAGCGGAGACCTTATTGCTCTCTACAACCACCTGAAACAAGGTAGTAATAAGGAGTGTGTCAGTCTTTTTTTCTCACATATTAAGTGATAGGTTGAGAAGAAATGGCCTTAAGTTGCACGAGGGGAGGTTTGGATTGGATATTAGGAAAAACTTCCCGGAAAGGGTTGTCAGGCATTGGAACAGGCTGCCCAGGGAAGTGGCCAAGTCACCATCCCTGGAGATGTTTAAAAGGTACATAGATGAGGTTCCTAGGGACATGGTTCAGAAGTGGACTTGGCAGTGCTAGGTTAATGGTTGGACTTGATGATCTTGAGGATCTTTTCCAACCAAAACAATTCTATGATTCTATCTTTTGCTCATACTGCTTCCAGCTGGAACCAGAAAAGTGCAAGAAAACTTTATCTGATTGAAATGTGTTCAGCTAGCTTAGTACTTTGTTTTTTCAATGCAGAAGTAAAAATTCAAATTCAGTTCTCAAGACCTGCAACAAAATAATCAAAACTTCTCTCATACATTCTCTTAGTGTTAAGGATGAGTTACTTAGTATAAATATTAACGTGTTCTGTTATGATGACTAATGTTTTCAGCATATATTGCATGCCTTCGAAAGAACTATTGGTATAAGTACCATAAGATCTATAACAGAAGATTTATAATACAAGAGCCAGTAGAATTTACTGGTATAGCACTTTTAATACTCCATTCCCTCCTCTGGTTGGGTTGTATTATACATTGACATAAATACAAAGGAGCTGAGTCATCTTTTATGCTCCTCTGTTTCTAACATAATACATTAATTTAAGAACTTGTTGCCCATTGTTTCTTAACATGTTGCAAATGCTTCCTTTTCATGATTTCACGCCAGTTTTTGGCTTGTGCTGACACATCAAAGGAATATGGAAAATATAAAAGCAAATTTAAGAGTCCATCATCAAGCAAATTAAGAATCACAGAATCATTTAGGTTGGAAGGCATTTCTTGAGACCCCCAACCTCCCTGCTCAAGCAGAATCAGCTACAGCAGGTTGTCCAGCCCTGTGTCCAGTTGGGTTTTTTAATATCTCCAGAAATTTCTAGAGCACACAGCATAACTGTGTTATACCCATTTGCTCATTTTCTTCAAAATTAAACAGACATCAATGCCAAAGAAGAGATAAGAAAGAATTCAGACTTTGTGTCTACTATCTATAGAATAACTTTTCCTAACACTGTGCAAACAGTATCTCATTTTGAAAAAACATAAAACATTCATTCTAGAGTTTAAGAAATATTCCCTTGAAACCTAAAAGTAAACTTGGTTTCTTCTGTGTTTTGTGGGGTTTTTGTTTGGTTCAGTTTTGTGGGGTTTTTTTGTTGTTGTTTGTTTTTGTTTTGAGAGGGGATAATGAGATGTTTTTGCAAGACTTAGGCTACTTCTTATACAAGCAAAACACTTTTAAAACAGTCAGAAAAAGAAGGCTCCAACCATTCAGGTGCTTCTCTAAATCAGTTCCTACCATAAGCCTTAGTTTTCTAAGAAATCTTAATAAAAAACTACACTACAGTGAAATTCAGGCCTTAGATTTTAATCCAACAACAGCTAAAAACACTAGCAAAAGGCACTAATTTTGTTGATCTCATCTCTTATAGGTTTTCTGTATTTGATGAATTTGAAAATATACCAAAATAAGACCCATGTCATTCCTTTTTACTGTCCTAAAGAAAAAAAAATTACAAAACCCATGCTTCTCTACAGTTAAGTTTTGCTTTTTGAAATGTTTAATGGGGGACATTTTAGACTGCCACAGAACACTGAATTTGATATCATCCAAAAAGAGCATGAGAAACCTCCATCTGAAACTCATGAATTACTTGTGGATGGCATTTCCGTGTAATCACTCATAATGGAAAAATGGAAACAGACCAAAGAGGTTGGGTATTGCAGCATCTAAAATATAGTTTGAAAATTATGCAAAAGTATGCAAAATAAATTTACAGCAAATGCTTGGTATTAGTTGGATAATGCAATAGGTGATAATGACATTCCTGGCAAAAGGTCAGCTCATCTCAAACATCTGTTAAGAATGAAACCATTAAAAACAAAGCAGTTTCATACTGTGGGGGTTTATGCAGACATTTACTTCTGGTTTGATCTGCCATGGTTTAGACTCCTTGAACTTTATCCTTCAGTTGTTTGCTTCCTGTTTTTTTCTTTACAAAACTTTAGAGAGTGTCTAACACTTAAACCCACAGTGACTAGCACTGTTGCAAATGTTCACCAGTTTTCTTTTATTTAAAAGACGCACTGAATTTGTCCAGTTACTGATGGAAACCAAACTTGGGCCATGGTTCAAGACTGCAACCATACACTACCACAGCATTATGCTGCTTCCTATTTTGTGAACATTTTGCACAGGCCAATTTTTAGTCTTCTCTTCCTGACTAGTGTTTTCCACTTCCTTGCTTGTATCTCCCGTAACACTAATTTTCAATTCAGTTCAAGACTGATAACAATTAACCACCCAGAAGCAACTACCCCATCCCAGGTGGTAATGTTTAAGTGGAAGAAATAAAAGCTAGTTTTATAGCTTAGTCAAACATTTTAGAAATATTTCAGTAAGAAACCTCGTCAGATGAATACTAGACTTCAAAATCCCTGAGCTTACCTTTTCCTAAAACTCTCATGAAGGTACTAAATGTCCAGCTATGAGGGCATGGCTGGTACATAGGCTGGAATTCAGCAGAAAAACATTTCATAGACTGAACCTTAAAACCCATTCTCTCCATTGATGTAACAGAAGCTTTTTCTAAGACAGTAAAACTTGACTCCAGATATTCTCTAAAGACAAATTGAACAAAATTACGTGCTTCCAATCCCCCCGAAAGGAGTGACATTTTATTCTTATCATCAAAAGAGAAACAGTAACTGCATTTATGCAAAATGGTCATCAGTTTAAAAATGTTAACAGCACTGGAAGCACAAATTATGTTGCAGAACTCCACCACACATCTTTGGCCTTCACACATATCACAATTTTTTGTGGTTAATCTCAATACAACTAAAGCCACCAAGTCTGGGTCCACACCAACCTAATTATGGTCTGATCATCAGAATACATTGGAATATTCTTGTGTTGCAAGACCTCTGAGCATGAATGGTCTCAGCATGATGGTGGCCAAGAACCCAGGTCTACTCTTAAATTAATATGATTATAAAAATATAACCACTCTTTCTAAATACTTACGTCACTTTCAGAAGCATTCTCTCTGAATCCCTAATGGCTGCAAGCGGCTAGTAAATAGCCATGATTTAAGTATCTCTATAGTCCAGAGAGCACTGAATATTCAGAACACTCCTTATCAGTCACACAGAAATCCTTAATCAGTATGAAATCGCAAAACCCAGATTTTTCTTCACTAAATCCAGAAAGACCATATGCCCTTAGCTAGAAAAGCTGGCATACACACAATCAATATGTTAACATGAAAGGCAAGGTTGGAAAAAATTTTGCAGATGTAACTTTCAGTAATGGTCAGGAAAATTCATTCATTAGAATTACAGGAGGTAAGAGTTTGTTATAAATATTACAGGCCATTAAAAAGTATCATCGCTTTAAAATGTACTTAAATCATATTCATTAATTATTAAGCAGTACTGTAGTTCTTCACCGATGTTTTTAATGGAATGAAGTTTCCGCAACTGCAGTAGCGTCACTGCTATCTGTTTATAGACAACTCATCTTTGGGTATGGAAGTGCCTCTTCATGTTGGTATCAAAGCAGGTTTTCACTTTGTAGCAAGACTTCTAATCTTGAATCAAAGTAATCCATTACTTAGTGAATGAAAAAGACAGAACTGAGGATACCTGTGAATTTTATAGCATCCTGGGTGCTCATTCATGGTACTACCAATAAAACAAAGTCAGATTTACAGTTGTGGTTGGTTATTTTGGGGTTTGTTTTATATATTTACTAAAGGAGAATACATTTTTTTTATTTACATTTGAAAAAGCCTAGGAGATCTGAACAAATGGTGTCAAAAAAGCAACCTGTTGCTCACTGCTGATCTGTTCTCGTTTCCTCTAGGCTATTAATATTAAACACTGCCAAGGTCAAGTGCAGAGTCCAGCTACATTAATTTATTGGTTTTTCACCTTAAGTAAAGAATTATACTACCTGCCAATCTTAATCTATGTCATTACTGAGGGTTTGTATCTTTAGTGAGAACACTGTCATACTCCTGATCTGCTGCCTCGCCAAATACGAAAGCACTGAAAATGAAACAAACAAAAACCAACAAAAAAAAACAACCACACAAAAAACCACTTGCTTCTTTAAAAGTCTGCTACAACTACTAGACAATCTGTAGATGGTTTATACCAATAGATACTAGATGCTAAATAGAAGTGCCATCTGTCTGAGCAAATTATGAGTTGTGTATCTCACTATTCCTGGGCGAGCAGGAATCGCATCCTCATCTATCCCACTGGCATACATTCACAGTAGCTCAAAACATAGCTTAAAATTACTACTCTTCAGAAGTGCAGAAAGTCTTCAAAAGGAAATTCTCATCCAAGAATTGCAATTAAAAGAGTGTTTGCTTAAGAGGATCTCGAAGGCACTGCATCATTCTGGCTAAGGTTCGCCTCAATCCCTGAAATGTTACTATTTTCCAGAAAAATCTTCTATTAACAAAGTTGCCATGATGAAAGGAGATAAAATTTAAAATAGACTCTCCAAGAAAATGCATTTACCTAAAAGACCCTAGAAGAATATATCTGTGACCCTAGGTTGAACATTTCATTATTCAGGGAGAATAAATACAGAGCTGTTATGCAAGAAAGTACATTTTAACAATTCCTCTGGATTATGTGCGTATTTAGAGGCTGTGCTCTTTTCTTTTTTTTCTTCTCGATAGAACACCACAAACAGTGACTTGAAAATTAAAAAAATAACACAGCCACTGCAACACACAGAAGGCAACCACAGCTTCAAAAAAACTGCCGGAGGTAAAGTCTCAGTTCCTTCAGCGTTATGCCATCTTCAGACAAACCAGTTTTCATTCTGACCTCAGCATTCGTGTGCGTCAGCTCTTCCAGTCCTATTTTTGCTTCACTTCTTTCATCTAACAATATCAGTGTCCTAGAGAGTTCTGCCTGCTAAATTTAAGTGTACTCTCCTAAGTGCCTTAGCTTTCTGTAGTAAAGAATCCTCTACATTTTATATGGGTTATATTCAGATCTGGGGTGTAACCATAGGTGTCGAGTGCCAATAGGGCAAGTTATTAATCACATTTCTGGCTTTAATATTGTTATACAAACCAATTTAAAATAAAATCACCAAAGGATAAAAGGTTTATTGCCTCTATGCAGAGCAGAACAGATGACTGCCCTGAGAGCCAAACTAGGCATTATATACTTTCATAAGCCTCAACCAGCTAGTTTTAAGGGTTTTTTTTAACTGAAGTAGACATTTGAAATTATAGTCCAATATAGCACAAAAGCTCGCAAGTCTTTAATTAAGTTAAAATAAAATACTAGCACAAACTCATGCCCAGACTTACAGTTATTACAAAAACCTAAACAGTACTACCCAATAGAAAGGCCAGCTTTTATGCAAAAAAAAAAAGAAACAGAAGTAGGCTACCTGCTGTAAAGCAATAAAATATCCCTAAATTCCTAATTTATTAATACAGAAATATTACTAGCAATTACAAGACCCCCTGTCCTTTCTGTTTCCAGTGGCTGTAGGGAGCCTCCTACTTCCCAGATCAGTGTGTGCACCAGGCAGAGCTTCCCAGAAGTCCCGTTCATAACTACACTCCATTTGTCCACTAGAGACCCTAATACTTCCACTGGTGAATGTATATATGCATTCACTTTGTAAATCTTCTACCCGCAAAAAATATTTCTGCTAGTCAAATAGAAATAGGTTTAGACAATAAAGCCTTAGGCAGAATGAGGACAGCAATATACTTTCAACTTCCTCTCAGCCACCATATTTGCTACTTAGGCTATTCCTATCTTTCAGGCTAGAGATTACTGCAGACTATCAGTGCCCCAAAAGGCCTCTACCTGCTTGCAAAATGTATATACCCGACAGTGTCAACCAGTTTTACACGGTCCTACAATGACTCAGAATCATAGCATAGAATTATAGAATCATTTCAGTTGAAAAAAACCCTCAGGATCACCGAACTCAACTATAACCTAACTCTAGCACTAAACCGTGTCCCTAAAAACCTTGTCTAAATGCTTTCTAAACCCCTCCAGGGATGGTGACTCCACCACTGCCCTGGGCAGCCTGTTCCAATGCCTGACAACCCTTTCAGTGAAGAATTTTTTCCTAATATCCAATCTAAACCTCCCCTGGCACAACTTGGGGCCATTTCCTCTTGTCCTATCACTTGCTACTTGGGAGAAGAGACCAAACCCCTCCATGCTCCAACCTCCTTTCAGGTAGTTGTAGGCAGTGATAAGGTCTCCCCTCAGCCTCCTTTTCTCCAGGCTGAACAGCCCCAGTTTCCTCAGCCGCTCCTCATCAGACTTGTGCTCCAGACCCTCACCAGCTTCGTTGCCTCCTCTGCACGCTCTCTAGTATTTCAATGTCCTTCTTACGATGAGGGGCCCTCATAATCCAGCTCCTGTAAGGCTGCAGAGGGTACCCGAACTGAAGTCCTGCCACACAGACTCAGAGGCAAATATTTTCCAGTCTGTTACCAGGCTGCTGAGAAGAGATGAGGAGGCAGCTTGGAAATATTCTGCCATCACACATAGAGGAAGAGCTCTTTTCAGGGATGAAGGGACAGCTTTGCCCACCCTAGAGTTGGACACTGTGGTGCTGCAGTTGCACTTTTATGTGCATTTCAGGGAAGAAAATGGCCCATTAAAAGTAAGCATTTCTCACTTTTCCTTTTAATTCAGATTCCCTTTGTTAAAAAGATGATGCAGACATTTTCTTTTAAACCAGAAGACAGATAAGAATCTTAATTGGTCCTTTTTGCCTTTCAGTGCAAACCATAGTGATCAATATAAGAATACATACAAGTGTGAGGCACTGTGTTTTTAACCCTTTAACTTTCTATAACTCATTAAACTCATGAATACCAGTATTTCATGACATCAACTACCAATAGATTGTATCGAAGTAAAGAACAAAGTGAACTTTGCTAATAGCAGAAGAATTGCATTAACCATTCTCTCCAACACACAGAAGACAGAATCGATATACATGTGCAACCAAGCAAAAATAGTTTATTACAAATATTTCATTTAAGCAAGAACTGAGAGGTTTTAAATAATTCAACCCACCAGTCACTGGGTTATCTTGAATTCTTGTCAGATGAAATCCATTGTAGATTAATGAAATCTGGAGGAGGCTAACTTTTCCCACACTGTTAGGATCACGAACAAACAGCACTTACTGAATCCTGGAGTAATTAGTCCCTTTCTTCTGTAAGTAGCCCTGGCTGAACTGTTCAAGTACAGAATAACTGAAGATGGACCTAAACCACCTAATACTGAATTCACATTCCTGAAGCTCTTAAATAAAGCAGAATTAAACTCTGCAGCAGTGCTGTTCTTTTTCTTTTGTAAGATAACTCTATTCCTATCGAGCCAGAAACCAACTTCATTCTTCATAAACTTTTCTGTAGAAAAGTAAACCAGGCCACTTTCCACACATCAGTTTGGAATTACACCTGTGTGGCAACACTACGTATAAAGAGAGTGCAAAACACTATGTAGAAATCTCCGACTAAATGAATCAAGTCTCTCTTTCCAACTGGAATAAACTCACAGGTCATAGAACATTTTAAACACCTACTATCTAACATTTGATAGGTTAAACAGCATCTAAGTTTCAAGTAAATTTTAGCTATATCAAGTCACAAACTCACCAGAAACTCTCAACTTTCTCAGTAACTTCTGAAACCTTAAGTTTTATGTTCTGTTGGACTTCAATATGAAGCCTAAAGTTGAAAACATACTGTTTTTCAAAAATCCTGATTTTTCCAGAAATTCATTGAAAAGAACACTCTGGTTACCACATATCTATCTTGGTAATATCCTGAGTGATTATTCATTATGCCAGCTGCCACAGAGGCTCCCCAAAAGTCAATTTTAGGCAGACAAGTAGCTCAAAAATGGGCTTTATTTTGGCTGGAAAACTGTAGCAAATAAACCAACTAGAAGCAGGGTTTATACAATTATTTGGCACTCCAACACAAAATACAGGTTCAGATATCAGTTGAGGAGATTATTGGGGTACAATAATGTAAGAATTATGGGGATCCACAGCATGCATGCATTCACTCACAAGAGACAAAACCAGAGGCCTCTCGCTCAAGGGTACCCAGAAGAAATAATCATTTTCCTGAATTAGGCAAGGACTCGCGCTTGCCTGGGTTAGGTGAGGTCTCACTCAAGGATATGTCCAGGAGAGAAAAATAACCACTCACTAGACAAGGAGGTGAGGCACACTAAATCCTGGGAATTCTCCTTAGATGCCATCCCAGCCTAAGGGAAGGGCTCCAGTTCACAGACCTGCTGTTCTGAGAAGTCCACTCAAAGGGAGTCTTTGGTGGGAACCCTGTTTTATAGCCTGGTCAGATCTGGCTGTGGTAATTACAATATGGTCCAGAAGCTTCTCAGCTTCTCCGGGCACCTCCTTTGTTGAGGACCCTGTCAATCGACTGGGTCCCACCCCTTCTGCCCCCCAGGTGGGTGGAGGTAAAGTCACCCTGCCCCCAAGTGTGGGGAGGACGTGACTGTCAGCACCATCCTAGGTGCACAAAAGGTGCTAAAGAGCCATCAACTGTCCTGTTGAAGGCTGCGGATCTCATGTGGGGGATGTGCAACTGCTACACCAGCCATTCATGAATCTCATTATTCGCATCATACATATCACAAGTTAGACGGAAGTTTTTAAAGATTACACGAATTGCCCATTTGTCAAATACTTTCTGACAAGGTCCTTTTAGATATTCCACGCACGAAGGGTATAAATTTTTGTACCCTAATGTTGGGTTGAGCCATGTACTCCCTTCCACTACGTTGGTCTGGGTAACTTAGGGAGAGATTTACACTCTTTTAATGAACTTTTAACGGGAGAGTCATTTACACCACCATTTGATCTATTCAAATGTTGATAGCTGTTTGCCCAAACCAAAGGCCACTCTCCGGTCCCCTTTGTGGTGACATAAAGTCAGCTTCTTTGCAACAACTGTGCCCATTATTCCTCGAGTTTCCGAGCTTCCTGGCCACATCACCTTTGCCCATCTCCGAGCCATTTTAGAGGTTTATTGGTCAGTCACAGCACTTTAGCAAGATTTTGATAACAATTATAAAAATTACTTCATTAATTTATAAGCTAACAATGACAACACAAAGCGGTACTGCTGTTTTAACACAATGAGGGATAAAGCTACAAAGTTTGTGCAACAAATAAAACATATGTAATGGAAAAGAAAGAGTAAATTAAGAGTTTGATGAAGCAAATGAAATTTGCAGTTTCAAACTGCAGATGTTTCCATTTGTAATGAGAATGTATGTTTATGTGGCCTGTTCCAAATCAACCCAAGTTGGAAAGCTCCTGGTGGCTCTATGGTAGCTCAACCCAACTGTCCTACCAGAGCATCACTGTATGGTATGAAAATAGAAAAAAACATGTTTCCAGCCTTAAGACCTACTACACTTCTCCCAACAAGGACAAAAGTCCCAATTTATCCATAACTATGCCTGGTTTAGGCAACATGCAAAATGTTAGAATTACTCCTTACCAGGTAGGTTCCATTTAGAAATTTACACAATCCAAAATTCACAATGTCATTGTGATGAGATTGTCATAATTAATAAAACAATAGACTTAATTCAACTTTTTTTTTCTTTCAGAATTTCTAGTTTAACACTATTTCACAATTATTGTGCACTTTTGCAAAATTACAGCACACTGCTACATCTGTTTTGTCATAAAATGAAAATATGGTGTTACCAATAACCTTTAGCAACATTCAGGTAGCTCAAGTACTTAAATTTGTTTCTTTTTTGTCTTCCATCACCAACCCCACCAGTTTATTTCACTTTTATTTCCTTATATTTTATAACTAGTGGGATATACGAAAATTCTTATAGAACACTTTGATACCTTGATGCTTGAAAATATAAAGCTTTGAAAAGCTGATCCTCCATCACACTTCCAGAATTTACTCACACTGAGGAAATTCTGAGGATGAAGCTACAAACGTGCTGGTACCATTAGAAACATGCATGAAGCAGGCAGAATTGAATTTGAAAGCACACATTTATGAATCTCTAGGAGCGAACACCATTTCATCCCCCTATAATCTATTTTTAAACAAGAAAGTTTATCTTAAAACAACATTAATTTGCTAAAAAAAATAGGATGCCAGACTTTCCTTTTAAGAAGACACTTGGAAAAAGCCAGGGTGATTATGTCTTTGCCTGAAGCTGCAAATAAGCTGGTGTACTGGATCCAGCTCTTAATCCCTCTTTCGGTGCAGGCAGATGACAAACACCATGCCACGTCTGGTGTACGGTGCTTGCTTCTCTGATTGATGACATCTATTAAACTATCTGCAGCTCCTCTATTGCCTCTCCACACTTATTCAATTGTTTCTGCTCAGTCAGATAGCATATTTAGCTCTTTCAGGACATCAGCTATTTTGCTTTTAACTACATCTACTGCCAGACTACGAAGAATGGCCTTCTCACTAAATTAATCATTAATACCATCATGAAAGGCAAGGGGACACCCTTAAAAATGATGCAAGCTTCCAGTGACCAGGGTAGTTAAGTTTCCTGCTTTTAAACAGTGCCCCAAGAAGTTGAACTACGAAGGAAAGCAGCAACTTGATTGATTGATAAACAGAATAAAACCAAAATCTAATGCCTACTTTTAGCTATTCAACTACAGGCTTGCTGCTTACTCATTGCTAACAGGCTAGGAGTTTTTTTCTTTTATAAATTAAATTATTTAGCCATTTGGTTATACTTTTTCAGGAACTTTACTCAGCAGCATTGTTCACATCTCCTTGTGTTGTGCTAACCAGAAGAATTGTATGTACTGCTGTGAAAAGGAGACAAAAACTCTCAAAGTGTTGAGGCTTGGGACAACAAAGAGCACTTGGCTATGGTAAACTTAATAACACAGTGAGCAAGAGAAGTTACTCCAGAAGCTTTCCAGTGCTCAGAGGGAATTAATATTCTGAGATGGGGAAGCTTTTGAAACATAATTAAAGTGGAAGAATCTTAAACTGGGAATTAAAACTTTCAATTTTCTAAAAATTACTGGTAAGCAACTCTTTTTACAAAGGACTAAAAAAGCTCCAATAGCACATGGTATTTTCTCCCTCACGGTTGTATAGGCAATTGTATACTTTTATTTAGTATTTAGACTATAAAGATTTTCATTACTTAGAAGTTACTCAAATGAACATACCCATGCTTTTGTAATACAAAAATATTTAAGACTTTTTTTTTTCTTTCAACCAAACTAGTATATTTTGAAGAAGGCTTTTTACACACTGAAATATGAAGACATACAGAATCCATTAGAACTTTACTGATGGAACGACTAAGAATTTATAAAGGAACAACAATTCTCGATCACACCTACTATTTGATCCTTGTCCTCTTACATGACTAGTTCCAATCTCTAGAAGGTAAGAACCCTGTGCTGGGTACATGAGATCCTTCTCTCTCCATTAATTGTTATAATTTTCATTGTTGCCATAATTAATGCTTTTCTCCACAGCTAAAGGTTACTCAACCTCATTTTAAATATTAATTAATATTTGAAGCCAGCACCCACTTATGGCCATATTTGATACCTAAAACCACAAATATTCCATGTTGACCCTCCTATTTTTCAGACGTTTTCAATGATAAGGTATTGAGAACTCCAGGTTAGAGGATAAAGTGTGCATTTATGCAGTGTTCCTAGCCTACCCCAGTACTGACTTTGGACAACCACAGTCTTTTTTATATCTTCACATCTAATTAAGAGCCTATTTTTCTGTCAGAATGTACTTAACTAAACATCAGGCCTGAATTTATAGGTTCAAGCTCCAGCCAATGAAAGGGAGCCTGAACAAAAAATATACCAATTAAATTTCTAGTGAAATGATGGGTTACACACAAAATATTTTCAGTTTTGTGGTGACCCTAAAGAGCACATTGTATATTCTATTATAATTACCTCTTGTACCTTAAGGGATAACTGTTCTGGTCATGGAGTTGGCAAGCAGCTACTGTATACAATACTTAAAGTAATGATTCCTATAATTTAGGAGTTTCTGTAAACTTAAATATTATTTACTACTATTGAGATGATTAAAGTTGGTTAAAAAAAAAAAATCTATGTTTCATCATTTATTTTAAATTCAAAACCAAAGGAATATAATTTTTAGATTTTCATCTTCTATTTGCAATGTATCAATTTCAGAAGCATTCACTTTGGAATTCTAAACTTCCAACACAAAAAGGAGATATTTCTTTTTAAAAAAGAAAGGGTATCAACCAATATCAAACAAGTAGTCTTAGCCTTTCAAGCTTTAAGAAAAATGAAACATCATATGTACAAAACTCATGTAAAAAAAAAAAAGTAGAAGTCATGAGAAAGAATAACAAAGTTTCAAAAATGAAAAGTTTTAGAACACACACACAAAGATCAAGTCTGTTGAGTCATACACCAATTTGACTTGGTGGCTGCAGATTTATTCCTAATCTTGCTCTTCTATTTTTTGGCGCCTTAAATATTGAATTCTTTCCTAGACAGGGGCATGACTTCAACAGCTGTACATAAAGCATACAAGATGCTACTTGCAAAGGACAGCCTGGACTCATCTTTCTTTGATTCTTTTATACCACCTACGCTGTAGGAACAAAAGAGGGAAACTCTCTCCACAGTGTAGAGCACTCAGCCAGCACCTGTTTCCTGCTCCTTGCAGACCACGGTGAAAAGCAGCTCCATGCCCACCCATCTGCAGCTGATCTCTTACCAAGCAGAGCCTGGGCATGGGGTTTTTTCCTGCAGTTTCATCTTAGTTTAAAATTAATTGGTATGTTGTCCTTCAATAATATAACATAGCCACTATCTAGACACCATTTTTAATGTACAAAATCATAGAGAATATTTAAAAGTCTTATTACACAAACACTAAGCACAAGTTAAGAAAAATCCACTGTGTTACAAAGAAACCCCAGCTGGGGTGGGAGGAAGGAGTCAACTTTACAAATTTGAGCTATTAAACCTATATTTTACGTTGGAAACATGTTGTTGCTGTAGGCCAACACTGAGAGACACACTTCAGATTTCTGCCTTACTATAACCAAAAAGAAAAAAAAAAAAAAACAATCAGTCTCAGAAACCTGCTACAATCTCAGTGAAACAGAACCTCAACTAACAAAACCTTTCTATTACAAGGCACGATTTCTTACCTTCTGACAAAGTACAATGATTGTTATAACAGAGATTTCATTTTAAATACCCTTTGTAGGAAGTTTCAGGGCTTCTCTTCCAGGTGAGCCACTACTAAACTAATCTGCAGCTTTCCTAGAAAATCACTTTTCCAGCAACTCTACATTAGTTAGAGAAAACTTACACTGTACTCTGTACTACAACATAGTTCTAAAATACACACACAAAAAAAGCCCATTCACCATAAAAATGTAGTCTACTTACTCATCTCCATTTTGCTCCTGTTCTTTTGGAGTAAACTACCATTGTGTGCACTTTCTGTCTTCCTCTGAAGATTTCAACCAGGTGCAAGAAATCAATTATGCTTCATGAAAAACATGTGTGTGCTGTTGATCAGTAATGGGACTTGCAGGCAACTGGAATCTACTGCAACACAGTAACAAAAAGAATCACATGTAAAATTAAAATAATAGTTTCTGTATTCTTTTTATAGTTAATATTAACTGTCTGCATAAAAACAAAATTTTATTATCACTGTCAAGATGAAATTGTTCTCAAAGCATTGTTCAAAATACACAGACCAACCTTTAAATTACTAATCATTTTTAAATGAAAATATTTCTTATGAAGCTGTCTGAATATACATATATACACATATAGCGAGATAAAAAACATACAGAAACTTCCTTTTCACATGAAAGCACCCCACACATTAAAAAAACCCCTAAAACAAAAACTGTGTTTGGAAAAGGAATTTATAGCTTCTGATTTGTATTTAATAGTTTCAAGCAACTCTATTAACATTCTTTATCTTATTCTACAAATAAAGGTTCTTTTGTGTTAGCATATTTTGCTAGACTTCAACATTTCAAAGCAGACCAATTTGTGAATTAAGTTCTTGAAACAGATACTTTTCATGTCTAGGAATAGAACAAAATGAAGAACTGAAGTACCCAATTGCAAAAGATCTGTCAACAATTCTTTTATAAAGGCCCATTCTCAAGAGGTTAAAATTATTACAGCACGACATATTTTCAGGGAAATAATTTTGCCTTAGCTGGCTTTCTGGCTTATAGGTTTTGGTGGCGTTTTTTGTTGGTTTTGTGGCGTTTTTTCTCTTTAAATGAATAATGACAGTTCACATGTCTGTAAGAGGAAAATTACACATTGCCTTACAACTCGCACTTCTCTCAACAATCTGAAAACAAAGAGGGCTCTAGACTAGCTCTAGATTTTACTCATTTTAGCTTCTCTAATATTTCAATTGGAAGCTTCACATTAACACACTATCATAAAATCTAATAATAAAATTTAGAGGTAGACTGATATAATTCTTTGTTTTGAAGATATGTCTGTGGCTTAGATCATTAAAAAAATTTAAAATCTGGATTTAGATTAACTCTTATAAGCTAATTAAATTAATCTTTTTTTTTTTTTTTTTTTCCATGCATGCATATACTCTCTCAAAATATAAATGCCAATAATGCAAAACATCCACTCTTCGGGGAAGGAAACAAATGATGGTTCACCCACTATTTCATGTCTCAAATCAAATTCCTCAAGACAAAGGCAAGTCATTTGCACAGTACCATTCTAAACCACCAGGGAGAGCATGGCAAGGCTTTTCTGTTGCATGCTGTGAAAAATATTTTCATAGAATTCTGAAAAGGGTATAAATAATATTAATCAATTTTATGGTGCTTGCTATTTTTGGAAACTTGAAATGAACTGACATATTAATGGGGATATGCAACATTTTCAATGTTTCTGAAAGTCCCTATTTTGTAATTTTACTTTAATCTGTTATACCTCAGAGCTTTGTAGGGTACTCTTTAAAGAGTTTTGAAAGACTGGCACATAGCACATGCTATAAATACTCATCTATGTCTTTCTTCACATTAGAAAGAAAAGAGGATTCCGAATATTAATCGTTTACACTGCTGAACTGTTGTACTTCTTTGCAAACACAGCTCTTCAGAAAAATTGGTGCTGGAGCACATGACAGATTTAAAGAACTACCACTTCTAGTAACTTCCTTAGCTCAGATCTTTTCTGTGCGCTACAGACAACTTAATCCTTCCCATACAAAATTCTCAAGGTCTTTTTAATATGCAACAGCCATGAAGCCATTTTTCCTTGCTATTTTCTCCTCAATGATAATTGCACTTGGCAGGAATTCAAAGCACACATGACTGCTGATGTTTCATACACTGGCAGAGAAGGTGAAGGTTGAATCACTCTAACACTTAGGAACTGATTTGGAATAGCTCTTACAGGTTTGGAAAAAGCTACTCACTCCCTCAGCTACAGAAATGTTATACTACACAGTTATAGGCTCAAAGAGATACAGACACAATTTACGAAGAAAGCTATTGTACTTCATCGTACACTCTATTCCCTGAGCCTTGGCAACAAAGAAGGAGTTGAACCTCCTTTGTGGGAGATGATTATTGAGTTGTGCACCTGGCACGCACAAGGCCTTTCTGTCCTTCATTGATTGCTGTGGGCATCAGAAATGAATGAAGTAGGGGAAGACAGATTGTTCTAATACTCTGTTTCCCAGCAGATAAGCACCAAGACAGGGCACTCTTTCCTGGCTTCAGATAGACCTTCAGGTATCTTTTGAATTCTGGAAGCAGTTTATTTATACTCAAAACCCTTAAAATAAATATTACCTCACTTTCAGCTGTCTCGGAGTAACTACATCTCTCTTTCTGTAACAAAGCAGTAAGTTCATTGTCTTGCCCAAGGCCATAAACTGTTCCCTTCAGCTCAGGGGCTTTACAAACCTTCTCCTGCTTTAACTATCATCTTAAATGACTTTTCTTCTTCCTCGCCCTCCTCAGACCTGCCTGTAACTGCCTGCTGAGCCTTTCTCCCCTTCCTTTCTCTGCTCATACCTTTCATCTTTCCCAGGGGCACCTCCTAACACCAAACAGCTGGGGCTCAGCCAGCTGGGAGAAGAGCTCTGTCTCCCCCTTCCTTGGGGCTTCCAGTCGCAGGCCTGAAAGAAAGAAGCAGTTCAGAATGTTTCTGATTACCTATGGCAATATTCATCAACTATATCCAAAGATTGAGCAGCTAAGAAACAAAAAGCTCTGGGGATTCACAAGCAGTTACAAATCTAAAAAAAAAAGCAAACAAACAAACAAAAAAGGGGCTTCAGCCATAGAGGAAAAAAGCTCAGCAAGAAAACAGAGTTTATAAATGTGCTCTCTCAGATTACAGGAAAAATGGTGTTTAGGTCATGGTAGCTACTGCAGGAACCCTGGTAGACATTGAGGGTTTTTTGGTTAATTATTGGTTTTAAAACAGCCTTCATTCAGAAAAGAAGTTGTTTGCAAAAAAAGTTCTACCTTTGAGAATTTTCCTCTTTTTGTATATAAAATACAATAAAACCAGTTTTAAACAATGGGTTTCAGATTTATTTTCACCGGGTAAGCAGATTTTTCTTTAGCTTCTTTCATCTAGTTGTATATCAGCAGTTTTGCCCCTGAATATAATGTGGAAAAGGAAGGGCTTTTTTTTTTTTCTCAGACTGCATTGAGTGCTCCGTGTCAGTTTTGTTAACTTATGTCTAGCAACATTTATCTGAGCCAAGCACCGCAGAAGATTGTCTCCAGAGCATCCAGTCCCATCAAAAGATTCATTCATGTCATGTCCTCATCTGCCATTACTCTGTAATTTAGAAAGGGGGAGGAACAAACCTGCATTCCAGAGCTCAGTGTTTTAACTGATGCAATTACTTTAGCTTTTTGTAGCTGGTAAATTTTTCCACCATAGAAAACTGAGATAAATAAGGGTAGTAATTCACTTTTCTTAATTAGGGATGGACAGCTTCCTTTAAATCTTGAGCTTCGCTCTTTGTGGTTTAGAACTGTTCAGCTAAGTGGCAAAGTATTTAATCTGCAAGTTAACAAACAGTAGATTGTAAAAGAAACATTTAAAGACACTCTTGTCTGCATGTGACTCCTTTTGTTCATATGTCTAACTAGTTACTGTCTGAAAAAAAAACATTCCTCATACTCCAGTCAAAAAACCCCCACTCCATTCAGATTGTGAGGGGAGATACGTGATATTACTGCTGTGACACTACCTAAAGAACTCATACCCTGTTTTGTAAAGTACCTGTCATCATACCATATTAACACCTCCATGAAAGGTTTGCCACAAATCTACTTTATAACTAGAATTACTGTCATTTTTTGTGGAGGGTGGTGATATTCAACTATGATACAGACTCGCTACCCAGAATTCTTTTAAGTGTTTCTTATTTTCTTTAAATATTACCTACCTTGGCTGTGGAAACCATATCAAAACATGCTTTTCAACAATTACATTTAAGCACATTGCTGTTGAGTTTTATTACCACTATGGCTATAGTGGTGATAAAGAACACTTTCTAGAAAAAAAAAAAGTTATGTAATGACTCACATTCCATTGCTAATAACATGGAATTCAAATGGGGATAAATTTTCCTGTCACAATCAAGGTTACAATCCCTTTATATCTAATTTTTTCCAATTATTTAAGCCTGCATTAAAGGCATTTGACCTTCCTTCTGGGTTTGAGTGTAGTTTGTTTTGAGGTTTTTTTTGGTTGGTTTGTTTTTTTGTTTGTTTGTTTTTTTTAATAAAAATCCAACTAAGACATGATTTTTTCAGGACGTAATTTTGAACATCTTACAAACTGGTCCTGGTACAGCTTTCCATTCTAGAAGGTAGGACAAATCTAGCTGACAAGAATGCTTCCTTGTTGCAGTCTAGCACAACACACAGAGGACAATTTCAGTGATACTCTATTATGTGCTTTTTCAAGTACTCATAGCTTGCAACATAGCAAAACCAGATTGGTTGAGATGGCCAAGGATCTGAGTAGCAGTAATACCTTTACCAGGCACCACTGGTTGATAGCTAGCGGCTATTAATTTGGGTTTGATATTTCTTCAATGTCCATAAGCTCTACAGAACCTACAGTGCTTTCTTCTCTAGCTAGATTTTAGATTATGGCTGCATTCTTAAACAGTTTCTCATTACCTGCCAAATATTTTCTCTATATCCACAAAAAATGGGAAGAAAATGAAAATAAATACTGCTTCCCCCACAAAATATCACCTAATTAATTTCACTGTGCACCACAGAAGCTTTAGTATCTAGCATGCCATGCACAGCATAATAATACCATAAATATGAGTTATTGTCATGTGTTGAGCCACAAAAAAAAAAGAGGTTGAGTGTCTGGGCAGCTCTGCCTGTGAGTCATGGTACAATTTCTGCTCCCCATTGTTTGACCTGGACTTTTGAGTCCTTTACACTGACTCAGCAGCATTGACCAAGGTATTGAAGAAATGGAGATGAAAGTACCTGTGTCAGCCTGACTTCCCATCCAACTACCGCCTGCAGTACAGCCTGACAATGGGACATAAGGCACTCTTGATCCTTAAATAGTCTTCTAGGGATCAAGTATATATATATAATGTGTTGGCCTGGTAGGCACTGGGAGTTACTGCTGTCTGACAGACAGCTCAGAGCTCCAGTTACTCCTATCTGGACATCTGTTGACTATGTTGATCACAGGACACACATAGAAGAACTTGGGCTGCTGGGAAGGGAGCTGGGGAGTGTGTTTACTGGTAGGGCTCTTTGAGTCTCCGTAGGTGCCACAACTCTGTCCCCACCGGGGCACAATACAGCAGGTGATATTAGAGAGCAAAACAACTGTAAGAACCTCACTTTGAATAGGTGCATCATGGAAAGTGACCTATTCCTTGAAGTCCTTCCTTTCCCTTCTAGTAATCAAAGATGTTCTCTTGCATTTCTCTCAATTGTTTGTTGTTTGTTGTTCATAACTTATGTTTTGGCATTCTTAATTATTCTAATAACACACATTTTTATCTTGATATCTAATTGTTTTTCACCATTACTTTATGCAAACATACATGTTTATACAGTAAATATATCTTCTGCAATTACAGAAATTAGAAGCTGCTAGTAACTTCCAAATAATTGTAATGGATACTATCATAATTTTACCATCTTACATAAAAATTATTCTGCATCAGAAAACATGGAAAATAATTAAATTTAGAAAGGATAAGGGTAGTATACTGTGAGTGTCTTGAAACTATAATACGTTAAATAGAACAGATACTAAGTTTTAACAAGTATATTGAGTGTTTCTCCCTCTTTGTACTCAAAGCATAAACCTTATCCAAAGGTTCCAAGAACTTAACCTGTGATAATTTCCATCATTTTAGTTGATTATTCTGCAACAACGTATAAAATGAACCAGGTTGGTGAATAATCCTAAGAACAAAAGAGTGGAAAGAGCCTTTTAAGTATTATTATAACATTTGACTAATAATGTTTCCATATGGAAAGTGTCTCCGCACTTAGAAAATATTTGAAGACAAATCCTGTCAGATAAACAGTACTTGAGAAATTAATCCTGACATCTTCCATGGTGCCCCACAGAAAAGTCCTGAAAAGCTCATTCCTGAAAACCATTTCAACAGAGCACAAATGTGATACTGACGCCACTTTAGCAACAACAGCACAAAGAACAAAAACCTGGGTTTCTGAAAGGGCTTTGTGAACCGGTACAACACCGCAGATTTCACAGAATCATCTTGAAAAGGTGACGAATGCTGAGTCTGTCACCATGCAAACTCTATGACATATGGCCAATAGATTGTTGGTAAATATTTAATAAAGTGAAACCTTAGTCTCTGACGTAAAACTTCTACTATTACAAAGAGGCAAAGGTACAGCAACAAAGCACGTGCTCTTTTTTGACAATGGTGCTGTGTTTCAGGTTGCCCGTATCTACAGACTAAAATTAAAACTCAGTCTGTTACCACAGTGTAATACAACTCAGCAGAAGAGGCCTCTGTACATTTTCTTTTTAGTTAAACCTGCCTTTTATGGTTCAACAGCTTGACAGCAGTGTAAACATATTGTTTTTGCTGGAACATGTGTCCTTCAAGTCATTACTATTCCTACTTTAAAATCTTTACTGTAAAAGCCAGTAGAGTTTGGGTGTTGGGATTGTTTGCTTTTTTCCTGTTATTAATATCTTACACTTTGTGTCAGGTATGAGATACAGATGTAGCACAGGACTGGTGCTTCTCGATTAACAAAAAATTATAAACCACGTCTCAATAAGCTAGTCACATCTGGTCAGTGATAGAAGACTGGATTTTATAGAGGACCAATTAAATTTTTCTTTTGGAGCTGTGATTTAAAATCAGAAGTACTAGTAAAAATGGTTTGCAGCTTCAATTCCAGGAGAACTCCAGAAAATAACATATTGGGCAGCTCCGTTCATGACTGGTATGAACTGTCAGAATGCAAAATGCCCACATTCATATATGCCACGACAGAGTTATGTGCAATATTGCCAATCCAAATCCTAAAATCATGGAGAGTTTTAAAAATCTTTATTTTTAAGAATAAAGAAAATTAAGATTATTTTTTTTCTCAAGTTTTGAATTTTTGCACATAGGGTCACACTTTCCTTCGACACATTCTAATTTTGGACCAAAAGGCTATAAGTGTAATTTCTTCCATGAAAATTAAAACACAAATGTCAATTCCTGATCTCTGCAGCTGAGTCTGAAGACACCAAGTCGCCTGACAAAAAACTAAAAAGAGGTACAAGTTAAAAAGATCCGCGACACAAGATCCATTATGAAGACTGACAATTGGCAACGTTGTGCATAGCAAGTATAAACAGTGCTTGCCAAACTTCTGCGATGGAATTAATCAGCCATCAGACATGTTTGTCTCAGCCCATTTGCTGCAACAACTTGACTTCCCTCTCGAAGCCGTAACTCACTGCCGTGCAGAGCTACTACAGACAGCTCGGCACTTGAATGGATAAATATGTGAATGGATATGCTGGATAAACTGCAGGGTCAGTATGTCTGTCTCAACAGCTGTTATGCAATAACACTTTTTTTTTTTTCCTTTTTTTTGGACAAATTAATCAAAGAACTCTGCATTTAACTATCAACATTACAGATTAAACATTTCTGAAATGCTAGAATTCTCCTTGTCCAGCAAAGAAGAGGCAGATTTTTTTTCTTCCATTAAAAAAACCCCAATTATTAAAAATAAATTCACCCTGCAGGGCAACAACATTTATTTAGGATAATCAAATCCCAAAACTACAATTATGCTTCTTTGTACATTGTTATAATCCTTAAACACTCCACACAGTGTTGCTGTAAGTTATTTTCTGGTCAGCTTTCTTATTGCAGCGCCTCATTATTCATAGTCAAAATTTCAGCCAAACTAAGAACAAACACATATGTAACAGTGAAAAAAAAAAAGTCCTGGCATCTGTTCAAATTAGTAATAACATTTTGAACATTTGTTATTTAAGTTTGTTTAAATTCTTCCATCTTAAAGTGTGTAACAAGGCAACTTGTCCTATGCATCATCATGACATCTTCCATTATCCAATCATGTATCAAGAAAACATGAAAAAGTCATATTAGAATAGCATCTGTTGATGTGTGTGAAGTTCTGCAGTTGCTAAAGCTGATACTGAACACAAACAGAGTCCACTAGATGGCATAAAGCAATAAATATCATGATAAAAAACATAATTAAACTCCTGATTCCTGTTATGCTTATTCTTATTATTTACTGATTTCTTTTAAGATAAAAATCATGCAGTGAGAGTATAAATTTCTGTTTACTGAGATACTAATATTTTTTCATTCTATGAACAAAATGCTATAGAGGGGAATGTTGAGAACACAAGCTTGTATAAGGAAGTCAAGTAATATTAATATGAAGTTTATAAATAAAACCTTAACTATACCCTTTGAAATTACATATTCTAGTACAACACCACTATATAATCACACACTACTTCGCAAATAATATAAGGCACTAATTTAGTTTTTTATATACAGCTTTCTTCATAAAAAAGTTTTTGGTTTTGTTTTAATATTCAAAGTGACTATGCTTCATTTTTGCTAACAACTATTAACAAGACATCTTCAAGAATGAAGCCTGGCCTGGAAAATTTCTCCAGCCTTCAGGGACCTCTCCCATTCAGCAGAACCTTTCAAAGATGATTAAGAATGGCCTTGCAAAGACATCAGCCTCCTCCCTCAACACTCATGAGCGCATCCCATCAGGTCCCTTGGATATGTGCACGTCCATTGTGTTTACATGTCCCTTGATTTGATCCTTGTCACCAAGTGTATGTTTTCTTTGCTCAAGACTTTCCTGCTGGTCTCTGGGGGCCTGGGACTCCTGAGGGCAAAACCCAAGTGGTAAAGACCAAGCAGAATGTGGCACTGAACACCTCAGCCTTTTCCATGTCCTTTGTCACAAGGTGTCCTGCTCCACTCAGCAGAAGGCCCACATTTTCCTTAGTCTTCGTTTTGCTGATAAAATATCTAAAGAAGCCCTTCACATCCCTTACCAGATTAAATTCCAAGTGAGCTTTGGCTTTTCTATCTCTGTTCCGGCACACTCATGGAATGAAGAAAAGAAAACCAGTTCTTAATGTAAGTAGATTAAACATTGGGTAGAGCGTTGTGGTTTTTTTCATTTTATTTTATACTTTCTTATAAACTTGTAACTTTGTTTATTCTAAATGTTATGAACAAATACTTTTATGTGCATTTAATCTTATCCAGGCTCAGTCTAACGTGATTTAAGGTAACTACATAACAGCATCCCACACCTCAGGTCATGACAAATCTATATATAAAGCGAGACCCTGCAGCACTTCACCAGTAGCCCCAGCTGCCCAGCCCATCCTCAGCTGGTTCCTAAAGGCAGGTTTAGAGCTGAGCTGCTCAGGCCAAGGAGAGAACAGTCACTGAGAAGCAAAAAGTATCAGTTGTGTTTACACTGAAGTCTCCTCAGACTCAGGAAAGTGCTGGGACACTGCAGGAATCACAGATATCAGGGGGATATTCTGCACTTGTGAGGTTTACTCTTTGGCTTCAGCAAAATTTCTGTTTTCTATATTTACTTTCTGCCTTGGTTCAGCCCTTTTATGCCTATATGCTATTCTTTTCTAGTATGTTGATGCCATTTGTAACAGTGGTAGAGCCAATACAGAGCCTGCTCCAGAAACAGGGATAGGGATGCTCATGAAAATGTTTTCTGATATGACAAACAATTTCTCCCCAGCATAGTGTTACCTGGTAGTTATAACTTCTTCAGTTTTTCAAATAGACCATTCCACAAATCAGAGCTTATCTCTAGGTGGTAACCAACAGACCCCAGCACTAGGTGTTAATTGCTAGTAGCAGCCAAATTGTTACATGATTTTGGACAGAAAGTAGAATAGCCTCACAAAATGCCTTCTATGTTTTTGTTTCTTTTGCTGGCATGTTGTTAGTTGTGTAGATACACCGAGTTTTTGGCTGTCATCTTTCACTGGGTTTTAATTAGCTGTTCTATGTACTCTGCAAAGCCATTCCCTATATTCTTTCTCTGCATGCTTCCTCATACACTGCGTGTTTACATTCCCTTCCCTGTATGTATACGTTCCCTGTATGTTTTCCCTGCAAGCTTTCACACACTTGCTCCTTACTGACCTTACGTTGGAGTTTTCTTCTGCATGGTACATAAAACTTTTCAGCAAAAAGACACTGAAGAGGTAGCAACAGCGTGACTTTTCTTGTGAAGAATGAGTTGGATTTGATACCTTTGTGCTAGTCATTTAGGCTTAGTTTTATAAATGCCTCAACCACCATGACAGTTGGTTTTTTTTAATACTTTCTTGATATCCACTTACACAAATTAATTTAACCTCCTGAGAAGTGTCAATCTCTTTGACTAATTAAATTAAAGCCTATTTGAAATTGAATATTTTGGGGTCATAAACCTTTTAAAAATTATTATTATTGTTGTTGTGATTATTATGGTGGTTGTTGTTTTTTTAAAGAAAGCATAGTGAAACACGGTTTTTCATGACTGCATATCCATAGGATTGTCCAGTTATTAGCAGCTGTGGGATATCTATTTATGAGACATATAAATTTTAGAGTGTGTATAATTCTTTTCCTTCTAATATAATTTTAAAACAAAAGCTGCTTCACAGCTAATTGAATGCAAATGAAAAAGCAGATGTTACTTTATTTAATTGCCTGTTTTAATCTTCACTGAGAAATACGTTATCTTATTACAATCTTTTTGGAATAGTAGATGATTCTCACCCTGTCTGTACTGATATCCCACGATAGCCTGAAGTTGTTTCACGGGTTTCTTTCGATTTGATTGTATTTTCTAATGCTTAAGCAGCAGGTAGACTGAGGTATTTCAGATAAAGAAAGTAGTAGTAGTGAGGTATTTCAGATAAAGATCACCAGCGGATCAGATTCAATACTGAACTTACAGAGGCTACTATGAGACTTTTCCATTTTTTTTTAAATTAAGGAGTAATTTTTAGTAAATCACCCACCCCTTAAGGTACTATAACAAATCAATATTCAGAGGAAAATACTTTTAAATGCATATCATAGCTATCAGGATAGTTTGCTTCACATTTTGCATATTTACAAGGGCTGAAACATTGGTTTGTGCTCTAGAATCATGAGATCTACTTGAAACAGGCTCTTTACCATCTCTTGCTTTCCACAGTAGGCCATACTTGACACAAGTCAGAGTGACATAACGGAAGCTATATTATATTGATCAATTAAGAGAGCTTGACAGCTTATATCACAATGCATTACTAAACTGACACCACAACAACAAACGCGGTGATTTTCTGGTGTTAAAACACTTTTCTGGAAGAGTTGTTGGACAGCGCAGATGTAAGAGCGAAAAAAAAAAAAAGTTCTTATAAAGTAGGTAAGTCAGTTATTTGACCTCTCAGTGATGCTGGCAAAAAATAAAGCATTACTGTGGTGAAAAAGAAGATACAGTACAGTTAGCAGTGCCCATTCATGTATATCACATAGATGAAGCATTTTCAAGCAGGGAATAAGTTGACCACTAAGTTGCTACAGAAGTTGAAGATGCCAATGAAGTGCTGAGTCATCACAGTATCAAAAGTCAGAGAACTCATTCATGTCCATGGTGAAAATCATTCTGTTCTGAATAACAATACACCACAGATTTCCTTTTCAAGGCTGTCCTTGTTGAAATCTCCCTTCTTCTCAGTACCCATCAGCTGTCTGAAATATCTCGCCATACAAGTATTTACTAAGTTGATGGGGTAGACAACTGCTCCCAAAAATGGGGAATTGTGCTGTGGAAACAGAGTGGCAGTATTTGTTTACACTTGCTACAAACCATTTTGTTAATCTTGAGCAAACATTGTTCCTAACATGATCGCAGTCTGCCAAATGAAGCACTACATCCAGCCTCATTAGGTAAAACCCAGCTTCTTCTTCAGGCAGTACAATGAACAACTTCATTTGTTGCCAGGTTACTCCATCTCCAATTTCTTTTGCCAAAGGAAGTTGGAATTGGCATACATCTGAAGATGCCACAATAAAAATGGGTTGGCACAATTTTGTTGAGAAATTACTCCTCTTTTATGATGAATTTACAAGTCAATACAGTGAGTAGTGGCTTGAAACTGGTACGTGGCTTCTCAGGATACTCCAAGAAACATTCTGGCTTCACTGAAGTGCATAACTTAAGAATGAAGGGGAATACGTGCAATCTTCTGAGATTTTAATTAAATTCCTTCTACTGAATTGATAAGATTAATTAAGAGCACTAATTCTGAATGGTCACAGTCCCCATCAGAACAGTATTCTGATAAAGTCATAAGAGACCCAGTCTATTACAGTGATATTAGTGCTACCAGAAAAGCACCTTTGAAAACTGTTACTTTCAAAAAGTCTTGTAACTTTAGAAAAGCGTGTAAAACTTTGGATTGAGATGCAACCTTTGGCAAAGTGCTACATTTTATTCTGACTCTCTTTTTCTACTGGTGCTATTTTTGGTACAAAGAGTTCTTTCTATTGCAGAAGATATATTTCAGGCCCTTTGTCCTTACCAGACAGTAGTAAACAGCCCTTCCCCCCATCCCCCTTTTTTTTAAACTTAACAAACTGGGAACATACAGCAGGGATATGAGTAAGCAAGCAACAAAGGTATGTTTCCAACTTCCTAAAGATATAGCAACTAAATCTACTTCATTAAAAGTGAGCTGTTCCTTTATATTCTTCCTCCCTATCCTGGCCACTGGCAAAGTTGCTTTATTATCCTATGAGTCATTCTTTCTTCAAAATATCTCTCTGGGTAGTACTTGTTAATTAAACTTTCTCATCCTCTCTTTTTCTCTCTTACAGCTGTTGGCAACAGTCTTGTATCCTCTCTTTTGGATAGACATCTATATGTAAGCTCCCATTATTAGAGTAGTAGGAAGGAACTGACTATCTTTTACCATGTCGAATATACAATTACTAATTATATCAAGTGTGCCTTGTGAGTGCTACTGGTGATTTAAATAGTACATTTTCTTCATCTCTTTAGGACAATGCCTACTATTGTACAACGTTTCTGTCTGATTCTTTGGTGGCATTTTAGCTAGCGAACTTGAAAAGTTCTTCGGTTGCATACAGAAAAATGTGGAACATCTGTCCCTTTTCTGTGGATGTGACTCTGCAGTAGCTAAACCAGCCTGCTGTTCAGAAATGCAGAGTGGGAAATAAAATGTCATTTGAATATGTGTGGCAATAACAGCCTGGTGGCAGTGCCATAGGCAAAACCAATACTCATCAGAGTTGTATCTAGTAAAATCATATGTACTGATTTCTTAATTTCATTTCTTTTGAAATGATTGGAAAACATTTTTCAAAAAAACTAGGTTTCACTCCCAGTCATACAAACATACATATATATGTCATGCTGATCTGTCCTACAAAATATATAGAGAAGTAACTGAGCATGAATGAATCACCTGAGTACACATGAAAGGATAACAGAGCTGTTATTTATGCTTCATGAAACAAATTCACAGGGTGGCTCTGTAGATGGCCGAGAAGTGACAGCTCATGTCTTTATCCACAGTCATTTAGTACATAGCTCTGTACAAAGTAACAGCTCTAGCTTTAAGCATATGGCAGGTTAGAGAAGGTAAAACATGAGCGAAGAGCAGCTGATGTATTGGAAGAGTGAGGTAAGCAGTGAGAAAGCCTGAGCAGAGTAACATCTAAAGGTCTTCAACTGAAATCAGACTTCCACTGTGGAGGCTACTTTAGAAATGAATAATCAGAACAAATAAGAAGTCTACAATTAGTAGTGAATGGGAAGGTATAGGAATTCAGCGACTGATTTAACACAGGCCAATGAAATCCCGGAGCAAAACTGGGAAAATAATCTACGTCTTGGAAAATCAATCTGGACCTTGTCCAGAAAACTATTCCTTTTGTAAGCAGAAACAAAACACAGATTGTTGTGCTCTGGATAGCCAGGGCTCTGCCCTAAAGCTGACCTGGTAAATCCCTCAAAGTCCCTTCAAGACCTACATTTCTAGGGATTCAACAGTAAGATAAAGAAAAGGAGAATGGGCCATTATATATGTGATGTTTGATCTTTTTATTTCTGTCATGTATGAACATCAAAAGCGTTTGTTGGGACTGCAGTTGTCAAATTGTAAGCCAGCATGTGAAAACAGCTGTCTATCCTCAGCACCAACAAACATGAATAGATCTGTCATCATAATTACAGCTCAGAGCTGGATTGTCTTCAAATACCAACAACAGTCTGCACTGTGAGCGACGTCAAATAAGCCTGACTCAACTGGTTTAGGATCCATTTTTCTAGAGAGCATAATGACAGCCTTTTTCTTCTATGAAAGGTTGCAAAAGTTTCTGTGTAAGGATGACAGTTATCTCCCATGTTAAATATTTCATGACTTGCTAAAAGAAATCATTCTAGAAATAAAAAAATGATTTACATATCTAATAAAATAATTACGCGGCTTATTTGTGCACATACAATTTTAAGCTGATTACACTCCAAGAGTCTTGTTTCCATATTACAGCAGTAACTGTCTTCTGATATTGCTTTATGAATCTCTCACAAATGTTTATTTAGATACACAGGGTAGCTCAAGGGGGTTATAATGGAATACTGAGATTTTTAACCCAAAAGAGCTGTAAATTGGCAAGAAGTGACTGAGAGAAGTCCAAAAGCATCCCCTGATTTAGCAGTGGCCCAGACAAAAGTGATTTGGGACTCTTGTTAAAAATGAAATTCTATAATGTAACTATCACCCTGGCAGCATAGCTGGTCAGCAGATTTAGCAAGAATATTACACTTCTCTGTTTATCATTGACAATATGAAAAGGAAACAGGCTTGTTTGAGGAAAAGACCTAGAGACAGTCATTTCCCTTGGGATAAAGAAGAAGCAGGAGCCAAAAATACGACTATTTGGATCAATCTCAGTCTCTGAGATGACTGTCTTCAGGTGGGCAGATTGTAATCTGCCATTTTGAAATTTCAAATATTTGTTCTCTAAGGATATAGTTTCTCTTGAGTCTGGATATCATTACATAGCCAATGCTCAATAACAGGCAAACCAGGACACTCTGCTTTCCCATCATGCATTACTCGTACATTCCTGAATTATTTTAATTATCATAACAGTCCAGCATACAAGCAAAGTACAAAAGCATTCCGGTGAAGTAAAACCATTAGGCAACTGGAATTACAAGTCACTGATTCTATTAACCATGTAAATCAAACTGGCTGCATAGTGGCAGACTTCTGCCTCTCAAAATCTGCTAGCCGGAAGGTTTGCACATACTTGACCTGAAGCTTTTTTTAAATGTACACTTTCATGGCAAATGGTGGTATTTTCAATGTGGAAAATACACTGCTTTTGAATTGTTATATGGAGTCATAATCTAAAAGAAGTAGCCAAATTTCTAAAAGAAGCAAGCAGGAGAGGAGGAGAATAATGTAAGAAAGGGAAAAGGAGAGAGGCTATATTTGGCTGGTGATTTAGTAAAAAAATAAACAAAAAGAAGAATTTCAAGTCCACCATCACAGGACCTAGATACTAAACCCATTGCTAGATTTGAGTCTATACTTGAAGTTAACAATAGAAAAAAACGTACAGTAATAGAATCTTAGAGTAATTCAGGTTAGAAGGGACCTCAGCAGCTCTTTTGGCCTATCTTCCTGCTCGAAGTCGAAGACTCATCTCTTAGTTGGATTCTATTTTCATGCACGTGCATGCTCCTGAAAACATGTTCTGTTGAAATTCTAAATATTTGTCATTATATTCTGAATATTTTTTCACTTAAAATAATCCAAAACAGCTCACTGAAAGAATTTGCAAAGGTCTTAAAAGTTGGACATTGTGTAGTAACACACTTAAATTGAAAAGTACTGGTAACAAATTGTTACCGATGGAGTAAATGAGGGACACTGAAATAAAACCTAGTGATGATTTTGCTCTGAGCTGCAGGTTGCAGGGTATGAGTTCAAGACTAAATTCAACATTATTGTAATTTCTCATTTACATTCCTCTCTCCTTGGTGAACCCAGCTGTATACGCACCTTTGGTCCCAGGACATGGGAACCAAAGAGAGATAACTGAAGTTGGCCATTTCATTTCACTTGTGTGATACCGGTAGAGGGCTTCTCTCTCTGCTCCATGACTCTCGGAAAAATATGAACACAGTTTGGTGTTTTTAAATATAACTGAGTATACACAGAGACACACATACATGTTATGTTGCACAGTAAACATGGGATAAGTCACTAGCTTAAATTCAGCTGTGTTAAAGATTCATATGAACATAAAGGGAAGATGTGAATCTAAATATAGGTCATTGGGGCTCTTGAGGAGTGGTTTGCACAGTGTATATATACCTACTCTGTAGATTGTATCAGAGAATAATTTGGAGCTTCTAATCACTGAGAAAGCAATGCAATAATTATATGCAATGCAATACAATAACAAATACAAAAAGGAAGAGAGGCAGTGTGGGAATGTGCACATTAGTTGGCAATTTGAAACGTGAAAGAATAAATTGTTTTTAATTGTCACTAATTTTTGTTTAAGCTGCCATCATTCCACTTCACACTGAAGATCAGTGAGATGACATGAGCTAATTCAAATTTCTAAAGGCAGCTTTTTGTTTCTGGGAAATCTGGGATCTCAGAAATATAAAACAAAAGATAATCTCAGCATGCTCTTTGTCAAGGTTTCTTCATAATTTATAGATTAGAAAAAGATAAGTAACTTGTACCAGTTCAGGATCTACTTCCAACTGATGATGCAAATTGTGGGAAGAGAAGAATGGTGTTTTCTATGAAATATTAAGTCCTTGTGTACCTTTAGGGTACTCTAGAACCATGGTGATAGAGGGAAAGTGATTATTTTTTAGGCTTGTCTTCCAGAATAAAGAACTTGCATTTCAAAGAGGCATTCTTGTACAATACAGTATTGTTCCCCATGACTAAAGTTTGAAGAATCTCTTTCAAATTTCACACAGGCATATGTGAGGAATGTGCAAGGAACAGAGAATAAAATACACTATCACAGTTCTACCAGTGATGATCCCAAAGTCAAAAAGTATCGTGTTATTTGTAGGCATGAAGCTAAGCTAAGGGAAGACCTCTGAGAATCAAAAAAGCTATTATTTGAGATACAATAGGCCACAATCTCCACTTCTGGTTATGCATCCCAGCAAGAATAGATAGAAATCCTCAAGAAAGAACCTCTGAAACTCACTCATCTTTTGCGTAAGTCTATAGAGAGAAAGGAAGAGATGTTTCAGTTTCATCCTGACTAGATGGTGAATACGTCTCTAACAGTTGCTAACATTTCTTAGACATTCTCTTTAATCACATACACAATAATGTAATTAAAGGTGCAAAACCACCGAAAAATTAAAGGCTTGTCTAAAGAAGTGGTGATTCACAAAGAATCGAGTACACAAAACCTGGTTTGAGTCTGAGTCATGTGGAGCTCAGCGTACTACTGATTTTTGCCAAAGGCAATTGTAATAATGTTGAAAAAGATTAAAATTTTAAATATGATTAAACTCATTAAGAACTTGTTGTGACGCTCAAGTGGATGTGGCAGAAGAGGCTTGGATGCAACTGTGAATCATGCCAATTTCACTCTGAAAAATGTTCTCCAAACACTTGAGTTGTACTCTGTGGTGAGGAAAATGAGTTTAGCTGGTTTCCCAACACAGTGTGCCTGTAGAAGTGAGAAAGTTCACTGACCCACAAATGCTGTTTGCTATAGTACCTTTGCAAGTCCTGTTTCCTGCCAGCTGTGTAATAACCTGAGGCTATATTTGAAAATGATAGGGAAAAAACTGAGAAGGAGGAATGGCTGGACAAATTAAATACGAAGCTTTTCACTTTAGAAAGTTGTCAGAAGCTTGTCAATAGGGATTTAAATTTGTTGGATGAACCACATTCTGGAAACGTCATTTCCTTATCACTTTCTATAGAGCTTATTTAGATTATACAACTTCTGGGTGTTTATATATAGATGTGACGATTCTCACAGAAAACAGAAGATATTTAGACAATGAGAGAAATGGATCACTTCTTGTTTGTAAGAAACACCATTCTGACTATTAGAGTTTTTACTTCCCTTGATAGAGCTCATAAACTCTGGTCTGCAACTAAACAATTCTAGCTTCCCTACGTTTTAGTACAAAGATTGTGAATAATTCAGAATTATTCTTTTCCCCACTGCTGCTGAAGGAGCACAAGCTACAAGTTTTCCTGAACTAAAACAGTCTGCACTTGCCTGTAATATTTACAATGGCAATTGAGACTTCCACCAATAAATCTGGTCACCGTCATGTATTTCCAAAAAGATTTAAAATAAGATATGTATTTCCTGATGCGATTGACAAAGGAAAGCTTTTTTAAACAAAGATTAGAAATAACCAGTTACTTTCCTAAATCAAACGCAGTAAAAGAGGTAGTACCATAGTACAACTCAATAGCTTTTTTTCCCCATGTAATCCACGAACATCTCTGTTAACAAGGAACCATTGTTTTTCATAGGGCTTTGTTTTTTCAGGGAACTGAAATTTCAACACTTTCAACAGTTTCTCTGGAATGCTCATTATTTTTTCATTACTGAAAAATGAAGGAAAGTACACTGATCAGCAAATTTTGTCAAATCATCAAAATGATCAGTTTGTTGTTTTGAGAACGTTAATATAATTCATTTTAGAAACAAAATGAGAGGATATGCAGTGATCCTCACATTTCATACTTCGAATTCTTAATATACCTGTAAACTTGTTATTCTCACCTTTTGATTCTGAGCCTAATAATTCTATCACCAGGGGGTAACCTTCATTTTCACTAAGTGTATAAGGGAATCTTTCAGCAGGTGAAACACCCTGTTTCAAAATCCCAGGCCCAGTTAAATGAACTATTTAAATACTACATACATTCACAGGGTTGTTACTTTTTAAAATGAAACCTAAGTTAATCGTTTACGACATATTTATAGAGTCAAAATTTTGGGCTAGCATTGAACTGAAAAACACCAAGTTCATACCACATTTTTTTTCAAGGCAAAATAGATTTAAATTTCTAGCCCTGAGACTCTGCAAACTCTGAAGACTTTATATCTATATATGCTTAATCTAGGGATCACTATACCTTTCCTGAAAAGTTCTGACCTAACGAAGTGTGGTGAAAAAGTGTGGTTAACTATTAACTATTTGTATAACACTAGGGAAACTTCTTGCAAGAAAGTGGTTAGGTTTTGATCCTTTTGTGGTTTTCATTGGAAATCAGATAAACATTAAAGCAAAAGAGCATTTTCAACAATCATATATCCACTTGATTTTATGTGACAAGACCTAGTGTAAGACAAAATATTATTAGTATTTTAGTCAATCTTTTCTAGCTCAGCTCAGCTCTACCTGTAGTTAAAGTGTCCCATGTGTTTCAGTATGTTACAATGGACTTTCAGTGAAGGAATGAAATATGATTAACTTTAAGCATGTATTGCTGAATTGGGGCCTTAAAATACAAATATAAATCAAAGATTAATAGTTCTGTCCAATTCTCTCTGGGAAGGTACTTGCAAGGAAAATCTTCAAACTAGTGTACTTTAGGTAAATATTTAACCTCTAATAAACTACAATTTGTTATATAGAATAGAACTCGAAACGGAATATTGTACTGATGCCAAGCAAGTTGTACACAACTGCAAAGGAAATTTTCTGCTTTCATACACGTTTCCGTTCAGAGCTAATATCTTAAAACTCACCTGGTGCAAATGAGCATCTTTTCCAATGCTACATTTAGCTCTGCGACAAGCCCCAAGTTCCCTAAATATCTTAAGGACAAAAACCACCATCTTGCCAATAGATATTAAAAGATAGCATGGGGGTTTTTGTTTGCTTTGTTTTTAACAGGATAAATCAGTGTTAAGACAATTGATTATTTCTGATTTACACAATATTATAGTAACAACATGCTTGTGAAGAATACACTATTTATTGTCCCCTCTGGAATTTTCCTTGGGTGACAGCAAGCTTTGAAAAGAAAGTATTCTCTTAACCTTCCCAGACACATTCCTACACCTACCTGCTCTTCCTCAATCAAAATTACTTATGTTAATTGCAGTTACTCAGTATTCTTCTGTATTTACTGGGAGAGGGCTGGAAATAGAAGAAACTGCTGGGAGTGAAACCATTTCTTAGCAGATACATATAATTATATAAAAAATCCTGAACTACCCAGTTTGAGGAGTCATATGTGCATCTCCTGCCAAAATGTGATCTGACATTTCTATAACCCAGGCCTCTGAAGAGCCAGGGGCTGCTAGTTGGGGATGGTTCTTGGCTTTTACTTTGTGTAAAATCAAACCAGTAATAATGAAAAGCTAATGACTTAAGATACCATGATACTAACATACAGTGTGCATACACAGGTTTTTGATTTGTTGCTCCCAGGACTGTTCTAACATTTTACACAAATTCTCTACATAACACCAGTAGAGAATTCATCCTGAAAGCAGCTATGGCACCCAGGCTCTTCTCTCCGAGTGACTGTTCTTAGTACTGTACTAAGCAAACAGCTCTGTTTTGAATACTTATTCTCTCTCGTTTTCCCTCACAACAAAACAGATGTTCAATTATAGATCATTTGTGTGATGTGGAAGAGTCCTATTTTCAAAACAGACAACAGCCAAGTTCTGGCTCTCTGGTTCTCTGCTTTCCAGAAGCTGGACATCTAGGTCACCAGTAAAAAGTATACCCAGACAACTTTCTACCTGGATGAGTGTGCCAAACAACAGACTTATAGATCAAGGATCATCTGTTTAAAAAAGCAAAAGCTGCAAAAAGAGCTCAGTTCTTTGAAAGAAAAATGCTACCATTTTACTGTTTATACAATTTTACTCTTTAAATGCTTAAAAGCTTCTCTGTTCTAGTTGCCCTTCTGTAAATAATTCTGTGTTTATGTTACTTCTTATCTTTTCTGATTCCACCTACATAATTTCTGTTGGTCTGGTATTGACCATTGTAATACTACCTGCTTATAGCAATGCATTTATAGGCACTGCTACAATACAGATAATAAAATAACAACTAATCAACAGTTGTCAGTGAATGAACGATGTTCTGTAATGATGCCAAAGCCTACCTGATCAGGCACAAAGCCTGAATCATCTTCATATTAAATCTGAGATTCTCTTGCCCATTGTACGGAAAGATTTGTTTTTCTTACCTGCTCTCCAGCCCAACAGAGAGCTTAGGAAGCGTATGCAGCAATACTGTGACAAAAATAAAGAAGTGGAATACATCATTGGAACCACAAGCAAAAGTAACTCATGATGCTGGTTTCCGTCATAGATGCCAACAACTCAAAAAGTTGCAGTTCATGAGTTTGTAAAAAAAAACGTTGTCTATTCCACAAGCTGTTTTGGCCCCTATATCATGGCTGCATGACAGTAATTTAGTAATTCTTGATGTGAAAGTTTGTCAGATGCATATTCCAGGCAATACCTCCTCCCCCTCGTTGAATCATACAGGCTGTGTCCTAATCAAATTATATTTTTGAAGTGTTTCCTCACTGAATCCCACAAGATTGTTTCTCATATTTTCCCCCACACCTACTTTTAAAACTAACTATCCTGAGGCTGCCAACAGAGCCTTCTTTCTTCTCTCTCTCCCCCTACCCCCCACTTTCTTTTTTTTTTTGGGGAGGGGGGGAGGCGGGGAGGAAGAGAGTCATGGAGTTATGTTCGTCATTTTTCAGTCCTTCACAATCTGCCCTGTCAGCTGATAATATCTAAAAATATCAGGAAGACCAACGCTTATTTCTGTCATTTCAGGCTTATGCCTACATGTTTTTTCATATGGCTGAGAAGGAGGAGGTGTCATCTATTAATGGCAGGAAAACAGTTGTGTTCAGATCTATCGCGTCCTGTTAGTAGGACTGTCACTGACCTTCCCTAATATTTATGAGGAGACTCATTGATCTCTTCCGGCAAATACAATCGGATGCTCCCCCTCACAGGCCAGGGACAGAAGGCTTGCTGGAGAGTAGCACAGTAGTGACACAGAGTCTTTCACCTGAGCTGCTGCCATTTGCTGCCTCATCATTACTCAGTGATTATACACAAGAACAAAACATTATGTCCTTTGCTGCCCACTGGTTGCCCCTGCTTATCACAAGCCAGTTACATCATACCCTGTTTTTTATTAATAATGGACTCACTGTTGTCTTTTGAATTATTTCCACTTGTATTCCAAGAGTTGTTCTCTGTGTATTGTAATAACCACGTACCGCCTGTTTCCTCACAAACTGACTTGCAAGGGGACATTTATTTCACTTGTGCCCAACCCTTTTCTAAAACAGGCCTCATTGCTGGACTACAGCCTGGTGCTTTTCAGACACAGTTCTGATGTTCTAGCAGTATAAAGCACCTGATAACACCTGGTTGCCCAGATTTGTATCCTCAGTCCTCCCATAGTTCCTGGCACAAAGGTACAAGGGGAGACAGTCACAGAAGCAGAGGATTAGGGAAGGCTGAAATACAGCTGTAAGGGTAACAGCCTTGTGGATTTAGTATGCAAACACATGTGCAATTTGAGTAGGACACATCCATCGCATTGAACATAGTGGCAAGAAGGTATTGCCTGGTCTCTGGAACCGTGCAGCAGAGGGAACAGGTGACCCACATGCAAGTTAAGGTGCAGTTAAAATTGTTTTTATTAATACTTGGGCTTTAACTATTTTCCAGCAGGCTTCATGTCCTTTCATGCCCTGGGAAAATCAAAGAAGACAACCTCCCTAGCATAGCACTCAGTAAACCAAAAAAAAAGCCACATCTCTCAGTAAACATGGCTGAAAACACCTATTACTGCTGAGGGCTGGTTTGCAGCTGCCATTTCAGCTCAAGCTGGTTCCACCTTTTCTCTTTCTCATCACAAATTCATATTGCTTAGTAAAGACATACCATACAAATGATAGATGATATTGTGCCAAAGAAGCATGAAGTCTTAGCTTTTGCACTTATACTCAGAGATGAGCTGAAAAACATTTATTTCCTAAGCAAAAATACAAACAGATTATATGAAAACACTAATTGTCATAGATCACATAAAAACAATTCCATTCTTTTGGCACAAGTTAACTACCTCTCTGCGACAAAGAACGCAAGTAAAGGAAGAAAGATATGCATTGCACAGAGGACACTGAAGAAGGACTGGCAGCTTCATTGAGAACTTCGCATATTCTTTATCAGTTACTTAAAAACAAGCTGTGCACAAACTGAAACAGCCTGGGGATTTAATTGCCACATTTATTTTTAAAAGAATCTCCATCTAACTTGACACATGAGACACAACACAATGCCAATTATTATTTCAAGCCAAAGGACTTAGATTTTAATATAATAGCAATTGGTTGGGGGAAGATGGAAAGGGGTTTTGAATACATTCTGAAGTGTTTTTGCAATATATACATGGCAAAAAACAACCTTAAATAATTAGGTGTATACACTCTTATTCTGAATATTGACTAGGGGTCAAAATCTGCAGTGGCCTTCGTCGGATGCACTCAGTATCTTCAGTGCACTTCTCTTCCCTCGTGTTCTACAGGTGCAGAATCTGTGCATAGGCCTGAGTGATGAATTATACAGGGGCTATAAAACCTACTGCACCGTGGGATGGGAAACATTTGGGGCACAGCCTGATGTTGGAAAGTCAGTTTATTTGATTAAGAAGTCTTCAGTAGGACAGGTCCCTTGTAAGGATGATGCAAGTATCAGGAAGAAGGGAAGTATACATGTTTCATATAAAGTTTTTTTAGCCTTTGCACCCTCAGAGTGAGGCACATTGCTAGAGATCATTTAGGAGTTACACTTTTGAGAAGAAGACTCATGGGCTTCCTCGGTGTTGAAGCTGAACTGCTAGAAGATCTAGATATTCTATTTTCTGACCTAGCAGTCAGTACAGACCCCAAGTATGCTGTCCTGGTTACTGGTAAGAAATAAGGTAAACAGGGCACTGAAAATCTGTCAAACCAAATGTTTGTCTGGACATGATGGATGGTACCTGGGAAAGCTCAGCTAGGTTTGTGGGCTGCCATACAGTCTTGGCAAGAAATTCAGTCTGTCCAGAGCACTACCTGAAGCTACATGTACAAGAGCACAGTGACAGTATTTTTCTCCTTCTCTGGAGCTTTTTAGAGATAAAATCCAAGAGCAACACCAAGATGTTCTTATGACAATGTAACAGTTACCAAATACTATGTATATGATAGCAATAGATACCTGTCAGCTGGACTTCTACCGTAATTCAGCTGCCTAAACTGAGCTTAAATAACTGAACATTTTTCCATTTAATTTACCATATCCTCAGAATCCACCATGTATCTCAATTTGGTAGGTATTTAGCATTAAGTATTTCCAGTCCAACCCAGAGCAGGGTGAGTCTTCTCAAAAATTCCAGACAAATTCTCAGTTACCATTACCAATATCAGAAAAACTGCAGACACTTATATATTCATCCTGGTCTTTGGCTATCAAAGGATAACCAGAGGATTATCAGAGAATCCAACAACAGGGACAGAAGCAGAGAAGAGGACAATAGGTATTAGGGAGGCTAGACAGGGATGGGAAACTAGATCTTTAAATTACTGTTCATTGTCAGTAATAGGAAACTCATCATCTGGGCTATCGAAACTCCACCACAATTATTAATAACATACAGCCAGATAATTTGGAGAGATATTGACAATATTTAGGTCAGTCAGCTTGGAGAAAAATCTGTGTATATCCTAAAAATAAATTTTAAAAAAATCTTATGATTAAAAGATTCATAGGTTTAGTGTAATTAACAAACAGCGATGAGAAACAAAAGGAGAAAGAATCTCTGAAGGTAGTATGAGTGTATCCAATAATATAAGTGGAACATCAACTTGACCAAGAGAATAGAAAAAAAGCTAAGATAAGGCAAATTGCATAAAATCTTTATATGGAGGTTTCTTCCTCCACTGCTACCACACACCTCCCTACATCAGTAGCCACTACAGGTATCATGATGAAATATACTACATACCCCTAGTATGAGAATGTATGTCCAGCTAAAGCTATGATAAAATACACAGGGAAGAGTAAATACTGCGTAAGTACGACTGTGTAGAAATCAGGATTTAAAAATGTACATTCTTGTCTCACAGTTGCAATGCTCAGTTCACTTTACTACACTACCTCACTCTGAGTTATTACATCATTCTATCTACCCCTGAGGCAAGCTATCTCATTGAATTAACATTTGCATATTTATATCTCATCTAAAAAAACTTGTAAACATATGTATATAAATACTGTATCCCACCTGCCCATCAGTCCCAGTCACCTCCCACCTCCTGCTCACTAATAGCACAGTCCTGCATCACCTCCCACTCAGCCAAGCGATCCTGCGCTAGCTGCTTTCGACATACTCACAGCTATATATATTTATGAGCACGATAAAACCCTTCTGCAAAGTAAAGATAACATCTTTTTTGCAAGAGTTACAATGGGTTTTAGAGTCACTGTGTGATGCTCTGGTTTTTTTACGCTCTATTATGCACTACATTTACATATACATGTATGTCTTTGCAATTCATCTAGTTCGAAATAGCATATATCACTGAGACTAAAAAAAAACACACAACCAGCCATGTTTATGTAGGCAGAGGTATATTTTCTAGCACGATAATTAAATCTTGATAACTCTGAATTATCAATAGATCCTACAAAAAAGTGAACACAATTATGTTTCGTTATATAGAGGTGTATTTCTCAGAGCAACTGTATTCTACTGTGGAAAGACAGTCTTTTCACCGCTTGTATTCTATACATTCTGTATCAGTGGCTAAATGCAACCCTATTTAGGAATTCCTAGTGTTACTTTGCTATCAATCCATTCCTAGTACAGTGCAGATACCTTCCAAATCTATCACAGAATGATTTTCACATGATGCAAATGTTCAGTTTTCTCTTGCTTTTCTTGCGAAGCTCTTCAGTTGTGTAGTATTTGATCTCACTGCAAAGAGTATTTCATGATTCAAACTGATTTTTGTTGCTTAATTTCATCCAACTGTTCTAAAATAAAAATTCCCCACCTTGGTATTTGCCCTTTTCAAGTGCATGTTAACAAATATCATAACCTTTTTGCTCCACACTTTTTATTTGGCCAAGTTATACATAGCAATTTCTTTTAATGGTCAGTCAATTGCCTTAATCTCTAACTTGTCTCTAGTGGGTTGAATTAGGGCTTAATGCATCAAGGTCTAAGGTATTCCTTCAATTTAAAGAGCTAAGCACTCTTATTCTTGCAGATTTAAAGATGCTCATGGTTCATAAAGTATAGCTGCAAATATGAAAAAGTTCATAAAACTCTCAGGGCAAGTTAGACTTGATCCTCTTTGAAAAGTTTGCAAATACACATGGGCTGCAACATTTCTATATTACATGAATTCATTTGATGCAAAATTCTGCTGTTCATAAGGAATTTAACAAACTACCTACGAAATACAATTGGTACTTGCCTGACAGACTTCACAGGAACACTATGACCAAGAGATGGTCTCATTCTCACTCAAGTCTAGAATGTCTTTTTTACACCCCTGCGTTACATCAGAAGTACCCACAATATTTCTGGAGGGTCAGAATTCAAGCTCTAGACTGAAATTTGCAGAGAATTAGACATTTTTATATATCTGCTAAACGTCTGTGTTTGTTTTTTGCTGTGGGTTTTGTTGTTTTGTTTTGTTTTGGGTTGGGTTTCCTTTGACAGGTCCAGGAAAAAACTTCTTCCTCCTGTGACCATTCCCCTGCAGGAGTCTTGCAGGCAGCTTATGATATAACACACTGTATTCTAGGCCGGAATGACTCTTTACAAGAAAAGCTTCAAACGGCAAGTAAAAGAAAAGTATACCCAAACTTTTAACACTCTATACTTAATAATTTTAAAATATCTAAATGTTTTCTGAGAACAAGATTCAGGTTATAACAGCGTCTCTCCATCCTTGAAGAGTCAGTAACAGTGTTCAGCTGAATATTAGACAGTTAGATTTTAAAAACTCACCAAAAACTTGTTTCCAACCAGAGGGTCTCTAATCAAGTTTTTGTTTCATTGGGATTTTTATGTGTCAAGCTTCTAGGTACCAGAAATTACCAAGAAAGAAAAACAAACAAAAACAAAACAACAAGACAAACAACAAAACCATATAATATGACTGTAAAATTACTATAACTATTTCCAGTAAAAGAAGAAAAAAAATGCATTCGGGTCCTTATTTTCATCATCTTCTCTGCTTCTCTTTAGAGCTCAGTTAATTAGCTTCAATGTGCAGGGGTCCAAGTACAGGCCTACAGGATACCAGATCTGATAAAACCAATGTATTTTCTGAAGATCTGAGCCTGAATCTTAATACAGATTGTCTTGCAAAGTGGCATGAAAACAAAGTACACATTCCAACGTAGGAGGCAAAAAAGTCTAGGAAAGCATTTTAATTATGTTTATGCTTTCAGTGAGCATAATAATAAGTACAGACAAGCAAGTAGGCAGCAACAGAACTCATGGGGATTATTTGTAAACTGCTGTAAAGTTAAACTAATTAATTAAGTGCAATTGATATTCAGTTGCATTATCCTCAATAGGATAGAAGCAGGACTTAGTTAACATGGACATTTGTTTGAACTGTATTTCTGCATCAAAGGATTCAGACTTATCTTAAAAATTAAAAGTAGTTGTTTCTCCAAACAAAAGAATTATTACAATGTGGACAGTAAATAATGACCCTTCTTTTAATTTTGACACAAAAAATGCTTGTTTGGTTTTAGGCAAAGTGTTCACTCTAAATGAAATAACTTTCCCTGTTTTACTGGCTATAACTGTCAAAGGCAGAAAAGGCTGGTTTCAGATATTCTAAGTGAAGACAAAACCAAGGAAGCCATTCTGTTAATTGAGAGACTTACTTTTGCCACATTGCAAAATAGGCAATTTTCTGTTTACAGCATTTTACACTTTCTCTTGGCAGCACAAAGTTCTTGTATGTCCCAGAACATTTCCACTGCTTAGAAACAACCATAGCAGATGACGAGAAATGCTGATTGCTTTGCATAGTGGCCCTTTCCCTAAAGTTATTACAGAACATTGTAGAATACAGTGTACTAAACTACTATAAGAACATACATATTCCTTGAGTTTTTTCGATGGCCAATGTTAACACTAATTAATTCCCCTAGCTCAGGAAGAGAACCATAATCACCACTCTACTTTGCAAGAAACAAAGGTGTCATAGTCAGAAGTCAGTTACTGGAAATAAATGGAAGCCTATGGGTACCAACTGAGAACAAATTTGCAGTCTTTTCTTCTTTATAGCTGCTGTTCTGAATTCCACGTTATAGCCAATTTTGCATTTCTCAATGCTATCGTTTAAAAGGCGCACTGAATGCCAAGTTTAAGCTTATACATATCAAGAAGTTCTGTCCATAAAGGATAGTGGGAGTTCCATCTGTAAGTCTTCGCAAACTACTGTGGTAATCATCACTAATCACCCATGTTTCCAATGTAGTCAATATAAATAATTCCACAAACAACATTTGCAAAGTTCTGACATGTGGCAAATGTTCAGTAGCTATGTTTAGCACACACTGGATAATCCAAGTTCTTCATACACATTAAATTAGCAAATTTGACTCATGATAAAAAGGGAAAGAAAAAAACATTTAGAATCTATTTAAAATATAGGAGGAAATATATGTGTCATGCAGGAGTGATAAAAACTTATTGGATGAGGTGCTTCCTTGATAGAACAAGCAAGGTACTTTTTCTAGTTTTGTACTACCAGTGTTACTTCTAAAGCTTTTCTGTTGTTCAGCACAGAGGAATCCTTGGGTAGTGTACAGCTGCTACAGTTGTTCCTACATCATCCTCAGCCAATATTCTGAGTACTGAAGCTGTAGAAAGGAAACACATGAGTTGATATCCAACTGTCAGAACAGTCCCTTAGGGAAAGAGCAGACCTGTTTAATGTTATTCCTTATGAAGACTTCCATACTTTCTCCAAACTTCTGCAGCTTTTATTAGCAGAAATTCTGGTATTCACTCCCTTTGGGGAGGAAATGCTCAGTTGTTTCTCTTAGAGAAAGCATCACAGTTATATTTATCTTCTTTGGAGAAAGTAGAGTGACTGGAAAATGGAATCTCTTCCTACTAAAACCTCAGATTTTTGTTGCATAAATTTGAATATTTTATTTGCTAATGCTACTACAGTGCCTTCTGCTTCCCAGCTCAGATGTTTTCTCCTCTTATGCAACACAGCCACTCTTAAACATTAGAAGACCAGTGTTTGAGGAGAACATTCACCTGCCATGGATCGTAGGAATTGCAGTCCAAGAAAAACTTAGCTAAAGGCAGCAAACATATCTCCTTAGAGTCACTACAGAAGACGACTCACATAAAAATTTGAAATGGCCACAACTAAGGAATTTGGATGAAATTCTGTGGGTTGGTTTCGTTGTTTTTTTTCAGAAGGAAAATAAAAATCACAGATGGAAGCCTGAAACTTTCTGTAAGAAGCTAAGAGGTGAAAACAGCTTTAGTATTATAAGATCCAGGAGAATACTAGTCATGTTCTTGCTGTGATTACTAGCATGGCATCTGACAAAAGAAGAAACTGAGTCATTAAGGAGAGTACTTGCCCAGGGTCAACCACTGAAGTGGTGACTAAATGGAAAGCTGAACCGAGCAGCCATAAGCATCGGTGAGGGACAGAAGGTTGGGGAGAGGAAAGGACTGTATGAGCTGCAATTAACATCACGCTTAACAGCTATAGAACCACATCATAAACTTTGCCTCTTGAAACAGTTACTCTAACTCTGCTCACTGTGTTGTCTCATCCCCACCTTGCCCCAAACAATACATTTCTTCTGAATGAGGAAGAATCATTATCCCTAAAGGGTCTCTGCCTTTACTCCTCTGAAAAGTTTTTGGCTTGATCTTTCCTTTGTCCAGCTTCTAGGCAGCTATTTAGAGGAACACAAATGCTCAGCAGAGACGCAAACCACACAAGATTAGCATTCCTCACCGGTCTTTGCATACATTTTATCACAAGATTCTTACTAGATGACAACAAGCAGGCAGAAGCATAGCTGGGTAGCACTACATCAAGGTAACTTGTTCTGCAGTGTGGCAACTTAAATGTTCTATAAAAGATTTGCTTTCATTTGTGTGTTTATTTGGATACCCTCTCAGTTCCTTGTGTCTAATATAAAACACAGATTAATTCCAGGGGTATTCAGCCGTGGTAGAAATTCCTCAGATTCCCCTCTCTTGCAGGATCTCAGAGTGTTAGTAAACATAGCAGACAACCAATCAGTCAGGCTACAGCAACGCACATATCTCCAGAAGGCAGTGAGAAAGCCTTAAATAAAACATAGTACCAGCCTTCAGTAGAGTGCATTGAGACAAATGCCAGGGATGTGAAAGGTGTCGCTGGGATTACCAATGACGTGCTAATGGTTGTTCAAGCAATCTCTGTGCCTCCTTCTCTCTGACTCACTGTCTCCCTTCAGAGGCTCCTCTCACGTCATTAAGGGACTGAGGGTTATTCACAGATCACTGACTAAACGCAAGCTTTAGCTTCCCGCCTGCATTCCCCTGGTCATATGAACAGGACTGAGGTCACTGCCAAGCAGCCTTTGAGCTTTTTATCAATAGACCCAATGAAAAAAATGAACAAAACAAACAACAAAAACTTGAGTACCTTCTGCTCTCCTGTTTCTACCTCCCACCACCTCCCCCCAACAAAACCTGGTTTGTGTCGTTATCCCCAAAGGGTTAAAAATTCCTCTAATCACAGCAGAAGTTGGTTTATGGTTCCTGCCTCTTGCAGAGGCTTCTGACTAATAACACAAGATCAAGTACATACATATATATAAAGCTCCCAAGTTTTATATGAGAACGCAGCTTCAGGATAATTACTAGAGAAAACTTTTGTTACTACTAGAATCAAAGGAGCCACAAGTCAACCTAACCATTTACTTACACACCTGTTTCTAATTACGTTTTAGAGTGTGCTGTGGTGTGCTCTCACATGCTTTTTATACCATCACTTTACCAGGAAGGGCTGCAGGCACTGCCAGTGCAATGACTGACTCGAGCCCCTTCCAAGTCGCTATTATCACTCGCTCAAGTGCTGTACTGTTGTTGATTTTTTAAATTGGATTCCATGAGTTAGTCATCATTTCCAGTGTAACTGTTAGGTTAAGGCATTACATCCCCAAATGAGACAGCCACAAAATAGTACAGCCCCAATGCAGATATTATGGTATTGCTTTAATGGTGCCTTCGACCAACTACAGTGGGGTTTTTTGCCTTTCCTTGCAGAAATAATCTTACTGCAAGAAGTGTATTCTTCCTAGGGTAGAACTAACGATACTACGAGAATGTAATGAGTACAATTAAAATCTATATAGCAAAGTAGCATAATATTTGAGTGCAGAAAAAAAATAAAAGAGAAGATTATTTTATAAAGGATGACAAAAATGAAGGACTCAAATCCTATGTCTTCAAAGAACTGGCTTCAGCACACACAAGCAAACACATCGCAGGTCCATGAGTGTAACCCATTCATAGGGCCTTTACACATCATCTTCCTCACAACTTAATGTGTAGTTGTCCCTATATCACCTTCTCCCCAGCTTACTTATTTTCCAGCTATTGTTTTTCTCCAGGTACCAGTTTTTCATCTGTAATCCTCACCAGATGTTGCAATATTCCAAAAGTCAAGATGGCACCTTTTTCCGCCTACAGCCCTCTTAAGCAGAAGCGAAGCAGCAGATTCACTTCATCACCCTCTGATATTCCCAGATTGCTCAGCTAATTCATCACAAAAGCCTATTCCATCACATTTGATATCACAAAACAAGATTATTGTTATTCTTCTCCAGAGATAACAATTTCTGCTGCTTGCCAAGAACCTTTGTTTCAGGAGGCTCAAGCCTCTATTGTGCATAAGCACTTCACAGGATAACAGTAAAAAAGGTTGGAATGAGGGCTATTCAGACTCAAAAAACAGGGAGAGCCTGGAAAAGAGAAAGGGTAAGGATAGCAATAGACTTAATCTGATTAAGCCCTTTTGTGTGCTAACACTGAAATGGAGATGGTAACCTAGAGATGAGATAGTCAGCAGAAAAACCACTTGGACTTTAACTTGTTAAACCACTAGAGCAAAATTTTCCAGATTGTATTTCTTAGCACCATAGCACAGCCCATTAAAAGTAGCTGTGGCAAGGAAGCAGACTGGGGAGGATTCTATTTTTCATCTCCTCCCAAGCACTCCACGGAAGGAAAATACCATGCCAAGTTCTCAGTTTACATTTTGTGACAGCGTGATGCTCTTAAAAATTAGTTGTACCCTCCACTGAAAGTATAGTTTTCTGCTGTCATGACTAAATCTCCTGAAATAACAAGTCAGTTTATTTTCACACCCTACAGTTTTCTGTGGTAAAGAAATTCCAATTTATTTTTGTCTCTCTTCTTCCTATTTTCAACATTTGTGACACTTCTACTTTATAAGATAAACATATGAAAAGGGAGATGTCTCTGCACTGCAGAAATGCAATTTTATCACACTGGCTTTTAAAATAAAAGTTCAGTTCTTAAAGGGGGAAGAAAGCACATCATCAGAAAAATGACTTTGGATAGTCCTGCGTATGAATTATTCATGTTCTATTTTATAGTCCCCTTTATTCTCCAAGAAATATCAAATGATTCAGCAAGCCTATGATTTTCTGTGTTAATCAGATGTCTGACACTATAGTCAGGCCTGATGATGGGCCAAAAGAGAACGAACTTCTTTATGCGAGCTAGCTGCAAAGACTCTTGACAAATCCCACTCAGTTGCATGTCTTCATGTAATAAGATGTTCAAATGCAACTTAATTATATTAGTGAGAATGGAAAATTCCATCTAACGATTTATAGCTCAACCACTAAGATACCAAGAAAGTAGCCTGCCTGATATTTCCACCAGAACTATTATGTACATGTGAACTATAGCTTTCCATTCTTCTTGGGAAAAAAAAAAAAAAAGGATGCTGTCTCCCTATTTTCTTTCTTTCTTTCAAATCTATTAATACAGCTATCATAGCCACGGTTTCTTTTTCCAATACATTTCACACATCATCACTATTTGTAGTCAAGGATAAGGATATACACACATGCCTTATATAGACACATATTTAAATATATGATGGTTAGTTTATCTCTCTAACAATTCAGATGAACAATCAAGACAACCTTCTGTTTAATTTGCTGCCCAGAGAGGTTGTAGAGTCTCCTTCTCTGCAGACATTCAAACCTGTCTGGACACCTTCCTGTGTAACCTCATCTGGGTGTTCCTGCTCCAGCAGGGGGATTGGACTGGATGAGCTTTCGAGGTCCCTTCCAATCCCTGACATTCTGTGATTCTGTGATACCTCACCTGCTGAGGGTCCCATTATATGATGTTTTACAAATCTATCGGTAACACAGAAAGAAAAACGCAGCATATTTGTCAAGAAAAACACAGAAAATCTGTAGTGTGGCCTAAATAGCTGTATAGATCTGTATATGGGCTATATAGCGAACACTGAGTCAGGATCTTCCAAACCCCTCATTTTCAGATTTTTCTTTCTCTCTTATTTTGGTGGTTACAAGAATCGTTATTACCACATCTGCCAGTATTGGTACAAATTCTTTAGTTCTGTTAGTAAAAAGTTATAATTAATAGTAGGACTTAACCACCTGAGGAAAAATTGTTCTTACTAACAGAGGCAGAAAATCAGCTATAAATTACAATTCTTTTCATTGTTGTTGTTTGTTTGTTTTTTGCTGTGCCACACAGGAAGTTTTTTGAATAACAAAAGCTAAATGGAAACAGCACCCCCATGTCAGAATAAGAAAGTTCAAAGTTATATCTCAACTAACCTAAAGCTCACCATGGTCAAGGAAGGATGTTCTGCTCCAGTCTGGCTCGCCCTATACACTTCTGTCTGTTTTCCTTACACCTGGTCAAGCAGCAGCCAGCTGAACCCAACCACCTTTTGGATACCAGCTTGATTTTATATTAGCTCAGCCGTACCACAAAGTTGCAACCTCCAGTAGGTCTGCATAGGAAGTAGACTCGCAAACCTGCAAAATCAGCTTAAAATCCATCGTCTAGGTTGTATGAAAATAAAAGTAGGGTGCTTTTCTAATGCTGACGTTTAAATTAACATTTTTATATGGTGTGACTTCTGACTTAGGTACGACAGATCATACACATTTCGAAATCCCATTGAAAAAAAGATACCTCCTATGTTACAATATTTGTAATTTCCTATATCCTATGTAGAATAAAACAGTACTATAAGGACCTAGCTATATTTGAAAAATAGGAAATCACTAACAAGCAATGTTAGATTACTACAAGGAAAAAACTGTTCAGTAGGATTATGGACTAAGGTTTCACAGTTGCTGCAGTATCTGCTGCCTACTGAAAATAACTGTTGTGATTAGATAATTTTTTTCATATTAGAATTTAAAAGTAGGCTACAAAATACAAGATTGAAAGAAAAAGAAATTAAGTATTTTACATTATTTTTAATAACACATGCTAGTCAACTTTTCAAGGCCTCAGTGCAGATTCAGTTTGATTTCTGCATTATGGCCTTTATGCACCTGCAACATGCTTAGGAAAATAAAAATAATTGAGGTCAGTTAACACCGAATTTCTAACTAACCCTTAAGATCCGAGTAACCTATGGAACAGGCAGGATTATGGGGGGCAACATATGACAGATATACGGACCGACTGAACGAAACAGATTATACATACACCCACACATGAGGGGTGAAACAGAAAGACGTGGGATGCAATGTGGCAAGAGTAAGCCTTGATAAACCAGACTCCGCTGTGCTTATCTCAACTGCAGCTTTCTTGTTTTGCATGTGAGGCACTACTCCAGGAACGAGAAGAACACGAAAACAAGGCAGTCTAAGAATAAAAGCCAACTCATGCACGTAACCAATATTGTATGTTCATTTTTGACTTTGCGACTTTCCTGTTCAGTGGCTGAGCTGCTCTAGGACCATCCTAAATTGTAAAGCTTCTCCTGTAAGCAGAGCACAGAGTATAAGGAACTAAAATACGGTCAAAAGCAATCACTTCCTTGCTTAACTTGCACAGTTGGTACAACAGTTGTGTAGCATTAGTTACTGATTCATTGTTGGCTGGAGGGCATCATGGTCTTGGATAAAGCTGAGTGAACAACAAACAAGCATGCTGTAGAACAAAAGTTTGCATCAGTGGCTGGTAAGCGTGCCTGACAGCACTAATTGCCTTTCAGGAGTTTGTTATAGATTAAGAGGATGCACAGCATAGCATCGTTATAGCATCATCAGTTCTGAGCAAAACAAACAAATGATGAAATAAGTCAGCAGTAGCAATTGAGAAGAAGAATGATGAAAAGTTATCAGTGTATGAGAAAGAACACATACAACATGAATTTTCTCTAATCTTTTAAAACAATTACTTTAATGCTAGCTATATTATGTTAATTAATGATACTAGAGCTCGCAGTTATGGCATTTCTTGGCAAATTGTGTGAAACAGATGTCTGAGCCTGAAGACACTGGCTTCTATTTTTCCCAAAAATAGTGAGCTGTTAGCATTCTTGCTGCTGCTAACATATTGAAATCTGCTGCCATTTTCTCTCCTGTTTTCTCGATGTTAAATCAGAAAATACATTGTTGGTTGGGTGAGCGAGGGTAGATGTATTAGTCCAAACTGAGAAAAGAAAAAAAAATAATAGAGACATAAATAGACTTCCTTTCACAGCATTGCCACCCCTCAAGGAATATTATACTGGGGGAGAGGTTGCTGGAAGTATTTTCAGCAATTGGTGAAGAAAAAAAAGGATAGTGTGTGGAAAGCACACATAATAGAGTTAGGAATACCTCAGAAGGGAGGTTCTGCTCCATGTTTTGTTACTTTATTTGTTAGTGCTAAAGCTACTTCGAAGATGAAAGTCTGAATTCCAAAATTCGGATATGGCAAAGATTTCACTTGGGAATATCCTAAAGATTTTTTTTTTACTTTCTTTACAAATAATTCTGATTTCATCTGCACATTTTTACTTATGAAAATACATAAGGAAATTATATTTCCTAGAAGTTGATTCTGATTATTGAGACTTGGTCAATGTGGAAAAGCAAAATATGACAATTGTAATTTGCGTATCAGATCTAATAATGATAAGACTTTGATTTTATTCCGAAGGCTTAGGATCTGTGAAGAAAGGATTTGCAAAATGCTTTGAAAGGCAGGTAAGAGGAAGTATAGTTGACTTGAAGATAAAAACAGCTGGGTAGTATACATTGAAGCCTTTTTACTATAATGTTGAAAAAAAATCCATGTATTATTGTTTAGGAGGAGGAAAAATTATTTCATTTACTAATTACATCTTTCTGAGTAAAAGGAACAAGCACCAATGAAACATCTGTTTTAGTCATCCCAACCTGAATTCTGAAATGTTTAATTCTGTGACACTACCCCTTGCCTACTGGCAGCAACCCCCTGTCCTGTGTGGCTGCTACCACATCAGGTCTGTAAATGGTAAGCTATATATCCTTGGTGAAAGGCACATTCAATAACTTCACTCACTGGTCGATTGAAGGGATCAATCACAACATGAAACAACCATGAAATCACTGTAAAAGAGCCAAATCTCAATGCACGTTCCTCGACTGCTTCCTAGTTCAGGTCTGAGAACATTCAGCATACAAACTGGGCTGTCAGTATGTATTCCCAACTCAATTGTTATTAATATTCTGCTTTTCCAGATAGAATAAGGAGCATGAGGCTGGTAAGCCCTTATCTCTCCATCAGTCTGTTTCAGTCTGTTGAAGACATAAAACTACTTATATCAGAGACAAATCGACATTTTCTACATTAGATGTATCAGTTTATCATGGCTCAGGAAAAATGTTTCCAAAAGCCATATGAGAGACAGGAATCAAGCTGGATATTTCACAATAAGGACAGAACAACAGTTGATTTAAACTAAGTGAAAACTGTGAAATGGTAACATAATTTTCATACAAAACCTAACACTGTAGATACTGCCCAGTAGAGCCAAGAGATGTATATTAAAACATTTGCCTGAAGCATTACCTGTGCTGGGTGAGAATCCTAGTGAACAAGGAAGGTTACCAAAGAAAGAACATGCCTAACACTGCCTTTTAGTTATTGAGATGATATTCTTAAATGTGTTTAAGGAAGAACTTTTTAGGTGTGCCTCAAAATCCACTGTCAGACAAGCAATGATACAGATCATTATGTGCCAGAATACATCGTCATCGTGCTAGAAAAGCCTAATAAGCAAAATACATCAGCAAAACAAGACTAGTCTGTAGTACCAAAGAGATTCTCTCAACTATGTTGGCCAAAAAGATATAAGTTTGAGTGCTGGTTTCAGCTGGGATAGAGTTAATTTTCTTCCTAGTAGCTAGTATGGAGCTATATTTTGGATTTGTGCTGAAAACAATGTTGAGAATATGGGGATGTTTTCATTCTTGCTGGGCAGAGCTTACACAGTGTCAAAGCCTTTTCTGCTTCTCACACCACCCACCAGCAAGTGGGCTGGGGGTGCATAAGAACTTGGGATGGGACACAGCTGGGACAGCTGATCCTAACTAACAAAAGGGATATTTCATATCATATGGGGTCATATTCAGCAACAGAAGCTGAGGGAAGAAGAAGGAAGACGAGACTTTCGGAGCAATGCTTTTTGTCTTCCCAAGTAACTATTACACGTGATGGAGCTCTGCTGAACATCTGCCTGCCCATGGGAAGCAGTGAACGAATTCCTTATTTTGCTTTGCTTGCACGTGTGTCTTTTGCTTCATCTATTAAACTGTCTTTCTCTCAATCCATGAGTTTTCTCACTTTTACCCTTCGATTCTTTCCCCCATTCCACTGTGAGGAATGGGGTAAAGTGTGTGAGTGAGCGGCTGTGTGGGACTNCGAGACTTTCGGAGCAATGCTTTTTGTCTTCCCAAGTAACTATTACACGTGATGGAGCTCTGCTGAACACCTGCCTGCCCATGGGAAGCAGTGAACGAATTCCTTTTTTCGCTTTGCTTGCACATGTGTCTTTTGCTTTATCTATTAAACTGTCTTTCTCTCAATCCATGAGTTTTCTCACTTTTACCCTTCGATTCTTTCCCCCATTCCACTGTGAGGAATGGGGTAAAGTGTGTGAGTGAGCGGCTGTGTGGGACTTAGTTGCTGACCGGGGCGAAACCGTGACAGTTTGTTTTTAAAAGTCTGCAAACTTAACATGTTAGCTTTTTAACACTACGCTGTTTAGAACCATCCTGTATTGTTTTAGCTTGGATTTGCCTTACTGAGCTTTAAAAGGCAGAGAAATACCTGTAAGGAGAAATATTTCAGTTCTAGAATATGTTAGGCAGTGATTACTTTGAAAAAATTAAAACCAACTTCTCTCTTTGTAGAACTTTGGCAAAACTGTTCAGTTGTACTGTATTCAATTCTGGGACTTAAATTACAAAACTATAATGTATAAAGTATAATGAAGTCAGAGAAAAGTAAGAAAGGAGCTGGCAGAGAACGGGGAAAAATAAAATTGAAGAAACTCAACAAGTTGTTTGGTGAACAACGGAGGGAATTCTAAAAAAGTGGATTATCTGATAAGTTTTCTGAGATGTCTGAGTGGTATGGTTAACGAGCAAGTCTTTTTAACATTGGAAATTACATAATTCAGAGTAATCTGGTGAACTTCATAAATCCCAAAAGAGGCAGGAGATTAGAGACGAAAGATATATTTAGTAGTCAAATCCTCCAAGGACAGCTGACTTCAATCACAAAAACCTGTTTCTAGGTAATGCACAAAGACTGCTCTGGACTCACTTATCAAGTCTGTTATACATATTATCAGCAAGCCCAGAGCAGCTCATCTTTATTTTGCTTCAGTTGTGTTTCACTAAAACGGGGGCACTGGTACTGCCACTTTCTCAGTTTTTATCTATTTAAGCTGTAAACCCTCCATGGGAAAAATTACTTCATGCTATGTGTTCGTAGAGTACCTGGCACAGTGGGATGCTAATTTCAGTTGAGCTCTCCAATTGCTGCCATAATACAAATAATAAATCGTAATGTATTAAGACCACCAAAGAACAGCCCTCCAGTTTAATAAATGTAAATCCTCACTTGAGATAGTTAAATCTACTCTGGACTTAGAAATAGAAAATATATTTCATGGAATAATCCTGTACCAGTAGGGGCAGAGCTGACCTATTTTTATCTCTACTCCATGAATCACAGAAGTCAAAATGGACGTATTACAGTATCAAATGTCTATTTTAAATGACATAATAGAGGAGAAATCTTTTGAAGTTCCTTTTCTTTCAGGCACAGCACTCTACATATTAAGCCCAATGTAAGGTGCTTATCTTTGAAATACAGAATAAAAGCTGTTGACCTTTTAAACATAAAATCTTGGTGAGCTTTGGTATGGCTTGGTCTAATTATATTATAATGGATAGAATGTAATCTCTTATGTATGCTGTCTAGACACATCATCTCTTATCAGAAATCTCAGGGAAAAAAAATTGGACCTATAGCAAAGCAGTGATGTAGCAATCTTCGTTGAAAGACCAGGATACCATGGCTTCACAACAGACAACAAGAGATGCATGACATTGCTAAGCAACGCTATGAGCTGCCGAGGTTTTCTCTGGCTTCATACAGTGTGGTAGTTAAGGAAGGAAGAGCAAGAAAAGAAAGACAAAAACAACCAAATGAACTGAAGAGTGTAAGAAAGCAAGCAAAAGAACAAATGGAAAAGCAGGAAAAATAAGTGTGAATTTGTAAAGTAATTGTAGCATATCAAAACTGCTGTTCTAGGAAAGTCACAATATTATCATCTTCTAATTAAGAAGTAACAAAAATCAATATGTTTACCAAAGGAATTCTCCAGCTAAACTTTCATAATCCTATTTTACTTCAAAGTTTATAATCACACATGGATTGGAAAATGCTTCTTAAAGTAAGCTATGCTTTAAAGGAAATCACCATTTGTTAAAGCTCTTCTGTAGTTCAACTAGAGACTGTTTGAAAACCAAACAAGCGGGCTCAAAAGTGACTGACAGAAGGTTTAAGCATTTCAAAGTACAGAATAATCTGATAAATGGTAAAAACCTCCTCTTCAAGAGCTTGGTAAGATATTTGCACTCTATAAAGGAGAGCTGTTCATTTGTCTCCATCTTTTCATAAGGTTCATTCTCAGATGATAACAGGTTTGTCTCTATTAGACACTCCCATATTTATTTATTTATTTTTAATAGAAATATTCACTACTGTTCATTTTATTTCCATGTAGCCAGTGCTATGAAAAGTCTTCTCAACAACAACAACAAAAAAACAAACAGTAGATAACTTTTAGAAGTATGGCTTGAATTGTTCCTGCGTATAACCAAATCCATGCTCACATGCAAGAGAATCTAGTTGAGAACAAAGGTATCGTACCACCATGCTTTCAATCCACTTATAAAAGGGTATAAGTTACCCTTTCTAAATAAAGTCTTGGAATTCCCTTCCCCCACTCAGATTATTCTTCAGCTCTTTCTAAGGTCTCTCTTTCGCAACTTTTGCCTTCTGCCAAAAAAACGACATTTTGTAAAAGATTAATGAACAATCCCACTCCATCTCTCATTCAGCTCTGAGGAGGCGTATTGTCACCTTGTCTACATGTACCTCCTTCCAGGGAAATACCTTCTGACCTTGTTTTTCCTGGAGTACTTCCCAGATAAACTAAAGCTATCACATAGACAGCAACAGAATTGCTATCTCTTAATTCCTTGAGGAGAATAGGGAAGATCCTCTGCAAAAACTTGATTGTATGATGAAAAAGTAGATGTTAAGTATTTCTCATTGTGACCTAAAACAGTTAGAACAACCATCCAAAATAAACCATTTAAGATTAATAAGATTAATAAACCATTATATAGTAACAACCATTAGGTGACCATAATCTTTGCACCAGTCAAAACAGAACAATGTCTCACTTAGCATTGGTCCCCCAGATGTCAAACATTTTTCCAAAAATAAACAATGTAGCTATTTAAAAACAAAAATCACAGATTAGAGAACAAAGTATCTATTGGACACAGAATATGAGTCTATGACTTCGTATGCTATTTTAACTCAAGTAAGTCTAAGTTTCTATTTTCCTACTGTTTTGTAAACATCCGGCAAGAACCACGTGACTAACTCCCTCAAGAAAGAGCATCAAGCATAGACTAAAGCCACAATTTCAGTATCATTACACTGTTTTCTATTTGATTCATTAACAGGAGTGAAAGTAATCTTGGTAAACAAGTAATAATTACAAGCAGACTGCAGGCTGCAAACCTGTAAAAGAGTACTACTGATGAAGTTGTCACTTTCTATTATTTTTGTGTGGGAAGACTATTTTTCTCTACAGTTTTCTAAGAATTTTCAGTCTTTATGTGCCTACATAGCTTATTTTCCTGTGCCTGACAGCCTGGAAGTTGTTTAATTATTCTTTCCATCTTAATGAAAACATGCTTCTTATCCTGATATTAATGGCTAAAAACCAAAATCTATTTACAGAAGTTTTTACTTTCTTGTTAGAATGACCCCCAGTCGTATCCTTTGTTGTGCCACACTTTTGAATCTCTTCTCTCACTAATACTGAGAGGTATCAAAGAGTTATCCTTTAATGAAGTCCAGGAATTACAGAAGAAACTTTTGAAATATTTCAGCTGCTTTGTCAAAGTTACTCTTGGTTCAGTTTGAGGCATGAGAAATGTTTTTCGACCACAAGAGGGAGCTCATATTGTTCTGTTACGCACAACAGCGCTGTGTGGAGGCGCACGGGATAATTTGCTGTAAATCCATCTTTGGTATAGAAATGAAAGGTCATCAGATATATTTTAATAAGCAAGATAAGTACAGATGCAAGTTTGAATTCAAATCAATCTTAATTAAAGACATTTTTAATGAAAAAAGAATTGTTCCAGATTTTGTTCAACAAAATAAAATGCCACATTTTAAACTATGTTTTTGATAGAAAAAGATTTCAGATTTACAGCTGCTACTCTTCTATGAGTAACTCCTTAGTTTCAGTGAGACCATTTATGGGAAGGCAAATCTCTGCTGTGGTGAATGATGGCTCCAAAATTCATCCTAGCTCTATACATAATAACAATATGCAAGTGCTAATGCTCCTAGAACAAACCTCAGATTTCTCATCAAGCTCTATCATGTATAATCTGTGGTAGCAGTAACAGAGTTCTTTGAAGGCTTAGAATACTCCTGAGCCTCTTACCACCAAAATGGAAAAATTACCAAAAGAGCAATGTGAAGAAAGAAAATGAGTTTGGTCTGAAGACGGAAAGTATCTGTTGCTGTGTCTGCAGCCAGTGAAGACCAGCTCCAGGGCAGCCCAAAGAAAGATGCTCCAGAGAGCTGCGAAAGACGCTGGAAACACAAAAGAAGTAAATTACATCACCAAAATACGTTCTCCTCCATGGTTGCACTGTTTTCTGAAGACCATTTTCTAATCTTTAGGTCTGTTGAGTTCTAAATGTCATGACTTATGAGGCTTTTTTTCTGTTCCCATGTTCTCCAAGCTCCATAGTTAAAAAGTTTTAAGATATTTTCTGGCACTCAGTCTTCTCTTTTTTTTTTTTTCTGTTTTAATGTCATTACTTACAGGCCTACACATCTTGACAAAAAATCTCACTCCCTTCTTATTGCTCACCTCTTTGAAATAGTTGGGTCTTGTTCATTTACCCATACACATCCACACACAAACACATCCACACACTTGAAGGGCCCTGGAGTTGAGAATTATATATATGGATATTATAACTGTGAAGAATCAAGAAACTGATGCAAACACAAAATTAAGTAGGGAGAGTTTGGGTTTTTTTGGTTCATTTTTTTTTTTGAAAGAAAGTATTTCATGGATGGTTTGAGATGAAAGCTTTGAAATTTTATCTGGGATCTCAAGCATTGTTTATGCTTCACTGGAAAGATTTAGCCATGCAATCTAACCAATTGCATATACGTCCAGAATAAAAGTGCAAATGTGCATCCTCTACATCGCTTTCTTTTAGCTATTTCCCTGCAAGTTCTTCTTTTCATGGTCCTTTCAATCATTAGACTTTTCAACAGGGATTATTTATAAAGAAGAACAAAAATCTGAGAGGAATTGTTTTCTGTGCAGATCTGTTTCAATGTTATTTAAACATTTTTATATTGGTGCATACTCTGCTTTGAAAAACAGTCTACTGTGCTGACAGACTTAGACACAAGTTATTCCAATATCCCACTAAAACATAACAAACTAGTAATTCCCCAGACATGTATGTAGATCATTAGTGGTTTAAATTAAGTGATGTATTTTGATTTTAAAAGACCACTCTTTTCCGCATGTAGCACTTGGCATGTTCAACCACAATACATTTTACTCCCAATAACTTCCCTGAAGAAAAGTGTACCGCCTCCAAATTCATATTATCATGGCAAATTAAAAATACTAGTAAAGGCTTGCAGATATATAACTCCACGCAGACGGCATTGAATGAATCTTCTTTGTGCAGAAAGTTTTGCTACATTGCAAATCTATACATACTACTTGGTTTTATTGTGATATAAGTGCCATTAAACTCCTCAGTGTATTTCTCAGAGTTGTGTGCTAATTTACACTTCAATTCTGTTCATGTGTCTTCTCAGTAAACTGCATTAAATCAGATTTGCCTTTGTTCTATTACAATGTAAAATACCATTTGTAGCTTAATAAAAGTGACGCATGTATTGGAAAGAAAAAAAAAAAAAGAACAAAATAGCATAGAAGTCTCCACTCTTTCCTCACTGCAAATTAAACCACCAGTTGAGAAGGAGAAAAGAGAAAAATCTTATTAAGGGTAATGCTACACACATTTATGTAATAAAAGTATGTCTGACCCTTTTGCAGTCCCCAAAATTGCCAGCTACTGTAAGGTTTTCCATAAACTGCCTGCCAAATTGACAGAAAAACTGGCCACTTTCCTACAGTTCACATCTGTGTTCAGTTTACACGCAGTAAGAACATAAAACATCAAGAATATTTAATTTGCACCAATCTGTGACATTATTTCCAATTAGAAAGATACTTTATCATGGGAAACCAATGAAACAGGTGACCTGTAGTCTTGACAAGGAATATTTTATTAATAATAAATGACTTGAATGTGGAGCTTACTTCTCCGTATTTCAGTTAAGCTACTTCACAACGCCTGACACCAAGTTTTCCACTGCAGCAACATTAGAGAGAAAGCATCTTCTCTGTTTTTGTAGTGTCCACAGAATGAATCCCAATCCAAACATGGAAAACATTTGCAAGGTTTGGTTTCACTATTAATGAGCATTTAATGACACCAGCAAACCACAACATGAGCTGGTAAAAGAAGCAGCCTTCCAAGGAAAGGAACAATGTTACAATAGTCTACATTGGAGCCTGAACGTTTTAATTTGTGTATGTGTGAGATCTTCATTACATTGCAAAAATCCTAATTGTTTAATAAATGTATTTGTGTTAGCTCACCAGACCTTTTTCTATATCTACACAGGATATTCCTCATTTTTGCTGGAAAACAGCTGCTTAAAACAACCACCGCTACGGCCTTTTACGCCCTCTCAAAGGTTCCAAATAAAAATCCACTTGCACAGTCTCGCGACTTCCTAAACCTCAGCACTTCTAGCATTAAAAGTGAGCTTGTGATCTTGTGCAAGTAAAAATGTTTGCCCAGTTTAGGTAACTGCTGACTCAGAACTATGCAATTGTGTCATGAGTGTTACAAAGATGTACACTGACTGTACATGATACAAAAACCTTCGCATAGCCAAAAGAGGCACGTAAAAATGCTTAAAATGTTCTTTTTATGTTTTACCTCATGACCTTAACCATTGCTGTCTCTAAAACCACTATATTTACTCTAAAGCATTTTCCAACACAGTGCTCATTACTTGACCAACAGTAATACAAATTTACAGTGTAGAGCTGCACTGTGAAGTAGGGGCTCCTGATTTTTTTGCATAGCAAAATCCAACCTGATGTTTCCCAAGGTCAAAATTGCCAAAGAATTTGCAATTACATTTACGTTATATAATTAAATAATAAATTCATTGGAAAAACCCCCACAGGTGAAGCCCTTACCTTTGCTGTTCTGGAGACATGCCATTCTGTACCACGTGTAATGTCAAGCCTCTACTCCCAGATCTCTTTAGCAAAGCTGAGAAAGTTGGACTCTTTCCCTTCGGTCTCCTCTGCCACCTGCAGAGATGGACATAAAACAAAAAAAAGTATTTGCAATGGTGGACACTCCACCTGGGGCATCCTAAACAAAAACCCTTTCTATTAAGACGTAGGAAATCACCACTTTCTGAAAAACAGACATTTTTTTCCACTTACTACACTGAATATAGTCACAATCACTAATTTCGTTTGGAGGATAGTCACCACTACCTTTGCTAGTATTTAAATAACAGTGCCCAACTTATAGGATTACTGTGAGAATGTTATTTTTATCAAAGAGGTTGAAATATAAAAGGTGCAACTGCGTTAAACATACTGATATGAAATTAAAACAAGTCTACCTTTAGACCAGTGTTGAAAATTGAAAACTTAAGAGATTTGTTTCAATGATAATACTTTGCCTATTATTCACAAAACTGGAATAGAATACATCCTGTTCTTCTTCACACACTTTCTTAAAAGACATAACAACAAATGCACATTGAATTACAAATAAAATACTTTCTTGAAAAATTTGGAGTTTGTTATTCCATCAAAAATAAATTAAGGTTAGTTCTTTTCTATGGTAAGTAAAAAAGTATTTGTCAGTAATTTTCTCTGGAAAATAATTAAAACGTGAACTGTCTTTAACAGTTTGCATGTTCGCAAGAAAACTTTTGCAGAGAATGTAGGGAACGGCCACGTTTGCCCTTAATTCAAACAATATATGTATATTCTCCTTCTCATTATTTTAATGGTATGCCAGGTTAGTGTTTAATTTAGGAGAGAGTATCTCATACATGAACATAGCCAGGATATCACTAAAAGATATGCAAGTTTTTCTGTATGTCTTTAATGGAGAAAATACAAGAAACATACTTAGGATTTACAGTTTGAGGATTTCATGCTCAACATGAATGCTAAGCCACAAATGTTTTAATAGCAATTTAAATATTCCAAGGTAGGATAATTTCCATACCTTGTTTACCTTCCATAAGGTTAGCCTCTAATGTTATTATTTTGAAAAAGATTATTTTTTCCTTCCTCTCCATAAAAGCAGCAACCAACACCTCTGAAAGCGAAGTGGAAACATTCATATGTCTTTTAGAGACTTTTAATTAGGCAGAGGATAGAACCAAAGCATGTTAGTGACAGCAAACTTAATGCAGCACACCAAGAAGCCAGACATGAAGAGTGTGCCACACATCTAAAGAAAGAGAAAACCCACCGTTATTTTACCAGTTAAGCAAATACAGATATTTTCCAACTTATCTTTCTCCAGTAGAATGGTCCTGTTCTCACAAACAACCCTAATTACCTATCAGGGAAATATGAATCAGCTCATATTTTTTGTGAGCCTCAAATAGATTGCAATGTGAAACTGTTTGGAAGTGAACTTTTTTTCCTCTCGGTGGCATACATCTCTACATATCCTTGTTCTGTTACAGTGTTGAAGTACGAGTGGTGTGAAAACAAACCAAAAGAGTTCATTTCTGGCTCTGTAGTTTTAGTCTGCACTTGGGAGAAGTCTGAGGCTTTTTGATTTGTCTGGTTAGGGGAGGTTGCCCTCTTTAAAGCAAAAGCTGCTGCCAATTAATAACTCCACAAAAGCAGATGGGTCAAAGAAAAATTTTTCATTTCATGTCAACTCTTCTCAACTCCTTCAGCGAACTCTAAGATCTTATAGGGCACTCCAGGCTCAAATATTTGGCATGAAGGACAAAGAAAGATTTGAATTTGAGCCACCAGCATTTTCCAAACTCACTCCTGTCCTCACCCTTGACTCATTGCTCTCCCTATATTAGAGTATTCTCATCTATTTTTCACATAAACTATTGCATGTAGTTGCACCTGCAAGCTGATCAGTAAGGAATTTAGAAAGGCACAGAAAAGGAGAGTACCGCCAACATCTGTGAGTTTTTAAATGCCATAACAGTGTGAGATAAGGGGCAGATTGCCATGTTAGATAGGAAAGCAAATAAGTCTCAGGGGAGTATTTGCCAAATATTAGCTTTGTTAGACTACTGAAATGTACTCTTTAAGACGTTATCAGTTGTGTCACTGGAGATTTGCATTTATAGTATGGTTACCATGCTATATATAACTTAGTCTATACCTGAACCAGCTAAAAAGTAATTAGCAAGACTATAACCAATAAATGAAAATACAAATTAAAATTGCAGTGACTCCTGGCATGTGGACAAACAATGTAAAAAGGTAGACTTTCTAGGCTGGTATATAAGAAGCCGCAGCACTGGCTTCTCAACACAGCCAGCAAAGCGCTCTGGACTTATTTGTTCTTAGTATGGGACAGGATCTGCCTCTGCACTGGGTCATGCTGTAGCCCTCTCTACTGACATAACCTGCGAGGGACACCTAGGGACAGGGTGGCTTCCAGAGGTACAGAGGCCCTTCATGTAGTAAGCATAAAATGTCATCTCAGCAAAGAATAAAGACATTTTTGAAAAGGTTTCGCTGCATGAATTTGGTTCAGTTGCATTCACTCAGAGAGGGCTGCTTCACAAAAGGACCATCTGCAAAAAGTGAATCTGAAATTTGTCTTTTCAATACCTACCATGTCAGCTAAATTGTCAGACACTCAGCTTATACTAATGAGTAGAATAACAGCACTTTTTGGCTTAGGCTGGTAGTGAACACAATATGAACATAAGTACTTCCAAACAAAGTGGAAAGTCATCCTTACTGCTAAATAAAATACAGCCCTTCCCTCACACATATTGCATTAACAAACTTAGAAGTAATTTGGATTTCTTTACATTAAAATCTACTTTATTTGTATACACCATGCCCACTTCTTAAGAACATTTGTCAGATCTGCCTTTTTTCAGTTTAGAAAACCTCAGCTGAACTTCACATATCACATGTTGCCTCGTCTGTCTCTTACAACAACTTCTAAGGTATTATATACAGCTGACGTCAGTCTGTCTAGTCTGTCATTCCTGAGTCTGTCTCAGGCCCATACTGATAAACATTACACTGATTTTTCCTGGTCCTCAGGTGGTTTCTTATATTTTGACTTAATACATTTGTATTAAGCAGAAAGCTTCAAAAAAACCTCTTCAGTTTCCTACTTTTTTCATTTCTTTCTGTACACTGGAGTACACCAAATTTGGTTGCAAACACGTCTTCTTGATGAATTGAATGCTCCTCCTATGACCACATGAAGGATTATTTGTAAAGCCTCCTCAGTTCATCCCCTTCTGATAGTGATAACTTGCTGCTTAAATTAGGTAAAATACCTAGCTCCATAAAAATAGCACTCACTGATTTTCTGCCTCTCATTCATTTCACATTTTGTTTTCAATCTTGTTAGGTGGGCATATAATTTTTTCTTAATGTACATTAAACATAATCACACCACCAGTAATAAGCAACTATGCCATTTTGCCAATAGTTACCTCTCCCTACATCAATTTCTTCAAACACATACAATGAAACAGATCCCACTACACATCAACTATTAATAGATCCGGGCTCTTCCACCTTTATTCACATGTTCACTGGCATATAGCTGTTCAGGTTTTTTATAACCAGAAAATGCACTGTAATCAACATGCTGGGGACAAATGCAATATTTAGAATTCGAATTAAGATATATAACATGGTTATGTTTCCTATGACCTATGGTTTTATCCCTACCTCTTAAAGGTGGTCACTGCAGTCAGCTGGAATGTTCTCTGGGCTAAGTTTTGTGCAGTATGAGCAACAATAAGGAAACACAGCCTACTCCCAGCCCACATTGAGCCTACAGCATGACAGAATCTTAGTCTCTAAGGATTGTGACTTCAAGGGAGGAATACAACTACTGACTACCTCAGTTCTTCCTGATTTGTAATGCCCAAGTGAACTAAGAAATTCTGTTTCTCTAGCACAGGAAAGTACAATTCCAGAAAAGAGCTGAGATTATACAGACAGCAAAAAATAACCACGCTGCAGAGACTTTTTTGTCCTTCCTTTTTCCCTAAAAAAATCCTTTTTCCTGATAAAAAAGTCTTTGTGTTGGTGGGATACAAAGGACATCTCCAAAATTCTGCTCTCTCTAGATATTATACCTGTGGATTTGTGCAACGTGAATGCTCCATCTTCTCTGCTCCATGTTTCTGCTATGTTGATCAACGTATGGAGCACTAAGCTCTAGAGTAAATTCACTGAGACCAATAGTCCCATATAAATAGAACTTTAAAGTGGTGTGGGGACAACTGACAAAAGGACCAAATCTAATATTCTTACTAGATCAACTTTTATGTTTATTTTGATCTAGATTTATATAAAATATAGTATTTACTGTGTAATTACATAGGAGGTTTGATGACAGCTGACACAATTTTAAATATTTAAATATTATGTAAGTGTCAGATGAAGACTGTGAAATTCGATGTTCCTATGGTCTTCACCACACTGAACTTTCATTGAATCACTTCACAGTGCTCTGTGAAAGCTCTGTAGTATTCTGAGCTGCAACAGCAAAGAGGAATTCAGAATTAGTAAAACCTCCCCCACACCCACACTTCCTCACAATAATCTCCAGAGCAAGACCCAGAAAAAACTTTCAAATGCAAATGTTTTCCAACAGGAAGACCAAGTAAGATAAAAATGAAGCTAGCAGAAGAGATTTTTAAGTGACAAACGCCCCCCCCCAAAAAAAAAAAACAAAAAAGAAAAGAAAATAAATTAGAAATGAACAATTAATGTAAAATGAAGCCTTAGAGCATTAAAATCTGATGTCTAAATCACCCACCTAAATACAAAGTAGAAAGGCCTAACACTGTTTTCAGTGGCTCTCATCTGTTTTCCAAATAGTAGTGGTTAAATGAGACCTTATATTATCATTAGTTTAGGAAGAGGAATTATTGTTCGAATATATATGTTTAGGAGCAACTAGCCTCTGTACAAAGGCAGTGGGCAGACACTTTCTTTGGTCATTTGGTAAATCAAGAACATTACGTAGTTTCCCTTAGGACACTTCACAAAACCAGGTTCAGCCAGCATTGATTAGGAAGAAGCCATTGTTGCCATTGGAAGTGTGTATTAAGAAAGGTTCTATCCATTTTGCAAGCACTGTGTTTCTTCACATAGTCCAAGACCAAGCACTGAGAAAAGCAGTGGGTAGACTAAGCTTCTGTGACTGTGCCATAAATCTAAGAGTGGGCATATGGTAAATTCTTCCACTCACCAAAACTCACTTAAAAAAATGTATCCCAGGTAATTGGGGTAGAAACAGAAGGTTAAAACTCTCAATACCCTTTCTCTGCTCTTGTCTACCCCGCTTACTAACAAGTTTAAGAAAGCATACACTGGAGAGTAAATATTATGCCAAAGTGAAGCTACTGAATGAAGATTCCAGAGACCTTCAGTCATTTCCCAGGTATCCTACAAAACTGGTAAGTACCCCTACGCCAGTTGCTTCATTACTGATTAGACTTGATGATCTTAAAGGTCTTTTCCAGCCTAAATGAGTTTATGATTTCCACTGACTTTAGATAAAAGCATTTATCTAATTTTGGCTCACTACTTCATATATAAGCTTGAAGTACTCCCACTTTGATTTCTTCACTTTTTCTCTGGTTTGCTGTTCCTAGAACCACAATTATGGATGGTTCCAACAATGTTCTTTAGGATGTTTTCTAGTAATAAAGTATTGTGTACAAACATTTATTGGTATAGCCATTGAATGTTTAGTTAGGTCCTTAGTTCTGTCTTACTCTCCTGTGAAACCCTAGATGCAGGGCTTGAGTAACTCACGTGTAAAACAGAACAATACGGCCCTGTCTCAGTACATAGTGTGTGCAAGTTCAGTTCAAAGAAGGAACTGTCTTCCATTCAAAGCTCTCTTCTCCCTGTATTCAGCCTTAAAGAAAGTCTTAAAAAAAGTATGTCAACAGTGTTCACTGGGCGTATTGCATTACACAGCGCCAAAGCAAGGTTCAAACCTCAATCACTAATGCACATATAGGTTTAATGAGCTTTTCTTTGGTAGGTCAGAATTATTATTCTCATGTCACAGATGGAAAACTGAGTAAAGAGAATATAATCTCCTTTGTAAGGTCACTTAATGTGTCACTGCCAAACTGGGGTACAGATGCAGAAGTTTTTGGTTAGCATTCACTACTACACAGTTGCAGGCAGCGTTGATTCTGGTCATGTGAAAAGGGCCTTCAACAAACTCAACCAAACCCAAGACTCAGTGACTCCCTAACACAGAATTCTAGCAAAGGCACTTACATCACAGGATAAGAGTGACTAATAATGAAAATACTGAGATAACAAAAATAGATTTTGTAGTAGTAAAGAAAATCAATTTATATTTTAACATTTGTGCATTCTACTTGAGACATTTCTAAAAATAATCTCCCTACTGTTGCCATTTCTCTTCTTGACTCATGGGATGCCAAGACTGAAATAAGATAACTAACTATAGCTTCAGCTGTGATGGTGCCTTTAATTATTGACGCATGGTTCTTACTTCTCAAAGCTCAAAGCCAATGACAGAATACATCTTTAACAATATATAAAGTACAGTAATGGCACTGGCACATTAGGATTGCTTTATATCCAGAAGAGTCAAACTCAAAATGCTTAAAATTAAGGACTTCACAGTAACAATATTTGTTTGTTTCCTGGTATTCTTTTTACAAAGACATAATCGGATTAGAACAGTCATGATTTCCCAGTTCTACCATCAAACATTTTGCAGACCTTTGACTATAAATGTACATGGGAATAAACTGAAGAGTTACTTAAATAGCAATATCAAACTTAACAGTCCAGCATTGTGTGAAGGTTCTTTAATCTTGATCCAATAGACAAATCATGGCCAAGATAATAGCACCATGGTTTATCTTGATTCATTTAAGGTTTTACACCAGTACTGGAATGAAGCCACTTACAGTACTCTACCATAAACACATTCTTTCTCCCTTAATCTCACTGTTCACCTCTACCAGATCTCTAAAATTCCAGACAGAAAGGCAGAACTTTAGACTCCAAGGAAAAGGCCACATGAATCTCCATCTTGTCCAGTTTCCTATGAAACACAGTGACCCTGTGGTTGTAAACAACAATGCCAAAAGAGCTGATCCACAGAAAATAACATATTGAGAAGGAAAGCAAGAGAAAAAGGAAAAAGAAAAGCAAAAACTTTGTCTTAACTCTGGTTCTTGAGTGCCCATCAGCTTGATGTGCAAATTGTAAAAACAGCTGTCCTTTGAAGTCAAACCTGCTGCTGCACGGTGCTTGTCTGTGAATTGTCATCTCACAGCAGGATTCCAGGTGCATAACCATTAAGCACAAGCACATGTCATATGGTAAACTATAAACACATATTTATACAGGGCACAAATAGGGGTTCAGAGCACAGCATTATTAAACTTATTCAGTTCTACATGGATAGTCTACTTATTGGAAAAAAAAAAAAGGGACATTTTTACAGAGGTCCTGAGGAAAATATTTGCCAAACACCAGTCTTCATGTGAATCAATTCTCTTATAACAGTAATATGACAGGTAAAGCAAATTACTTTTTCTCATTTAATTACAAATTTGATATATAATAACAAGTTAACTACTTTTCTCATGAGAAAACAGTAAAAACATCAGGCCGTAAAAAATTCAAAATTGTGTCACATTTTTCACATACCTAACTCAGCACATTCGTGTACTATTCTATTATATAACAGTTTCCTTTAATAGTATCACTGTGTCCAGCTTTATGAAAAAGAAAATATGTTCCTTTATAGCACAATGGAATGCCAATGATTAATTCATACTAAAAGACACTCTGTTGGAAAGAAGCATATGTAATTATTTTTGTATCGCATATACACAAGACCACAATAGATTAACAACAACAACAAAAAAAGCATCATTTGTTGAGCATGTACTACCCTAGCTCTAGTTAATGAATTAGTAATTCAAAATTCTTAGCAAAAGTGCAGTGTTACGTTTCACTGTTTCAGACTAGATAATCAATATTTCAGAGTATGCACAAGACATGATGTAATATTACAACACGAGCATCTTGAATATATGTGAATATTAAATAGGGAATACACATTCATTTTTACATTATTCACTTCCATTCCTTCCCATTTTTTTTCTCCACATTATTCAAATAGTATCAGATCTATGTTCGAGTTTTTCTTACACAGAATATATTGACTTATGGGATCACAATTCTTTCCATGGCAACCAACCTTCATATAAGAGATTCAGGATGTGTGAGCTTAATGACAGGTGAATAGGCACAGAAAATGTTAATGGTGTCCAGAAGGAGAGGATGGTATAGATCTGTCTAGTCCTCCAACCAAAAATTGCCATGTAATTCTGTAAAAAATTGGCTTTGGTAAACTGAGAACAAAGAAGGTACTTCTCTCACATTCATTATTCGCATAAGCCAAAGCTTGATATGTGAAAACAGAAAACATTGCGTAGCTTATATTAAGAATATAAAGAAAACTGACGTCTCATAGACGTTTTTGTGGTGTAATTTCAGTCAGCATTAAAATCATATTGCCTGTAAATCCATTTTATGCACATGGAGGTCACAGAATGTTCCAGGTGAAGGCAGGTTCAGCAAGCACAGCAGCACACAGAGCCCTGCCTGCTGCACGGCAAAAACAGGGAAAAATGAGGTATTCCAGCTACTTCTGACACCCATGCTTCTCCTTTGGTCACTTTTATTCACCTGGAGCCTGCCTGGGTGTGGAAAAACTAGAAACCAAAGGCAAACCCTGGGCAGCACCAGTGAAAACTCCAGTGTAAGGGAGCTCTTGTGGAAACAGCAGTAATGCCACAAACTAAAATAAACCTGGGGAAAGCCTTCTAAATCAGTACCATTAATGAGACAGACGTATAAAATGTTGAAATTAGTCAATAAATAGAAAGGTGGGAGCTAAAATGTTCAATAACTAGAGAAATTCGGTTACTCTTAAGGCGCCTGTCATGGCGCACAATTGCTGCTTCACACAGTGGTAAGCCTTTCCAGGGAAAAAAAGAAAAAATAAGAAGCTATCATAAAAATAATAATTAGAAACCAGCAGAATCATAGAATCATTTATGTTGGAAGAGACCCTCAGGATCATCAAGTCCAACCATAACCTAACCCTAGCACTAAACCATGTCCCTAAGAACCTTGTCTAAACACCTTTTAAACCCCTCTAGGGATGGTGACTCCACCAGTTCCCTGGGCAGCCTGTTCCAATGCTCAGCAACCCTTTCTGTGAAGAATTTTTCCGTAATATCCAATCTAAACCTCCCCTGGTGCAACTTGAGGCCATTTCCTCTTGTCCTGTCACTTGCTGGAAGAGACCAACACCCTCCGTGCTCCAACCTCCTTTCAGGTAGTTGTAGGCAGTGATAAGGTCTCCCCTCAGCCTCCTTTTCTCCAGGCTGAACAGCCCCTTGAATTATTCTTACAATGTTATCACTGAAGCACTGTAATGGTTCCTCAGGACAAACCCTCTTCAGCAGCAGCGGCCCCGAACGTGTTGGCGTGCAGCCCCTTCCAGGCAGCCAGGCTGCACCAAGATGGCGCCCGCCCGGCTGCCCCTCAGCGCCAATGGCGCCAGCTCTGCCTGCGGCCTCCACAGGAACCTGTGGGGTCGTTGCTGGAAACAGATGGACATCTGTGCAGAGAGCAAGACTGCATCGAGCTGATCTAGGCCAAGGGTCTCTGAAAAGTCCTTAACCACGCAGAAGGAGGAAGAATGTAGGTGAAGCAAGAGGAGAATGGGGAATTAAAACAGTTTGTGGCGAGACATGGGTGACCAGGGGCGCCTAAGATAGAGACCAATCATGTAATAATTAGAAGAGATGTAAGCAGCATGTAATTTACTATATCCAAGTATAAGTATTGTAACTACATAATCAGCAATTTAAGACTATATAACCTGATCAAATTCTGCATTAAACAGCTTCTGTTTATAACTCTTATTATAGCCCATTCTTCTCCCACAGGAACCGACCACCAGCTCTCAGCTCCGGCTGCGGTTTGGGGCAATGTGTTACCTCTTCTGATGCTCTGCCTAACTAGGCCTGACTCTGAGCCAGATCTGGAGCACGGAGGCGGCACCCAGGGCAGTCGCTCACGGTCGGATCGTGCTGTGTGTTCTACAACCACGGTGTTCGGGATGGAGTATTCCTCAGAATTACAGAAAATGAGCATAAGTAAGCAAATAATGCAAAACAATTTGTTCAAATTGGAAGGAGCTGGGGGAATAAAAGGATGATGTTCAAAAGGAATATACACATTAAAAAGTGAGAAAAATGTTTATTTTAAAAATTTTGTTATCAGTGAAGAATGTATTTACCTGTAGGAGCGTGTAGCTGTTGAAGACAAATACTATTTTAACCATTTTTTTTTTTCGTCTCCAGAACCAGGAGACGGGGATAAGCACCACAAAACAGGGAAACTGTTTCAAGAGCAAAATAGTGAACGGAATTATATTTTTATTATATTTATATTATCATATTTTTGCAATTGTCCTTTTTCTTTGTACTGGGCTGAAAACCAAAAGAGCCCTGACACAAACTGCCCCAATCTCAGTTCAGTTGCTAATAGAGCCCTGTTACAAGTCTATGCCCCATATATTGAACTGTCTAACACGAAGCTGGGAGAAGTTGAGCTTCATTTAATAAAGATTAAGTTTTCAAAAGCCTGGGTTGACCTAACCCTAGTCTCAAACTAGACAGTATCAACTGTTAGGGAGCGTGAAAGTTGTGCCACAGAGCTGTTGCCAAATATTTGTTATGTTTTCCCAAACATACAAGCGCAATTTTCATTCCAGTGGCACAAACCAAAAACATTCACTTTCCTTGATAAATAAAAGGGAAAAAAAAACCCTTATAATCATTCCCTTTAATTAAGCAACTAAACTCTAAAATGAAATCACTGTTTTCCTGCAGGGTTTTCAAACCAGCCATAGGCACAGCTACCAACGCATTTCGTAAGACAGAAAACGAAGAGGATAAAGAGACAGATAAAATCAAATGAATAGTTTTCAGGGTTTTTTTAAAAAAAATTCTATTAAAAAATGCTGCTCGTCTCATGCCTGTAGAAGGTGAAAATAAAAGATATGTAAAAAGAAAGAAGCTGTTTAGCATCCTCGCCAACAATATGGGGAAATTACATGTTTCTTCTGGAAGCGGTATTTTAGCACCGTAAGATGTTCTTATGTTGTGACAAGATAATGTGTGTGTAAAGCACTCCTATAATTTAGCTGTCACACAGATGCACCTACTCAAGTGCATGTGTGTCAATGGAGAATTAGCTTTGATCTGTAAAATACATCGGATGGTTTCCATTCCTTACGCTGAATCAACTCAGTTTGATAAGAAATTAATCTGACCATCTTTCTTATAGCCATTGTCAGAGTGTTTAATTTCTGGAACTAATGCTGTGACTGCATGGAGCTGTTCACAGGGCAAAAAACTAATGTCAACATGGTTAAAAGTTACGTTTTAATGGTTTTTATCTTAGCACTTCCCTTTTAGAGCATCCTAGACATTTAAGAGCCATCAGGGTAACACATTATCCAGCAAATTTTTCTGGGAAGAAAAAAAATTGCAGTATTTAATGCTGAATAGACACTAAACTTTGGAACTGAGGAATTTTCTGTAGCTTTTGTAGTTCCAGCATTAGAGATCCAGATGTGGAAATAGAACTGTTTTTACAGCTATGCTTGCCAACACTATAAAGACTGACTTAAACTTGCAGATATCTCCTCTTATCCAAACATCTGCAAGTTTAAAGAGGCAAGCAGGTACGGATGATGATACGAGTCCTTAAGCATATCAGCAGAACACAGCTTTAACCACAGCTGGCACTAAGCTTTTTTTCACTATAATCTTTCTTTCAAATACAACTTAACTTCAGCCTGGACTCTTAAGTTCTTCAGTACATGCTTTTTCAGACAATTAGCCCACAAACAAACAGAAAGCAAAAGTGACTGATTTCCAGGAATCAGATCACAAAGAAAGCAAAACAACATGTGCACACTGTAAATCTAGGGTGAAAATTTACATGTGTTTTGAGGAGTCAGTATGCTTTGAAGCTGACGCTTGAGGGACTGGGATCTGTCTCCTACTTTCCTCATTTACCTCCCACACGTGCTCACTTGGACACACAAAATGCTTACTTCTAAGAAATCCTAGCATTCTTTCTACACTGAATATGTTTAAATCTCTGAAGTTTTGCTGCTGCTGCAATTCTTTTGTAAGTTTTTATCTGGCATGTGGGAAAAAAAGGCTAAATGTCAGATCATAAAAAAAATCCGCTTAAATGAGGCCTTCATCTCAAGTATTCCTCTCTGCTGTATACATCATAGTGCTCCAAAGTCTTAGCTCTAGGCACAGAGAAGTCCTTAATTAAGAATCTAGTGTCAGAGATCGCCTACAGTCATTTAATGCAGCACAAGAAAGAGGCCCAGCCTGACAAATGAAAATCATGCCCATACTTGTTCTTAAGTAAAGCACGTTACATGTTTGGCTCTCCCCGTCTCTGACCACTTTACTGTTTCTACAGACCACTTTTAGAGAGTGAAAACCATCTATTTTAGGAATCTAGAAGTCTAGTGAAGGAAAAGAAACAAAAGAGAATAACTGTGCGTAGATGGGCTATTTCAGCATCCAGCAAAACTGAAGTGATAGGGCAGAGAAAGATGAAGTGGTGGTGGTTCCATCAATGATGGAAGCGTAGAGAAGAACGGGAACTGTGGTGAACAACCAGAACCAAGTCATGTGGACAGAAGACAGGGAAGAGAACAACCAAGTCTCCTCTATGCCTAACCACAGCTGTATATAATGTGTGCAGCTACAAGTTGTACTAATAAACAACAGTTACACCTCTGAACAATAGTTACATCTCTGAACATCAAAATAAATCTAATTCCCATCTTTGCACTACCTTTCAAAAATTATTCTTAGATGTGGAGAGGACACGGTTAGTTAGTTACACAGATTACTTACTTATGTTTGTAGATTCAGCCAGACCAGGGAAGGCAGAGCAATATGTCATGATCCAGCCTCTAAGACGTTTTGCAAAGCCACAGGAATCAACAGCTTTGTCACCAACCCTTCACTCAGAGAGTCACCTCTTCTCTGGTGTTCCCAAGGCAGCTCACCTCTGTTTTCCCAGTGATACCAGCTTGTGTTAACTGCTTATCTGCTTTCCCACAAGCACCTGTGTACTTTCTTCCTTATTTTGCAGTATGAACACCCTCTCTTCCCGCAAAAAACCCACATCCTAAGCCTCTTTCCAGTCCCTTTTCACCACTAAGTCCCACTTTGAGGCCAGTACCGTCAGCTGATGACAACTGGGCAGGTCAGCAAACTGCAGAGGCTCTCGCTGCTTGGTTGACTGCGGTTCTCTCCATCCTGGGAGGAAATATCCATTTCAATCCTCTTCTCTTTACTTATAGCCCCCAACCCCTTGCCTTGCATATTTGAGGGAGAAAATAAATGAAACTGGAATAAAAATCCTGAGCTACTTTATTCTTCCCCGAGTTCCAGAGAAACTATCCCGCTCTTGCTCACACATTTGGGTTTTGGGGGCGCTTTTCTGTTATTCTTTTTTTTTTAATACCATCATGCTTCAGTGGTCTGTTTTCCCTGCCCTCTCAAATGATTCTTCTGAGATCTTAGACTTCAAACACACACTATCATTTTACTATACACTTCCGTAAAATACACTAGATGGGATTTCATCTTCATTTGTATTCTTGGCTGCAATTGTTGGACTGCAAAAGGACTAGTAGTAACAGGTGTACATAGAACTAAACTTGAGTAGGATGAGATTTGTTGTGAGAAAGAAAGTACCAAAGTGGAATGCAAACCTGGTAAAGACAACATTTTTTGCTTAACCCTGAAATAAAAAAAGCGATGGCCAAAAAAGTACGTGTGCGCTTTTGGGCCCATTAAAAATGGAACATTTATATCTGCAAACGTTTATTATATACAAGCTGTAGGGTTTTTTCTGGCTTGAAAAACAGAAATTTGCAGAGCCAGAATGTGAGTAGGCAGCAAAAGTTAATAGATCTGTCCTCAAAACATTAAAAAAGAAACTTGTATATGTTGTCATGTAAAGAGTTTAATGGCTTTCAGACACACAGCGCTGGCCAATAATCAGACAGAATTAAAGTGCAATTAATTACACAGTTTGAAATGAATATATTTGTTACTTGATGGTACCATTTCTATTCCGAATAGACATGAAGCTGTATAACCAAATTAGAAATTGTAACCACAGCACAACAGGACTTGCTATATGTACCAATAAAAGACAGTGGCCATCAACTGCCTTTACTGGTTTGCACACCAAGAATTCAACGAAGAAAGGGTTTCAACAAGTATCCAAGTAATACACTACAGTGAAGGTGAAAACAGGCATTCCCTACTCCCTGATGGAAAAGGAAAGTACAGTAGTTGAAGAAATAATAAATCCAAGGGCCAGAAAAACTGGCCTAACTACCAAAGTACAGAAAATGTCACATAACCACAGTTCATTTGATGAAGGATTGAAGTGACCAGTCACAAAAGGAACCAGTCATTATTTCACTCCAGAATGCAAAGTTTGTTGACCCATTTTTCTTGTTTTCAGCAAAACAACACATATATACAGCTATCCTAGAGTCAGTAGTGAGCAAAGAGCTGTGTTAAAATTTCCTAATGTTTCACAGCACCTGAAGTGCAGAAAAATCTTGATATAGTGTCTCCATATAGCTTCGCTAGAATAATGCAGGCACACATAGAGACCACACAGGAAAGCTCTGCAGGCCAAGGGAAGGGAATGAACTTCTGGCCACAGTTTGAGAGCCTTTCAATAGGCTGCCACTTCTTTGCAACCAGGAAGCAGCGTTCTGTTACTCATCACATGATTTTATTTATTACTGTCATAAAATAGGATTTGAAGGGTTTAGGATTTGATGGAGATACATGCCACAAATCTCTCACAAGCAGCAATGTGGTTTATAAATTTGCTTTACTTACACAGATTTTCTAAGAATAACACACAAACAAAAGCATTTCGATATAACTTTCTGAGCTTGCTGTTTGCCTCTTCCTTCAAAACAAAAGTTTTACAAACAGGAAGTGCATTACAAATACTAATTCACTATTTGAGAAAAAGGGTAGACCTGTATCAAATGAGCAAAAATGTGAATAAACTACATCAAATTATATTTCTATTCCTAAAATTTACATAGACAATGGTACAGATCTCACAATATTATTATAGTCCTTGTGAAAGAACCTTTATAAATAAACACAAAAGGCCACAAATTATATGTAAGTGAATGAAAACACAACCATCCATTCCCAAAAGCTGATACCTGAAAAATGCACAAAAAAATCTTCATTAAGCGTAATCCATGATACTCATAAGCAACATCAGCTAGTAAAATAAAACTGCTCTGAAATGAACTTCTCTTTAGTATCTAGTGTTACACTAGACATTTCTGCAGTGCCAGCTACCTTAATTATAATCTCTCCTTAATTCACATCATTGTAGAATTTTTGCTCTAGCATTAAAAACTAGAGGTTTCCTTCTGAGATTGACCTTAATAAAATCACCTTATTTATTGTTTTTATCAACTATATATGCCACACACAAACAACATATCGTACACGAGGCGTGTATCCACGTCTTCATGGCATATCTTTGTGCAAATAAGCTTTACTTATGTCAGTTGTTACTAGATAAACTAATTCTTAGACTGAAAAAAAAACCCAAAACAACAAACAAAACCAAAACAAACAAACAGACACCCCCACCCACCCCCCCCCCCCGACAATAAAATAAAAGCCAAGCTGATGGAAAACACTAGATGGAAAACCAAGATTGCTATTCTTCCCCCTAAGCCTCTGCTTGGCAGCAGTGAACACCGTCCCATGGGAGCTACCGCTTGATTATACAACCCAGAAAAATTGCAACCACTTTAGATTGAAGATTTATAGATTTAAGACACTGGCCCACCTTGGTAGGATCTGCCATTTCTGAGCATGTTTCAGTGCAGCAAACGCAGCTCACTTGCCTCTCTCCCCCTCGGCATGAACATCCAGCACTGAGTCACAGCAGCGTTGCTCTCTGGATAAGAGCACTGCTGGTTGCTTCATTAGGAAAGGATTTCCTAAATGACCTTTGTGACTACCTCAGTTTGAAGGCTGACTTAAGGAAAAGTAAAATTTTGTAGAGTGCTTGAAGGCCTTCTGGTAATTCAACACAAAATACGCTCTCTACGGACACAATGAGCTCTTAATACACAACTTTGGCTCTTCCTTATCACCCTTATATAAAATTCAGCCTTTAAATACCATTAGCATTGTTTACACTTAGCTATTAGCTATAGAGTTAAGAGCTGAAATAACAAGGTATTTTCTAGTTTCACTGGGAAGAAAAAAAAAAAGATAGAGTGAAATGCACACATACAGGACATACAGGTACATCTAGAGGACACAGGGGCTTCCAGGGGTGGGAAAAAAGCAAGCCAAAAAAAAAAGCACCATTTCACCCATAAATCCCTTCAAATCGACATCATACCTATCTTATTTTGTGATAATTGATTTAAACATAGAGGATTGGCATTTGCCCATGCAGTCCCTGTACATACAGATGTACTTCTGTCATTGATTTCTCCAAGAAGTCAGAATAACGTACCCAGGCAATGTCTTTGTCACACCAAGGTAACACCAAGGAAGCGAGAATGCTCTTGGAAACACCTGGGAAGAAGAAAAGAGAATCGCAGTCTCACGCACTGGAATTGCAGGGTGGTCACAGTGGCCTCTGAGGAGACCACGTAGCACAGGGTTGCTCTGTGGTCCCTTGTGAAAGGAGAAGGCTAAAGGAAAGACAAGTCTCCGCTCTCCAAATCTTGCCTCGAACACACATTAGACACGAGGAAGAAATTTTTTACAATGAGGATGGTGAAACACTGGCCCAGGTTGCCCAGAGAGGTGGTGGATGCCCCATCCCTGCAGACACCCAAGGCCAGGCTGGACGGGGCTCTGAGCAACAGATGTATTTGAAGATGTCCCTGCTCATGGCAGAGGGGTTGGACTAGATGAGCTTTGAAGGTCCCTTCCAGCCCAAACCATTCTACGATTGTATAAGATTAGAGCAGTACCACTCATAGTCTTCACTTTCCTTCAGCTGTCTCCGTTAACCCTGCACCTCAAGTACCACCGTTCAGGACACAAACTGCAACGCTGGTGCAGGGGGAGATGGAGGGGATGGAAAGGTGTTACAATTGTGCACCAAAAAAGATTTATTGCTGCCTGTTTTCATCAAGAACACCAGGATGTAACAAATTATTCTCATTTTAAATATGTCTCTGGCTTAACGTCCTGCACATTCTTTCCTTTCTGCATATGGAATGTCCTAGTTCTATGGCTTTTGCACCCACCTGCGTTCGTGTGTGTTGTTCAGTGCATTGGACAAGTGCACTATTGCATTTACCACCTGTGAAGTTAAAACTGGTTTACAAGGTTTCTTTTGAACATCATGAAAGAAGGGCAGCTATACCCTAATAGAGGATTATTAAAAGACCTTCTTGTGTTATACCTTAGAACGAAAATTTTGTGCAAAATTATACGTTGCTGCAAAGCCCTAGCAAATCAACTGACAAATGAATAACCACTGTAGTTCCAACAGTCTGAATTTACCAATTATTCTCTCCAAGTTTTAAAATCAGATTGAAAAAAAGTGATTTAGCTCAGCCATGTGCAAACAGGACCAACCTGAAGTGGTAAATACACATTCCAAAATATCAGTAGAATACTGTGTTAATAATTTAGACCTGAAGCACTAAGGAAGAACAACTTTCAATACAAAGAGTCAGTGTCCCCCTTATCATCTTAAGATTCAGTGTCTACAGAATTCAGCAACAACTCGTCCTTGGATTTTGGTTGGCATCCATAGGTTCTTTGCAACTTTGTGACTTTGTTCCCAGCTGGTGACTGTTTGTTAATTTTTAATAAAACAGTACAATATAACAAAATGAATCACAGTGACAGTGAGACGCAAGAAATAAGTAGCTTCCCAGTTCAAATGTATGAGGAAAGCAATGAAATATAAACTTAAAATAAATTCTATCACCAAACTTTTTTTGTTACCAGCAACAGGCTTTAATAGTTGGAAATATTTCTTTTATTCATTGTCTCATTTTAAATTGCTTTTACCTTCCCTGGAGTACCTGGACTTCAGAAGGTTCATATTTTATCACCGTCTTTATTGTGAGTCAGCGAACAACAGGATTCCCAGCTGGACTCTTGCTTCTGCTCTTCAGCTGTATTTGATGTGACTCTCATGTGCTGTCTTGCGTCATTCAGAAAAATTATTCAAATAATTCTACCCTCAAAGTTGTTCGCAGAGAAGTTTGGTTTTTCCCCCCTTTACGCAGAGAATGAGCTGTGTTCTTCTTCTGTGTTCTGTTCAGTCAGCTTCCTGCCCCCACTTTGAAATTCAGGGTCAAGGTCATTTTTACATTATCTGCTACAGACAGATTTTAAACACACCAGCCAGATGTTACTTTCATTTTAAAAACATAGATATGGAAAGTGTTTTAAGTCATAACAAAATAAATCTGAGGGGTTTGGAAGAGTTTTAAAGCAACTCAAACTAGGAAGGGAGTCCACATGATGTTGCAAAGAAGCAGTTAATATATCATGTTGAAAGTACAGAAAACTAGAGAGATCAGCAATCCTGAAAATTCTGCAAAAGCGTATTAAAATTGTGAGAATAAAAGAAATATGATAACGTATATATTACCAATGTTATTAATGACATTCTAAAACACCTGTCCAAACAACTTCAGGAGGAGTACCCACTATTACTTGCAAGAAATATTCTACCACATTTGTAGTAAACCCCATCTCAGCACAGAGAAAATCTTCTTTTGCTCAACAATGACAGCTTGATGTTCACTTGAGAGATCACTAATGTACACTACATATTTACAGCTCACTTGAACTATCCTGGGAGATCCTGGGAAGCTAATCACATATATCATCTCGTACTTATTTAACCAACTACTTTAAGGACTGAGTTGGCTTGAATTTTCTGCCATAGGCAGCCCATGTCAGTGATGCCCCCGTGAAACCATCCACACGGAACGGTTCTCGCTTTCTCGCACCACGCAGGTGTAACCTCACATAAACCCTTTCTCAATCTCACATTTTTGCCCTTAAAAAGCCCCCCTCTAAAGAATCACCAGGCAATCTGCATTACATTGGACCAAAGAATTTTTAAGCCTTTTCCCTCTGTTTTTTTTCAGAGGGTCCCACAATGCTCAAGGTAATGCCACATGCTGGAACCTCAGCTGTGGCCACTGAAAATGTCTTTCTGCTTCTATAGGATTAAATTATCTTTTTCTAAAAACTGGATTGCCTCCACCCATCAGTTGGGAGTGATCCCTGGTCCTTGCCGGCTACTTCACGCCCAAGAAACTATGAGGGAAAACACAGTCTGACCAGGCCGAACGAAAGAGGCAAGGAGAATTCTAACAGCAAAAAACATGGGCAATCCAGTTTCAGTGCTGGGAAATATTCCCTGTTACTGTTGGAGAGGAATTGCATCTTGGCACGGCCTATAAACCACAAAACCTTACTTTGTGCAATGCTAGCTATACACTAAATATTTGAGGCCTAGATAAAAGCTCCTGTAAAAAGGCTACAGGTAACTCTCTCGTTAACAGGGTAATAAAAAAATATGCAGGAAAAACATTATTGCCTTCTTCAAAATTGACTTTTCTCTTGACTCTAGAACTCACAAAAAGCTTGAAATAACTTCAGTTGTGCTGTTGGCAACCTCACGTTATTCTCCGAGATGACACAGCCTGGCAAGTTGTTCCAGTTCATTCTTCATTTCCAAGTTCTCCACAAAGACTGACAACACTGAGTTCCACGATGGAGATGCTGGGGACCGAATGGCAACTCTACCAGCTTTTTATACTTGTAACAGTGTAAGTTCCTTTCACTAAAGAAATAAAAGATACACATACATGCATATGTAAAAGATATGTACATAATGCCAAGCCATATCTTAGCACCAATAAAATATTTTTAATACATTGAGCAGGCATGCACCTGGTTATGAGACCCACGTGACACGTCCAACATTTGGGATCTCTGTTATTCCAGCATATAACCAAAGCACAATTTCATTTACGAAAGCCTCAATAAAAAGTCAGGAGGCTGCTCCGAGTCAGCTGTTCTACATTTTATCCTTTCATTTTTCCTTTCACTGTAATCCAAATACAGACCCACGATTTCATCCCTGCCTGCCCCTGGTGGGTTACCACCTGTTCTGTAGCTGGTGGGTCTCTTTCTTTGCATAAAGCAGTTTTCAAACCAGACCTTTATTCTGGCACCGTGGGGCAAATTTTGGTCCCAGTAAAACTTACTGTCCGATGGACTTCACAAGCACTGCTGAAATGATTCCAAAAAGACAAAAAGCTGTAGCAGTCTGAAAACATGATTTATCAATCCAAGATTTAATGGTCTGTTTGCTTCTTCCAGAAGGCTACATATTGTGGCATTTTGCTCAGTCTAACAGATACTACAAACAGCTCTTCTTAAAGCTGCGACCCTTATTTTTGTTAGCTGGTTTTGCATAATGTGAAATGACAGATTAACAGTTTCTCCAGTAACAGTGAGAATTACCGCAGTGGATTTATTCTTTGCCTAAGTATTCTTTCCACATACATAAATTCCCAATGAATCTCAGCTCTTTTGTAATAAAAAAATCAGACTTATGCCCTCATATTCCTCCTGATTGGTGTTTGATTTCACTTTTATTTTTATCCCTGTCCTCTAACAGCAAATGTGTTTTATTTAAGAACCTAAGAAGGAAGCATCATTTCAGGACAAAACAATAAGGGCATTTCAGAGATTATTTTTGTTAAATGAAAGTTAAATCATGGTAACAATTAAATGGTATGCTGGCAAGCCAAGTTGAGATGTGATGACAACATTTTGAGACATTAGATTTCACTGTATTAAGGGAACGTATGTAATACAGGTTTGCGGGTTTGTTGTCCAGCTAAGTATAGAGAAAATTTATTTAGTTTTATACATGATTTCTAAAGTTTGCTGTTAAGCTTTTCTTTTTCAAACGCTAGCACCTTTTGGATTTCCGCACCAAAGACGTTTTGCCCCAGACGGTAAATATTGATCCTTACACAATTGCAATATAAAATGATGCGCAAGTTATTCTTGTTAAAAGTGCTTTGTAGCAATTATATATTCTCCCGCGTTCATAATATTTCATTCTTGATGCAACAACTGAAGTACTGTTACATGCATCTTCAGAGTTTTGGTGCTACAGCGTGCTGATAAACGAAGAGAGATGCTCACACAGCCTGTGACTGAACATAGCTGGTCACCTTCATCACTGCAACCTCCACCCACCGCACAATCACACGAGCCACGTGCGTTTTTATGCGACAAGAAACAACAGCCTGGAGAGATGAAAGACACGTCCAATCTGCATGGAGAGAGCAGAGCAAACAGCAAAACTCCAGCAAAACACTAATGCTGTTCCTGAAGAGATGCGCTCTCCCTACAGCTACCGATGCACCCCTCCTCCTCCTCACCTGTTTCTTTCTTCTGACGCTATTTCTAAAAAGCGTTGTTTTGGAGAGCAGGCTGCATGACAAGCTGCATGCTGCTCAGAGGAACAGATCACTGACCCACAAAAGCTTTTGCACGGTTACCAATCTGCCTTTTGTGCATACGCAGGGATTCTCCAAAGTTATCTAGGCTGAAGAAATCTTATCAAAGTCTTTCGTATTATACCAACTGCAGAAGCTTCAAGGGGAATTTTATGCTAACGATTCTCTTTAATCTCCATATAATTCAGGCCAACTAAAAATAGATCTTTTACAAACAATGAATCATCATGACTTTAAGTGAATGCAGTTCTGCCACAATAAAGTTGAAATCTCTTGTTCCATAACACCTTCCTTTCTTCACGTAACAATAAGCCAACTGACAAAAATGAATGCAATTGTTTTTTCTTCTCCCTTCTTACTTCAGCTATTAGTAGTATGACCAGAGTCAAATACAGAAAGAATTCCAGGTACCATATCCATTTGAAGGATAATTCCAGAAGAGAAATATAATTTACCAATTTTTTAAATTAGGGAAATTAGACATGTGATTGCCAAATCTCATGGCAGTAGCAACAGCCAAGGTAATTTCTTTTCTGAAATGAAATTTAAAAGCACCTAGTCCCAGAGCAGGCTGTAGACCTACTTTTAGTGCTGTTCCACTGTCCTGGAATGTGTGAGAAATCAGAGATACATGCAGTGACTGAAGCAATTTGTACGATTAATTAGCATCCATGTTACCCCGCAGATCAGATCTGTCTCACAAGATTTCACACAGTGGCAGTCTACATGCAAAGATTTCTCCTGGTATGTCACTACTAGGAGACAAATAGCTTTGGAAATCTGCAAGTCTGTGCAGTAAAGAGCTAGTTTTGTATCTCTCCTTAGCCCATTTTACTCAAAACTACCATCGCTGAGGGGAAACAGAAACAGTCATGTTTAATCCTCCACAGTAATTCATTTGGCAATTGAAAAACTTCTCACCTCTCAGTGACAATATAATGGTTTCCTAACACAACTCTTGTGGATTCCTTGAATTTTACCAACACCCTTCTGGCATTCCCTTAAGACTAATACATAAGATAAAGGTTTGTATGCATTTTTCTTAGACAGCAGGTGGAATAAATGAACAACTAGAGAGCAAAGGCCAACTATTAATATCATAGAGGTTTAGGTCTAAGGGAGACCCAGGTGTTGGCTGATGAAAAGCAACCATAAGACAAGCTGAAAAATTGTTCCCCGGACTTTTAAAAACCTTCAAGCTTGAACTTCTCTGACATTTGCTTTTGGATCTCATTACATTTTGTTTTTTTGGTTTTTTTGTTCTTTTTACTTTTTCAATGGAAGTTAACAGTACGATCCCAGGGTTAAGTTAATGTACCTTACTGACTGTGATACATATCTCTCAATTCACCCAAATTTCACGGAACTTCATGGATCTGATGTGGTAGCATCCCATAAATGAATGTGAACATCAATACTGGGTAGCACGATGGAAGCAAATCCCCGTCAGGAGCAACGCCCCAGCTGCTACTCAATGCTGTGTGACCTCTCTGACCCAGTACACAATGAGGAATTACATTGTTAAGATTATTGCACTTTCAAAAGCGCTGCTTAAAATCATTGCAATATGTCCACCAATAAAATCAATGGGTACAAATGCAAAACACCAACGAGGAGACAACGAAGACCAACCATTATGCCTGTCACTAGGCAGCCAACCCAGGCAAAGCAACAGGTCCTCCAGGACACCTGGAAGAGGGAATCCCCCCAGACGGCGGCTCTGCCGAGCTCTCCGTCACCCTTTGCTGGGAACAACCCATCCTCTGCCACCTTCCCTGCCCAGAGTACGAAGAGGTTGGTGGAAGTGTCTGAACGTTGTATCAGGATGACGATCAGAGTGGTTTTTTCAGAGACAGACGTATTTCTCTAGGATTCTGAACGATACCTGAGCAAAGCTTTATTTTAACATTTTATTATTTACCTCCCGAGCGAATGTCTAAACCTCTGTCTTGCTGGTTTTTTAAAAATATGACTAAGAAAATTGCTTTCTCCTCTAGAAACGCAGTTCACACTTAGTTTGCAGGTGCTCAGAATCTTTGAGGTACAAGTTAAATTTGATCTGTGTCCTTATTAGGATTCACATTTCTACATTTTTTTCAGGAAAACATTGGAAGCTCTTCCTTGTGGGCTAGTAGGAGCAGATCCTGATACACTAAAGGCAGTACAGTGCTTTTAGACGGGAAGGAACATTTTCTGTAACAGTGTATGTAGAGATACACATTTCCAGGAGAGATACGTTAAAATGTTGATACTAATGCACACTGATACAGTAATTCACTTTTGTGGTCACAGCTATAGCGATGAATGTGGGAGAGAATTCAGCTACAGAGAGACTTTAAGCTCAAAGTTTCCTACAATCAGTAAAATGAAAAGATAACAAAGAGCTAAGAAAAGTCAAGACTCTGAGAAACTATTAAATATGAACCAAAATAGTGGTATTTGACAGACTGTGTCAAGAAGAAGAAGAGGCTGGCAATAAAGCTGAAAGTATCATCTCAAGTTAAAATAAAAGAAAAGCTTCTAAGATAGAATAAGAGTTAATGAGTAGAAGTATATAAAGAAGTAATATAGACCTAGGGCAGTGTAGTCCCTTATGAGAAAGTATACTGAAATCTACTATATTCTATGGATCAGAAGACTCATAACAAGATTTCCTTTAACTATCTTTACTGTTTTTCACCTAACTGCTGGATTTTTAATCTCTTCCAGAGTATAATCTATGCTAGGGATGCACATAGAAAACAAGGTAAAATTTTTGAAAGTGCTCACTGTTGCTCTGTGTTGATACTTGGGTAACTACTACATAATAGGTAAAAGACTCCAGTTCTCACACAAAACATTTGAAAGCTCTTCTCTTTCTCGCCCCTTTATATTTATTTGGGCTTTTATACTTATTTCCTTCCTCTTTAAAATTCTAGCTCTCCCTTTCTGCTTACAGTAGTCACCTTCTTACTATCAAGCTTTCTGTGCTAATAACGATCAAATTGCTATATTCATAGAAGAACGAACACTAAACTTTGACTCTGCTTTTTGAGCCACCCCTAGAAATTCCTGTAGAGGACATCCAAGGAAGTGCAATTACAAAACATACCTTAAAGGCAATTGAAAGGCAAGCTGGTCAAGAGAAGACCCACTAAGGAATATTTACTGGAGTTTACTAAGCCTTGTAACAAGCTGTTTAGAAAGGCTGTTCCTGCATGAAGCAGTACAAACATGCACATATTCTTTAAGGTCAAATTGCAACTGCAGGCAAAGAAGGGTGGTAGGAGTTCCTTCCATATTTCTGAGCCCGTAGTGAATGCAAACACATCTGGGGTTCACTCTGCTCTACAGAAGTTGAAATAAATTAATATTTCAGGGAATACTTAAGAGTACTTCTTTGTAATTTCTGAGGATCAAGAAATCATCAGACGGGTGGAAAATTTGACAAATTGTTACTGTGTGAGAAATTAGGATAACAACTTACAGACTGTGGCTATATGAGTTATTCTTTAGACACTGTCGGCTCAGCATTAGCACGAGTTTTTTGAAACTTTCAGGCCTTATTACCCAAAGAAGCCGGAAATTGCCTGTGTCAGGTGGGTTAAGTTACCTTGCATGTGTTGCACATCAAGCACATCAGCGTGGGGACCTAGCAGAGAAAATTCCTGTAAGCTGTCATGCTTCAAGTTCCTTATACATACATGTTCTTATTTCTTGCAGTTCTCTTTCTCAGCAATTTAACATACAAATTATTCCTTTACATTACTTAAACTTACAAATTCAAACATAAGATGGGCAAAAGCTTTCCAGATTTGTACACTTAATTATATTCATACCACAATGTCCATTTTGAATGCCCATGGAGCATTCCATGGAGGGAATTCCATGGAGGAACTAGGGTTGCAACATTTTAAAATTTTGTATTTACTGGTTACTTTCTAGGAAAATGGTCCTTTAGTAAAGGATGTTCCATGCTTTTTATTTTCAGTAACGTACCTACTTCAGACAAACACCGTCACACAAAAGCTGTCTAGTTCTTTCTCTCTTTGCTTTCTATTTTTCTTTCATAGCATTTCTTCTGTGTTGCAGAAAATAGGATGCATTACCAGATTAAAAACTGTTTTTCAAGTTCTCTCTTCATAGAATGTCCCACTGTGCAATGAGCTACACACAATCACACTGCTTGTCTAGTGGAGAAAGTGGTGGTGGGGGGGGGATAATCCTACAGTACCTTTGTCTCCTAACTAGATTATTTATAATTGTGAAATCTGAAATAAACTCCCTTAGGAAATATTAAAAATTGATCCACTTTGGTAAATTACTATTAATGCTTTCAAGTAATTCCTATGAAACAGTCATGCTTGTATGTTGCTTGCCTGATGGGCAAGCAATATTAACAACATCATCCTTACTTTGTTGTCATCTTCATTTTCCAGTTGCTGAAACCTCTCCACTCTACATAGACATGCTGAAAAATCAGAAGAAAAAGAATTAGCCTGCACTGTAGTTCTTTGATTCTTCTCGGTTTTGCCTTATTGTTCTCCACCACTGCATCTACCGGATAAACATTCTTAAACTGAAGGAATACGGGGTTCCTTTCCCTCTGTCTACAGAGGGATAGCAAAATAACTGTGCTGAGGAAGGGACCATCTCACCTGTCCCAGCACCCTCATACAGGTCGTTTGTGACCTTGAATCAGCTGAAGTGCTTGGGGGAGTTTCTTGGGCTTTGCATTTTGAAGCAAAAGGCCCTAGCACTTAATATTTTTGAAATTATTTATCAATACATTTCTAAATTTATAGATTTCTCAGGCTAAAAATGTTACCAAGATGAAACCAGATCTCCCCACAGAAATTTTTACCAGACATTGCAGTTGATTCCACATTGTGTGGAATACCACATTGTCAAAATAAGTCATATTGGTTCTGTCATCAAGGCATTTTCAGTGTGAATGCTGTGAAACACATCAGTCCACGGGCTGAAAATTTATCAAGTTTAGAGTTTACTTTTTCTCTCAAAAGCTTATTCCCAATCTTTTGTTAATGAGAAATAACAAGTTTTTAAACAACGAGACAACAACATTTAAAACTTTAGGCTTCAGAAACCTGTAGCATAAAACCAACTTCCATAACGTTGCTGAAGTTTTTAAGCACATGACCAAAGTTTAATAACTCGATTCTCTTTTGGCGGTGTTCTTACTATGTCAACATGGTACACAAATTAATATAATTCTGAGCAAAAATCAGAAATACTTATTTTTTTTCGAGAATTCTGATCTTAGCAACCCCGCTTGTGCTAAGCACTTGAGAAGATGTCAAAAAGCCATCACCTTCTTTCTCTCCCACACAAAACAGTAAATTCAAATTGTCCATTACGAATTTATTTTAGTGATACAGTAACAAACATATTGGTGCGGAGATGAGAGGCACACCCGTTACTAACATTATTTCATATCAACATGTACTACTGCTGGATGTCTCAGATGGTCCTGTTACGAGTCCTATACATCAGCGTATCTTTATCTCACTGGCCTGCTAGAACAATGCTTTTTTTGGAAAAAAAGCAATCTATTTTTCAAGTAACAGATGGATAAACAGATGGGTGGAAAAGTCCACTGAATAGTGTGTTGGCTGCCTGTCACTGCCTGTATGACAGCCAATAAATATCATATGGATTAAACCTGTAAACTAACATGTCCCTATTTAATGAATTCTTTCAGAGTGGTACATGTTTGCTTGCCAATACCCATAGAAATGAAATGCCACTTTGAATAAGGTAAATTTTTGCAAGGAGACCAAACACCTAAGCACAGATTGTTCTAAGACTAATAACCAAAAGCAAACAGGGAAGGAAGCCCAATGGTAAAGCGTGCACATTTTTACAGATTCTCTCTGAGAAGGTACCTTTTGCACACCTGGAAACTCGTGGAAAGAACTTAACCTTCAGCATGCTTACACTTAGGACAAGGTTTTCCTACAGCTTATGTCTCTTCTTGTGAGAATTTAATATTTTTGGCTTTCAGGCTTGCATAAAGGAAAAGTGCTTAATTCAGCAACCAGTCGTGAGATACCTGCCCACACCAGACAACAGCAGAATACATATGTCAGCATCTTTTGAGACATTCTCTCTATTTGCGGCTAAAATAAAATCAATGAAAAAAATACCGACGTGATACGAAATTCCATATTTACTGGCATTTATGCCTTTCCATGTCACGTGCATATTGCATTACAAATGACGACAATTTGCCAAAGTCAGCGTGGTTGTGAGGAATGAAAGGCTCCTGCTTACATTGGGGTGTTTGTTGGCATGGGGATAATTATGTGTAAAACGGCTGTTCCTTTACTTTTCTCCCAGCCTACTGTTTAATATTCCCCGAGTAATTCATCACTCTTTTACTGAGAGCAGATAATTTTTTCCTTATTCAACAAACTGTTACTGATTTTACAGACAGAGGTAAAACTCTTGTAGGTTCCACTCCCCAGGCTGCAAAATGAGCTGGAGGGAGGTTAAACTATTTCCCCATACTATATTGAAAAATCTGCCTTGAAAAGGAGTTCAGTTCTCCAGAGCAATGCTCCAACGCCTTCACCACATGGGAGCCTTATTCCTGAGTTTTTGAAGAAAATACAAAAGCAAATATTCAGGCTGAATTATGACATGAAATTAATTATTAAAATCGTTTTGCTTTTAATAATTTTTCACAGGTAGTAGAAATTGGCTTGCTGATTTTCAAAAATTCCTTAAAACCAGTATTGCTGAGAAAAAAATACAGCACTTGTTGGTGTCATAAGTCAATCATGAAATACTTAGCTGCGGCAAGATAGAAAAGAAAAGAAAACAAAGTAATTTATGAAAATCCAATCTCTTAGCTCAATACCAATGGATGGGGTGAATTTCAGCAAAAGTTTCTGAAAATGTACAGAGCTTCAAAACACTGAGAACAATATTTTGCAACACTATCAGACACACTCATATGGAAGTGTCCAGCAGAATGCTGTATGACAACATGAAACCAATCGCAATTTGAAAAGGAAATAAAAAATTAGTAGAAAACCCCTGAATAGGTCAGAAAAAAGATTTGACCTAAGTAAGACACAGTGAAGATTAATGTTGAAATTTAGAAATAAATTCTGCCATATGAAAGCGTTAGGATGGAGAGATCTTTGCCTTTACATAACACTTTTTCCCTGGGGAGCTCCAAATCCTGTAAAGAGGTTAACAACTTTGTGACATATTAATTAGTTTAATACTATTTAATTTATATGAAATGTGGTTAATGTGACATAATAAGAAAGAAAACAGCAAACACTTAAAGGCATCAAAGTTAAAGAATAAAAATAAAAAGACGAGTAATGATAATAAAAGAACCTGTTCAGTTTAGTCCCCCAGAGCACCTGGAGAGAACCGCAAAGTGCTCAGAGGAAGCTCCATGGATGCTCTGGGACAAAACCAGGCTCTCGGAGCATGGCAGCAAACCCGGGACATAAACCACTCAGAGGACAACACACGCCTGTTCTCCACAGAAAAACACAAAGCACAAACACTGAAGTATGTAAAGAGCACAATACAAAACACATGCAGGAGAATTGTGACGAGCAGGGCTCCTGCTCTGCTATGGGAGCTGCTCCTGAGCAGAGACACGGGATAAGATAAAATTGGGCAACGCATTGGTGCAGAGTTGCACAAACATGGGGTGCTGAGTCCTTGTGCCATACGAGTTGATGCCTTCTCTAAAAGCATCACAGGAGCCCGTGAAAATCCTTCTTATCTTCAGAGTTTTCCTTACCAGGTTCTAGCACATCCAGCAAGACCATAATGCTGAGCAGCCCCCAGTCCATGCTGACACTGCTCCTCATCCGCGCATCCAGAAACAGGTAACTCCAGCCTTTTAAAAACCAGCTTCTCTGGGCATATGAGGCATGTGTTTGTGAAGACATTACGTGGATTCAGTCTTGCCTACGGCTGGAGAGTTCATTAATAGTGGGTACGATTTTCTTGTGCACATCAACAGCCTTTTCAGTGACTGCACACCTCTAGATCTGACTGAAGGGGTGAATTAAAATATTCTCTCGGTGTAATATTACATGTCTGTGCATCTTGCTGTACACTTAGTCATCCCTCCGTGTGTGAATAAGCTCTCCTGTGAAAGAGCTGCTCTACTCTGGGCATATTACAATGATTGACAGAATCAGACAGAAACCACAGTGAGATTTTTGCCCTCTTTTCCTTAACTTATGTGTTGCGGAGAGTAAAATTTTTAAAGCCATAGAAAAGTTCATAAAAAACACTAGAAATGTAATTGACAAAGAAATCCAGGCATTTTATTTTTACCCCTCAAAATTGCCAAATGAATTTTTGTCCAACTCTTTTTTTTTTTTTAACCACAGAAGTCTTACATTCCAAAAATAACTAAATAATTCCATAGAAGCTTAGATTAAAATTACATGAAGCTTAGCTGTGTATCTGAACTAATTTTTACTCCTTGGCTGGCTCGTCTCTAGAGTCTTAGGAATGCCTGTGTCCCAGTTATTTAAGGCAATTCAAAGTCCCAAAAATGTGACAAGATCCAAATTTCAAAATACCATCATACAGCAAAAATTTACTCTACTGAATATGAGCAATGCAAATCAACCAAGCATTCCCAGCCTTCTGGGTACATCCAGGATTTAAAGCTGCTCCTGGCTCGATACTGTCCCATCCCAGGAGGGATGGATAACCCATGGAATTACAGCCAAAGCAATGCATGAAGTAATTGTTCACACCAGAGTTAAGTACCAACAGTGGAGATTTTTGCTGGCCTTTTCATACCTTTCTCCTCCCGTTCTCCTTTTTGACTGATTTGTTCTCAATATCCATGTCACAATCAGACTTTGTTCTCTCCATCATCTAGAGGCTTTTAGTCACTACATACTTGGCTACTTCAGCATTGCCTCCAACAGATTAGCCTGAGATCCCTAGCAACTCCAGATACATTCCTCTGGCAGGCGATATTAGATTATTTTCCAGGTTGGTGCCAACTTCAGCTGCGTTGACCTGTGAAATGATTTCACCAGACACACAGGGAGTTCCCCTGAAGCAGAGCCACAGAAAACACAGCGAAAACACAACTCCTCTCAATACTTCCAACAGAGGATCGTCTCCAGGGGCTTCACATACATCATTGCGCCTCAGGTAGATGCTCTATTTATATACATTTATCACCACCAAACTACAGCTGACTGCTTCTGCAAGTAACCTGGAGGAGACCTGGGATGGTTGATGTCTCCCCTTGGCCACACTCCTCACAAAGACAACTGCAACTCCAAACTGCCTGGAGGGTCTCGGAAGGACCTTGGGCCTCCTTGTCTGTGGAGACAAGCACAGGCAGGTCACATAGCAGCAGTTAGATGATGTACAGCCTCACCACAGACACACTCTTGCTTCCAAAATATAGGCTACTCATGTGTTTGACCCTGAAACATGAAAGCAGACTCGCTGCACAGATGGTCTTGAAGGTAAGTCAGGTGGCAAAACCGGGAAAATTTCACTTTTAAAGTCTATTTTAAATACAATATAGTGCTACGTCTACAAGTTGCTTGCAGAGATGCAAATCTTTTGATCTGAATGATCATAACAAATCCTCAGTACAAGTGTGTGTTATCATTGGGAAAAATTAAAAAAAAAACCCCAAACATAGAAGAATGAGGCTGTGTGCACTTTATCACTAAAGTTGCAAGAGTAATGTTGGTTTTAGACCCTGAAGCTTTGAGTCACCTAACAGCAATAGTCACACTGGACGAAATAAAAAAACCTGAGCAGTATTCTTCTTTGTAAACCCTTTTGTTTAAGAGTTCAGCATCTAAAGTGACAGTAACCCTCAATACTTCTGGGTTGTTTTTTTTTTCATTCATCTTCTTTTTTCCCTCTCCCTTATTTTAAGCAATTAAAACTATCTTTCTAGGACAAGACAAGAACCTGCAGGAAAACAGTTTGTAAGACATGGGCAATGTAGGCTGATACAAGTTTCATATCACTTTTTTAAAGGTCTTAGTGATTTACATTACATTACTTTCTAAATTTATTTGCTGATATAACTAAAAAAAAAAAGCTATCAAAACTCCAGAAAAAAGTCTGCTATTCAAGCACCTAGAAATGAAGATAAAAGCATATGGGGATTTTTGGAGTGTTTAATTCCTGCTGGCTTTTTTCAACTTCTGCTAAAAAACACTGCAAAAATCCAGCTCTTATTTCTCTTCAATTTATTGGTTCTAATTAGAAATGCTGAAAAATCATTAATGGAAGGCTTAATATATAGCGTTTCTGAACTCATTCAAATCAACTAAAGAGGAAAAGGTCCCATATAATTCTCAAACTTATTTGGGGTTCCAAGCAGCTTAACAGAAACTTTGAACTCCGGTATATTTTTTAAGCTGAGTCCCTAAAACTTTCCAGATTAAGCTTTCAATGTAGTAATAACAAAGCTCTTTAAACAAAACCGTCATTTAAGAATTGAACCTAATATCACAAGCACTGTGCAATCCGGTCTTCCCAAACATCTCCCCTAATAAATTTCTTCCAAGCTGTGATTCAGAAAGCGAAGAATAGTTCAGGGGTAAGAGCATGGTGAAGCCTTGAGTCATCCACTCTTTGTGGAAAGAGCTGGTGTATCATTAACACAGGAGGAGAGAATAATTGATACGAGCCTCGTCCGCCAAGAGAAGACAAAGCCTGTGTTTGCGACGAGTGACTCAATGCGCTCTTCAGCCGCAGCGTTACAGACAAACAGCTCTCTGCAGGTCCAAAAGAAGTGGAGTCTTTCGAGAGGAGACCGTGGAACTTTAGCAGTTTGCTACAGCTCAGAATGTCCCTCTGCAGCATCGCTCACATTTAAGTATAAGTTATGCATTATAGGAGAGAATTCAAAACCAGCTAGGGCCTCCTTGTTACTTCTGCTATGCCAGATATCACAGAATGGTTTGGGATGGAATGACCTCAGAGATCACCTAGTTCCAACCTCCTGCCATGGGCAGGGGCACCTTCCATTAGACCAGGTCGCTCAATGACGCATCCAGCCTGGCCTTGAGCGCTTCCAGGGATGGGGAATATACCACAAAACCAGCATTATATAAACCAAAACAACCTCACACAGATAAAAGAAACTAGAGTTCAGTAAGGTCATTTGCCATCTCAACTGTCGTTTTACTTGAAGAAGTCCGTCTGTTTCTCTACATCCCTGTTCAGACATGACTCTTGCAAACAATGGTACTTTACGTAGCAACAGAAATACTGACATTAACTAATGTTGGTTTTAATTAAGCATCAACATAGGTGGGAAATACTCCTGGGCTTTTGGGGAAGAAAATGGGTATGGTGGTTATCATCATTGCCAGGGAAAAACAGAACAGAGCAGGAGAAAAGTAGGTGACTCTACCAACATTTTCCAACTACTCATATACCCAACTAAGTACAAGAGCTCAATCAAGTAGCAACCACATAAACTAGTGCCCTAAAATGAGGAATGAACTTCTTTCGGCTAATCCCCTTGCCAGTACAGAATAAGTCCTTACGTGATAGTTGGCATTTCTTCATCAAGTCTGATTGCCAAAGCCATCCACATCTTCGTTGGAAAAATCTGTGTGTTAACATAAATTTCCCATTAAATTCACCCTTATTTAAAAATCTATTTCTTCATTTTTTTTCCTTTAAAACCACCCCGAGTTCTCCTCCCTCTTGCTCTTTCCATGTTCCAAATATTTATATCCAAATATCATTGTTTTTACAATTGTCCCTTGTGAGCCAAACATTCATTCATCCGACATGTACAGATGCAAGCCAGTATTGCAATAAATGGATTAGCAAGTGCGGCCCATTATCGCTGTTCACATTTGAGAGTTTACAATTTGGTATGGGGCAAAAGAACCTACAGAAGCTGCTCTTACAACAATATACTTCACCTTCGTACCAGCTTTTCCAGGTGTGTTTTCTGACTCTCCTTCAAGTTATGCTTTCAACTGAGAATTTTGTGTAATTTAGTAGCCTAAGGATGTAGGATATGAAAATGGGATTTTGGTGAGGTACAGAACAAGAAAACACAATTGTAAAATGCGTGATAAATGGTAGGGATAGGACTGCATCGTATTTATGTTACCTTAAATGACATACTTAGGAAATATATGATCTGTGCACCAGCTACTTAACTTATCTAGGTGTGAACTTCCCTTCATTAGGCTGCCTTCTTCCTCTTGAAGTAACGGCCCTTGTTTTCTCAAATACTCTAAAGATGGTCATGCTATTAATTAAACATGATTTCTTCATGTGTATAAACATGTATGCATACCTAGGTATATACCTGCATACATACAATTAACTGGGCTAAAATAGTGCACCTATATAAACTCTGTGCTGAGGTAAATACGTGTAAAACTCATCCCGAATCCTACAGTCTAAGACCTTTGATGCAAACAAATTTTTAGGCTTCAGGAGTCAGTTGCCATTGTAGTGCTCTTTATATTGTTATTAATACCTCTGTAAAATTGAATTTTGATCTAAATTCCAGCAGAGCTGCTCCAAATTTTAAAGAAAAATAAAACTGAGATGGAAAAATAGCCAAAAACTCATTCATTTTTTTCTACATCTTCCGTTTGGTGTAAAGAAAGAAAAATCTAATTTTGCTTCTACTTAAAATCTGGAAAAAAATATGCTTTTTTTTTTCTTCCAGATACACAAGCTATTCTATTTCCTTCAGCATTTTGACTGAAAACGCTTTGCGTTTTCCAGTGGTCATTACTTTGAAGAGGTGTAACAGTCTCACCAGGAGAAAGGCAGGTTCCAGGAAGCTGTACCTTATTTCAGTAACATGAAGAGAGGGGTAGGATTTACACGGGGGACAGGCGGAATTTGAGAAGAAACACTTTGGCTCTTGGTAAGCAGCAAGTGAAAGATCCTACCCTGTGAAAGCCGATCTGGGTAACGTGAGGTGTTTATCCCTTCAGCCCACATCTAAAGACTTCAGCGTCAATAAAGACCTTACAGTGGTAATTAGCACCATTTCAGACAAATTACCAATTCATTGCTTAATTGATACTTCACTCAACAGAAGGTATTTAATACTCACATAAACCAGAGTTTTATTAGAAATGTGATGAATGTTTTATTTTCTAGACAAAGTAGCATGCCAATAAAGACCGAACTAGAACTATTATTCCATTTTGAGACTATGCTGGTGCAATGACAATTTTGCAGCAGGAACTATATCGTAATTATACTAATAAAAGCTTTGTTGTCAGTCAGTTCTCTATATGCATGCCATTCAGATAATGTTAAGTAGTTACATATTTACATATAGCTACATAAATATGTAAGCCTATACATATTTATGATCCACTTTTTCCTGGTCAGAAATGACTAAAAACTATGATTATCATTTAGTGAAGAAGACAAAGTGAAACAGAAATCCCCTCTTCCCCTAACACTGGAACACGAGTGAATTTAAAAATAGTATATTTGCTATTTCAGATTAGTTGAAGGTTTTACGAGCAGCATTTCCGCAAAACCAAGCAGCTTCTGATACACAGGTTACTAACAATTTCTTTAAAGTCTAGAATACTGTATTCCCAATTTAGGTCTTCCGAAATGTCAATCAACCAGCGAAGGGGATAGCACTGCAAATTCCATCACTTCTCGGCTAACTTCAGCTCTATGGAAGAAACCATCCCACTTCTAGCAACAGCTTGCCTTTCTACAGGTTTTTCCTCAATTTGAGGATGGAATTCCCTTTTGCTAAGAGGAAGAGCCTCATGACAGTGTACTGGAAATATCTACAGCAGACAGATTGGTATTAATGGGAAGACAAGGATATGTTTATGTAGGCAGGGGAACCACAACTCTATTTTTAAATACAGACTTAATTCATTTAAATAAGGATACCTGGAACTTCACAGTAAGCAGACTGCTGAATCAGGTGATAAGACTGTTATTTTTAAGTCTTGGAAAAGCTTAAATAAGGAAAAAAAGACATAATTAATGAAACATTGTGGTTTGCTCTCTGCCAATATTATAAAGAAAATAATAACATATTTTTGCAAGAACACCTCAAACCCACAAACCCACTCATGACCCACTAACCTTCAAGAAAGGAGTCTTTCCCAAAACAGCCACTTAGGTTAAATGGAAGGAAATTATGAAACTGAATCACAAAGCTGTAGGGCTTGTGTTCAGATTAAAAAGAAAAACAATAGGAACCAATCACCCACTCTTTATCTTCCTGGCTGCTTTTTTGTGTTTTTTAAGAAACTAAGTAGGCAAAATTACACTTTTCTATTAATGAGCATGTGTTGACTCTTGTGAAGAGAATAGTGACAACTTCCCCACAGCTGTCCATATTAGCTAACTTCAATTTATTGCATAGGCTCAAACATCCTGAATGACCAACTGAATGTTCAATGAAAACATTTAATCTGAAAATATTTTTAAAAAGGTTAAGCTTTCAAGACTTTTTAATTCTTAGGTGAGTGAATATTGGTAAGAAATAAGCATTCTTCCCTTTTCTAATTTATTGTCTACAAAATGCATTTTTGTGGTCTGCGAGAATCACCATAGCCAGCTACATATAGAAAGCAAAGTTTATTTCATTAAAGCCACCCACAGTGTTGGGTTGTACCTGAGTATGAGCACCTACTTATCTACACCTCCAGCTGTGAACAGCACTGCATATGATAAAAAAGACACCTAGAGATATCAGTGTTTAACTTCACTTATTAATTTGTGCAGAGAGAGAAAAAAATGAGGAGTTTTTCATAAGTCCCTTTCAAAGACCTTTGCTGGCTGTGACAAAGTTTTCTGTTTGTTTCATAGAATCATTGCATCATTTCAGTTGGAACAGACCCTCATGATCATCAAGTCCAACCATAACCTCACTCTAGCACTCACCCATGTCCCTAAAAACCTCGTCTAAACACCTTCTAAACCCCTCCAGGGATGGTGACTCCAACACTGCCCTGGGCAGCCTGTTCCAGAGCCTGACAACCCTTTCCGTGAAGAATTTTTTCCTAATATCCAATCTAAACCTCCCCTGGTGCAACTTGAGGCCATGTCGTCCTGCCCTATCACTTGCTACTTGAGAGCAGAGACCAACACCCTCCACGCTACAACCTCCCTTCAGGTAGTTGTAGAGAGCAATAAGGTCTCCCCTCAGCCTCCTTTTCTCCAGGCTGAACAGCCCCAGCTCCCTCAGCCGCTCCTCATCACACTTGTGCTCCATCCCCTCACCAGCTTCATCCCCTCTGCACTCTCTCTAGTACCTCAATGTTTCCCTGCAGATACCACAAATAAAGAACAACCACAACAAAACAGCCACCAGAGTTTGACTTGCCTTTTGCAAGCAAAATGGCAGAATTAGTTATTTCTAGAAGAATACCGGTTTGTTCTCAAGGAACGCAAAGCCGTCCCTTCACGGAGTGAAATTCTCCTTCAGGGGAGGCCACAGCAGGGGCTGGTGCCCCATGTTGGGTTCCACTTGCAGAGTCCTCTGCTGCCACCAGCTCTCTGACCACTTACCCTCCAAACATGAAAAACAATCCACATCAACCCCATGAAAAGAGCATTTAGCACCAATACACCTGTTTTCACAGGCACTGGAGCTGTCGCAGAAAGCTCAGAAGAGCAGCTCCCCCAGCAGTTAAGTCAGCGAAGGACAACGGTGGTGAGAGATGAGAAGAAGAAGAGGACACCTGGGTGAGCAGTGCAGTCACAGGCAGCCTGCAACGCTGGAAAGAGAGGTCACAAAATAAAACTGTACATGGTAAAATGCAATGAATAATTTATTAAAATATTAAATAATATGCTCATTTCTGCATGCAGACGCACACTTATTCACACTTCATAAACTCCTGGCTGAACATCAGAAAGAATTTCCTATGTGCATTTAATTAGATTCTGAATATTTTTTCATATACATTTGGAACATTTCCAAAATAATAGCATTACGAGTAAACACATATATGCCATTTTGGATGTTTTTGTAAACACAATGTTCATCTTACCTTTTCTGCGTCGTGGGCCTTGTCATGGTCCACTGGCCTAAGAATTTCTGGCAGGGAGCCATATCGTTCATTTTTATTGCAACTTGTGCAGCTCATTATAACGATAAAAGCCATCGAAGCTGAGGGCTTTCATCCATCCATAACCCTATGTATTTTTTTAAGCCAGAGGCTAAACCCTATGCTGAGATTTTGATAGATCTTCAGGATCTGTACTCTGTCCCTTAGAAACAGCTTTTTAATTAACTTATTTATTTATTGATGAGCGTAGATGATAGGAAGGAAGCCAGGGTAATAAGGAAAGCATATGTTCCCAGCCCATTAACCTCTGCTATTCAATAATGCACCAAAAGCCCTTCCCTTTAACTTTCATTTTTTCTCTCTCTAGATAGTAAGGCAACACGCTTTACATTCAGCATGGAGGAGAAATAACCACTCTTGCCAGTGACATTCCTGCAGAAAATGAACCCTAGATCAATAGATTTGTGTATTTACAGACATCTGCCACAGACGATGAATCCTCCAGTAGATTAAACTCAGAAGAAATGACAAATAGTTCCTGGCATGCTGCTGGAAATTGGCTACATTGTCATTTCCCATGAAAGAATACAGGCTTCTAACAGTCTTTAACCTCGTTGGACCGAAAAACCCACCAAGCTATACTGTTCACCAAAACTGGACTTGTCAACCTTTTTGTGAATTCGCTTAATATTGTTTTACTGGCGCTGCTGCTCTTCACATACTGCTTTAAATAATGCTAGGGAGAAGGATAGTGTAAAAAAAATACTTACAAAAAGATAATTGCAAACATTGCAAAGAAACCTGTTAAAGATACGACATGCATTGGCATTTAATGACAGCTTAACATGCTTTGAAGTCAGCTGACAAGTTGAATATCACAGATAAAATCCCGACCTGCTATGGATTCAGGTTAGTGTGTTCAAGAAAAGGGTACTGCAATAGACACAGTTGCTCTGTCCCAAATGCAACATGCTCATCTCAACACTCTGTCAAGCTAATAAATTTTGCTCAGCAAGGCTCAATAGCTCTGGTTTAACTAAAATGCTTTCATTTCCAGGACTAACACATCAACTGCACACGTTTAACTAAATCAGTTATCAAAATAAATTCATATCCAGTAACTACAGATAGCGTCCCTTTAAGCTAATTGTTTAAGTGAAATCACAGCAAGGTCATGATTCCCTTTTGAAGCAAACCACGTGCTTTTCAGGCAACATTCAGGCATCTCACAACCCTTCATGCCCGCGTACACCTTACCTAAGCATTTTGCTGAGATAAGACAATTGACGGGTTTACGCTGATGCCACTTCTTGCCAGAAAAGGCCGGTCCGGCACTCGCTGCCAAGGCCAGCAGTCAGCTACAGCTCCCTTCTCCCGGCTTCGGACGGGAAGCAGTGGCTGCGGTGAATGCAAATAGAGCTAATAATAATTACTAGAAGCAGCAACTGGGTACTAGTCACACATTCGAAATGTTTCTCAAGTTTCCTCACGACGACACATTAAAGCCTTAGAGCATTTCAAGCTGTTGGATTTGGCGCTGGGTCAGACCCCATATAATTGCCAACTGCCCACCAGAGTGGTATAATTTTGGGAAAAAATGGGAGTATGACTCAGGCAATTTGAATTATAACTCAACTTTAATCACCTTTAGTGGTATTTCCAAAGAACTATCTTTCAAATTAAACACTTCTCCCCACCGCAGACAATACACCCCCAACCCCAATTTAACCTGCCTGAGAAAAGTCACGTGCAGTACTCTTTTTGAGAATGATATTAATAAAAAGATTCTTCTTCTACAATAATAACTCTCAGTCTTTATCATAGAATGGTTTGGGCTGGAAGGGACCTTAAAGATCATCTCGTTCCAGCCCCCTTGCCATGGGCAGGGACACTTCCACTAGATCAGGTTGCTCAAAGCCCCATCCAAGCTGGCCTGGAACACTCCCAGGGATGGGGCATCCACAGCTCCTCTGGGCAGCCTGTTCCAGTGCCTCACCAGCCTTACGGTGAACAATTTCTTCTTTATATCCAATTTAAATGTCCCCTTTTCAGTTTGAAGCCATCACTGCTTGTCCTATCACTACACGCCCTTGTAAAACGTCCCTCTTCAGGTTTCTTGTAGGTCCCCTTTGGGTATGGGAAGGCTGCTATGAGGTGTCCCTGGAGTCTTCTCCAGGCTGAACAACCCCAACTCAGACTGTCCTCACAGGAGAGATGCTCCAGCCCTCTGATCATCTCGGGGGCTTCCTCTGGTCTCAAGCCAACTTTAAATTACAGCCTTACCAATTACACTGCCAGAGGTACCCCTCAGCCTCTTAACATCACTGAACAATCCCTGCAGGCTTCAGTCAGCAGCCAGACCCAGCCACATTAAACATCGCCCTGCTTTGTCACGCAGGATTGCTCTGCAGACAGGATGAGCAGCGAGTCACCCAGGGAACCCAAATCGTGCTCCCTGAAGCATTGGCAGGCAGGTTGTGGTGCCTCCCATCACTCAGGACGCTCTTCTGGAAACCTATAGCCTCCAGCTATCAAGACAAAAGAAATTGTTCACTGGGAAAGACTGCGTTTACAAAGCCGTATTTATAAATATTTTCATTAATTAACGCAATTCAACAGTCTGTCACCTTACAGGGATACAAAGCATAAGAAATACTTTTAAGGATCCATTTGTGAAGGTTCACGTTTAAGAGAGACTTTTATGCTTCAGAGAGTGTAAAAATTTCTGTGTTGAAGACGACCTGATTAGCTGATAAGTCACACATAAGCAGGGAGAGGCAACAAACCTCCTTTTCTTCCACTTCAAACCAGTGCCACCACATGTTCTTAACTGTGTCACGGCTGGGATTCATAGATACAGAAGATATATGATCATTAATACAAAAGATTTCGCTCAGATTTCAGTTTGGAAGACATTGAGGAGAAGCCCTAAATGTTATATTATGTTCTCAGATTCTATGCATTAATTTAAAAACAAAGATATCTGATCCCTGTCTATTGTACTCCTAAGACAGTAACTAGAATTGCAGCTTTTCAGCCGGCAGCGCTCAACAAAAGCCAGATAATTGTGTGACTAAATGAAAAACCAAGAGCATCCCAAATGGACTAGAGGCAGTAACCTATGCAGGGAACGGGCATTTGCACAATAGCGAGGTGTGTACGCCACACCCAGATGTGCATTTACTGCATTACATGGTTCCATAACAGTTCCTTATAAAGTGATAATTAACAGTGTCCTACAGTAAGTGAGATGGTACATGCTGGTACCACAAAAGAACGATGGCATGCAAGCAAAGTGACAAATACGGAGCTGCTCCTGCACGCACACGCCTTCTAGAGGGGCAATTGGAGGGCACGGGGAGCAGGGAAAGAGCAGAAAATGTTAAAAAATCAGAAGTAACTTTCCAAAAATGGCATGGCCATTAAAAAAAAATATATACATTTGTTTATCATACATACTTATGGAAAATATAAGGGGCTCCGATTCACATGGTTTCCTATGCAGCCGTGAAAGCTGGAAATGGACTTTAAAGTTTCAGGAAAGCTGAGACTCTCATGCCCACGCAAAAACTTGGAATACCATTAATTACAAAGGCAATGAAAGCTGTCAACACTGAATCTGATGCAGTGACTTGAACACGGAAACATTTATACGCAAAAAATAAGTAAAATTACAAGTGTGGATTTCACTTAGAGAAAACCTACCTCAAGCAAAGGTGTTTTATATCCTTTAATATTTTAGATTAAGAGGAAGAAAAGACGAATACATGCTGAGGGGTGCCTGCTGTTCTGCAGGCTGGAGGAAGCGATGGGGAGTTGGGACCATTCACGTGCCACGTGGTGTCAAGAGGGAACGTGACAGTCAATGGCTCTATTCAGCAGCCGGCATTAATTCTGAACTAATATAAACGAGGAATTCAAAGGAGAAACGATGGCGGAAGTTCGTAGATCTATGTTTTCTCAAAGTCAAAAACTAAAAAAAAAAAAGGCAAAAGACCCACTGTTTTCTTAGCAAAAGACTATTTTTCTCAGAATCAACTGCCTTTCTCAGGAAAACTAAGCACCTTATAACTGTTTTACAAAAAGCCTGCTCAAATAAAGCAGGAACCTGAAAACTAAGCTACAACTTGGATAGGTCAAATAAAATATTTGCCAACTGTAACTATGGAGGTGGCTAAACTGCAAAAGAATATCTTCAATATGCTGCTGAATTAGTGAACTATGGGGAAATGTGGTATTGACGGACGACTGTGCTCTTACTGGGACATCATTGGATCTAATGGTGACCGCAACTAATTTCATTCACTATTTTTGACTCCAAGAAAACTGTTGATTGCCACTGGTTCCAGGAACGTCTCACTTATTTTAAAAGAACAACAGCGACCTTGCCCTGAGGGGAAAAAAAAAACCAAACAAGTTATGAAATTCAAGCAGCAACCAGAAAACACCCCATACGCTCAGCTTGTAATACGTTGTTTTCCAAATAACTAGAGCTCTATTAATGAAGCATCAGCTAATAAATCAGTGCTCTAAAAAGCAGCATTTTCAGGGGAGGCTCAGATTTTAATCGACACGTCAGTCAGCGCGGGATGAGCAGCAGCAGAGCTCCCGCCCAGGTGCGTCCCAGCGCTCCCGTGTTTACTTAAAACACGCACTAGAAAAACCGGCAGCATCCTGGCGCGAAGGCTATTGTGACACGCCCCTGATTATCCCTTAATTACTTTAATTTTAGAGCACTATTAAGTGCAGTGCAACTATACGGCAGGGTATTTGCCAAGCTCATTTAATTAATCGACTGGTTTATAATTTCGCATCACCTGCTAGTTAACAGAGTGATTAATAGCGATAACTTCAGTATGTGAGCAGTTTAGGTCTTGAACCCGCGTTTTTTAAACCAGTGGAAGATTTTTATTACCTTTAGTACGGGCAGGAACATTAGAGACTAAACGCCCTTTCCTCCTAGATAATTTTTCCATCACCCTCCTGCTCTCCCCAAGAGAGGCAGTAAAAAAATTACGTACCAACTTCAATTGCAATGATCTTTTTTTAATTATTATTTTCCTAACTTTAGTCTTTCGCAACTCACTGCCACCATTGTTAAGCCATTGCGCAATGCAGTTTAAAATGTACCAGCGGCCTTGCCTCCACATCAGTAAGTTTATTAATTTAGCATCACCGTACTCGGTTACCACCGGGTGAGCCCAGGCAGTGGGCCTGCACCACCCCATGCTCCGGGGACCCCGTTTTGCAGAGTGTCAAATCCTTTCTGCTCCCACAGACACCCACCTACTTCCGCTCTGCCGGCTCTCACTGCCTACCGAGGCTTGGAGAAACGGGACGTTTTAGAAACAAACCAGGAATATAACAAAACTATGCACGTAAGTAAAGGCTGCAAGATTAGGCTCTCAGATTGCGCGTGTATCAACAAGCACGCAGGTGTCACTACCCTTGAGAATATGAGTTTTGCACTATGTTACAAAACAGTTTGTATTATACCTTCATTTTCAGATGCTTATCAGACAGGACTGTCAATACGTCTTATTCCAGTTCTTTGCAAAGCCTGTGAGAGGTGTTCTTAAGCATGAAATTACTTCTGATTAAAAAGAGAAAAGTATACAATTTACAGGAAAGGTGTGTAGAAATGAGCTTAAAATACAGTTTGAAATAAAAAAGAAGCTTTTCTAGCCTGAATTGTTGATGACTAAGTTATTACTAAGCTTCCACACATTTTAGCGTACAAGTTACATCACGATGTTTCAAGACTTTTTTTATAGTTACTAACTTGTGATTTAACCCTGTTGTCTTGCTATGTTTACGTTATTAGTATAATTACAGCTGATATAAAATGCTAATAACATCATAAGCCTCATAGAGACTTACTCTGAGCTCTAGTACACATTCAGTGCAAATATAAGCCACAGACAACCTAAAACTGAAAAGCAGAAAACATTTTCTTTGTCAGAATCACACCCACAGACTCAAACTAATGTGGCATGTGAACAAATGACAATGGAGGACACGAAACATAAGTTTTTACTCAGTTGTTCTAGCATGAATGAATTCTAAGATGTGATTTATATAGCATCATTTATTTTCATTCCAGTATCTGTGGTATCCTCTAATGTTTTGCCGTTTATGTAGATTTTTCCAGCAGCACAGAAAATGTTTTCTTTCATGAATATGAACGAAAACATGAAGTACATTTGCCACGGTTATGTCTGCAAAAAATGGTACGGGCATTAACAAATAGCTAGGTTTTTCATGCATATATATTTTGTTCTAGTAATAGACTATATGTTTAAGAACATTACTGTGGAAGTTTCTTTCTCTTTCTTTTGAATTAGGTCTCTTGATCGAAGTATTTTCAGATAAGAAAACGACTCATCCTTTGCTCTTTTAAAATTCCAGTGAGCATAACTTAAAACAACTACTGACCTGTAAAAGAAGTTATCCGCATGTTTTTATCTTGTATCTTCACGTTGACAGTAAACATGCTGTTACCGCGATCATTTGCAGGTACACTCCAACAAGAACAAAGCATGGGGATTCCCAGGACAGATAGAGGGAGCTGTATCTCCAGTTTTTCTCTTTAAAGAGACAGCTAGAAACAAGGTGTCAAGTTCAAACTTGCAAACATAAAAGTAAATTTTTAAAAAACCTCCAGCTTGTTTTCGACTATTACAACCAAATTAGGCTTTAAAAGCATCAGGAAAAACACAATTTGCCTAAAGATCAAGGTATAGTGGAAAAAGTTTTATTTTTTTTATAAACATAGCTACGTCAGTCCGGTAAGACATTTAGGCAACTGGTAACTTGCTCTCTTTTTTTAGCTCAGATTTCCCATGAACAAGTATTTGCCCCTTTTCCGGCCCTAATGATGTAATAGCAATATTGAAAAACATGGCATGTCATCAGTAAAATGTGTCAAAAAGAAAAGTATTAAATAGCATTAATCGTAATACAGTTGGATGGGCAGGTATGCCAGTATTCTGAGAAAGAAAAGCCCTTTGCTCTCATTCACCCTGGGACAAGCTTACAGGGGATTCAGAAAGGTGAACACAATTCTAACAGCAAAGGAGACAGAGGGAAAAACAGACAGAGCTGGATTTAGAAGCACATACACATTCCCACTGTTACCTTGGACTATGCACTAGAAACCATGCTCTGCATCCATGTAGAGCCTGAGCTCTCTCATCGCTTCTGCTTATCCCCAAATGGGGAAAATCAGTCAAGGAACGGAAAAAGTACCACAATACTGCATATATGAAATTTGGTTAAAATTGGCTGTCAACTTCATAAATTACATTTTTTCTGAGATGTTCACCTTTGCTGCTTGTTTCTTATTTTTTAATTAAACATATTTTTCTATTCTATCTCCTACAGGGGCTGGGAGAAGGGGAAGGGCAGAAGTTGTTCTACATTCATTTTAATTACTTGCAAGATTCACTGTAGCACTGCAGTCTTAATTAATCCACAAAATCCTGCTTTAATTCCAGTATACCTCAAGTGTAAAAAGCCCTCCACAGTCGATTACACTCCTGAAAGATTATAAACATGGTTGCGTATTGTTCTAAGTTAGAGATTAGGTTTAGGCAACTGTTATATGAAAAATAAATGTATGGATATAACAATTGACTCCCATACTCCAGTGAACAGTGTTTGTCATCTTGGTGTAAGTGGTCCCAGTCCTACTGAAGGACCCTTCCCGCAGAGATTTTGGGGCACAAGAAAAGCAGATCCGACCCCTTTATTACTCTTGCTAGAGGTAACGATGTTAAGTAAGAAGGGCAACAACAAATTGGCTTACGAGCTCATTATTTCTCAGTTTATCCAAATTCCTCTCATTTTTCACCAGTGCTTTCCTACAGTAATACTCCAAACAATGAGTCAAGACTGATAGGCGAGTTATTTTAAAATTTAAATTAATTGAACAAAATCACCACCAGCCTGCATCTAATCCTGCTTGTTGCAATCAGCCCAGCCCTGCACGTCCCCTCTCCCCAGGGCGCACCCCTCACTCTGTCCTGCTCCGTCACCCAGGGGATAAACTCCCCCCTTAATATCACGGCTCCACCAATACACAGAGTAATACTAGAGCAATTACGTGAATAGTAATAATCATAGAAATGCTATTCTAGGAAGCAGCATGCAAGAAGTCTACGATTCTTGCTACTAGAAGAGAGCTGCTTGCTAATAGCGTTGACTGAAGTTGGTTATTTTCCCCATTCGTACAACATTAGGAACCCTCTCCTTCCATCCATCAAATACCTCAATACATCTGTACAAAAGCTGACATTTCAGACTGGGATTTTTCCAAGTCAACTGGCAATCTCAGCAGCTCTGACCACACAAATCTACTGAGAAATTACTCAACTGCAATAGTTTTTTAAAAAATCCCCAAATGAAGAAAGATATATTAATTCCTTATATTACTTGAAAATAGTATGGTTAAGCCTTTACATTTTGAAACAATGAAATTGATTCTTTTTCTTTAGGAAGCAATACAGAGGTAATAATCATTGGCAGGCCCTTGTGGGCTATAAATGCAGATCCTTGTGCTTATACTTTAAAATGGTATTTTTTACAAGTACTGTATTTTTACTATAAACCTTATTTACATGATAACTGTGTCTATCTTTCAAATAATTATTCTATGCAAATCCCTTCACCAAGTAGGTACTTTTGACAGCATATCAACCCTTTATGTTCACTTGGATTAACTAAATAATATTTTCTAGTAATTTCAATAAAAAGTACACTTACAATGCGTATGAAGTCTCACACCGGTTTTTATCCTTTATAAAATTTTTCGACAGCCTTCTAAGCGCTCACATGAAATGATATCCGCTTTAGCAATACGCTCTGCATGCACGCAGTGTCTGGCAACACTGTCATCTCTCCACAGCTACCTTTTGATATTCTCTATAAATATTGCACATATTGGATATTTCTATTCTTCCCATTGTGTACAGCACCACGGTATTGCCATACTCCTTGTAAACACGGTCTGCAGTCTTTTTTTCTTTGTTGATAGATAATTGTGCATTAGGCTGTATTAAAATGTACATTGCTCAGGTTGAATGGTAAGTTTCTAGAAATTATATAAAATTTCTATCTTGACAGAATATTTGGTTTTCAGTGAGGCTACTCGTCCACCAGATACCATCTCCTTCATAAATACCATTTTTGATTATGGTAAAAAGATGTTTAGCTTTACTAATGTGTCATGTAGTATGATGTTATGAAAATTTAAGATATCCTATGTAGACACATGTCCTGAAAAGAACATAAAGATCTAATAGCCTTCACACACTATAACTTCAGCTACTAGAGGAATTCGAAATGCTTAAAGATACAAGAATACTTTGAACAAATATAACCAGTTGTTTTTCTGGGATAAACCAGAAAATTATTTTGTCAGGCAAGCAGAGGTTAAAACTCCAGGTCTCTTACTTTCCTTAACTGAGCGATTGTATTTACAAAAACTGATATACAGCAGTTCAACTATCCCAAGAAACTGTGCCTTTAAAATTAGATGCAAGAAGCGTGGATTTTTAAACATCATTTTAAGCATAAGGAATTTTAATGTTTTCATGTAATTTCTGCACTACAACACTTCTAAGCCAATGTTGGAGGTACAATTATTCCAGTTTTCAACTGGAGTACATCTCACTACGGAATCCTTGCTAAAAATAACATTACCTATTTATATTTAATGTTTGGATGAAAAAATGTCTATTTAAGGTACAGTCTGTTTTCTCTAAGATGTCAACAGTAAGTAATATTATTTGAAGCGGAATGTTGTATTTAATATTTAATAGCATGTGTAATGAAACTAGTGGAAAAAATATTGAAATTTCAGAAAAATATGAAATGCCATTCATCATTTGACTGTTACTTCAGATTAGTCATGCATGTCGTCATGTCCATACCTAAAAATACATTACCCGATGCAATTCCTCTACCTAGGAATTAAACAATACTCAGATATTTCAACATATTGTATACTATAGACAGTGAACCTAGTTTTCAACTTGTTTGTGTCAATATGACCCAAAAAGCCCCCATGATGTAATCATTTACCTGAACATAAAGAGGATGCTTGATGAAAATCAAGTCGGGAACGATGCAGCCAGTTCTCTTTCAGAAGCTCGTGTAGTAATCATTTAGTTCAGAGTCAAAACTTGCATTTTTTACTCTACCAGCCAAGTTTCAGGTTCATCAAAAATGAAATCCTACTACCAATTTCATTATCCAAATATCTTTTTCTTGAAGAGATGAGTCAGATGTCAAAGAAGTTGAAACTTACACTAGTTTCTTGTAATTTTTAGTATATGAAGACAGCAAAGCAACAGTCTTTTAAGATAAAATATAAAGCCAAAGCTAAATCCAACTCATATTAACTTACTAAAAAATAAATTGTTACATGTTTTACTACCTACTATAGTATCCAAACACGAAACTGGTGTTAGTGTGCCCTTTTATAAAATGATTCAATACTTACCTAAGTAGCACCTGTTAATAAATGATCACCAGCAAAGGAGAACACTTCATAAGACCCCCAATACTCTTTTTTTGATGGCATAGTTGTAACTTCATCAACACATAAAATTGTACTGGATCAATGCACAGAAGTTACGGTCACAGGAAGAAATCCCAATGATCAAGTACAAACCTGACTGTGTGCTTTTAGCATCCAAGTGCAAACACTGGCCATTTAAGTATCTTTTTTCTCCAAGTTACATTTATTATTTAGAATCCCTAAACATAAAATAACCAAGTGATCACTCAAAGGTAAATATTTACTTATTTTTTTTTAAAAAGATAGTAGTTAATTTAAAAGTTCCTGGGTAGAACATCAGATTCTGATATCAATTTATCTAAGAACTAGCTCCTGTCCCGCTGACACTCATGTAACAAGTAAATTGAGATACAGAGGCTTGTATACCACCAGTTCTTAGGTCAGTTTAAACTTACTCTAGACTAAACCAGGCATCCGACTTAGGTGTGTGAAATCCAATCCCATAAACGTGTCTTTCTCCATCAGCTACTGAATTCAGACTGTTAATGCCAGGGTTTTTAATTTAATCTAAAGGAAAAAATGTTAATACATCAAACCTGTAATTTTTATAAACTTTGGTTTTGATGTCTTCTTTATATAATTAGCGACACCCACATTTATTTTACCTTTTTATGCTCTCCGCTACATCCTAATGAAAAAGAAGCACAAAGGTAAGAAACAAATGTTTTCTAATAGCCTTCATTTAATTTTCTGGTTTATATTAGCTGTACAGACAGCCTTCTAGAAAACAAACATTTAATGAAATTATACGATTACATAATCATATCTTTTGTTTTAGATTTTAATAGCAGCTCTTAGCTTGGCCGACCTTCCTCTTGGGTTTGTTTGAATATCCTTGGCCTGGGGTGTGAGAACTTTTTTCTGCATAAAAATCCACCTCGAGTTGGATTTTCCATGGGGAAATTCTTGTGCATCTTCTTCTTTGGAGCAATTTTTCAGAGCCTGTCTTATCTTCTGCCTTGAGCCAAGATTGTGTTTTTCTGTCATGTCTATTCCATGAAGAAAACGTTTGATAATACGATCTTCTAATGAATGAAAGGAGAGGGCTACAAGGCGACCTCCAGGTTTTAGAAACTTCTCCGCCGTCTTCAGCCCTATAAAGAGCTCGTGGAGCTCATCGTTTACAAATATTCGCAGGCCTTGAAAAGTTTTGGTCGCAACATGCGCAGGTCTCTGAAGCAAGTCTTTCCGTGCATACAGTGCTGATGCTGGAAAAGCACCTATCATAAATTTTAAAAGGTGTATGTTAATATCTCATTATTTCTGCATTGCTCCCCTGACATTAATCCGCTCATGCATAATGACTTTAAAGGAAAGCATATTTACAACTGAACCTGGAATGGTGACCTTCATTCTTCATTATACATCTTTATTTTCTGCTTTGAATTTGCATTTCTAAAAGTAAACCCTATGAAACTGATCTGGCTTGCGCTTGGGTGTTGTTTGTGGTTTGTTGGGTTTTTTTTTTTCCACCTAGATTCTTTCATAGAAATTCCTTCCTCAAATGCTTCACAAAATTAAAATACAGAATGACGGCTGAAACCAAAATAGGGGAAAAAGCAAGACAGGCTAGATAAGTCCTACACCCTACAGCTCAATGTAATCAGTGTCAGGTTCAGCATTTGTGGTGGTTTGTTTATGCTTTTGAGGCAAAAGGAACAATTTAACATATGATGGATACACAATTTTAACTGTTTCTAAGTAATTATGCATTTCTTGAAAGGAGACATGAGACAAAGACAATGTCTACCTGGTGATAAGTATCTTCCAAAGAATTACTTAAAGCTTAAAAGAGGCATCTTTGGGGATAAAAATTGTTGACGACCACCCTGTGCTTCTTCAAATGCTCCAAAAATACCTTGAGAAATTTAGAAAATGCAGCAGACTTGCTTTTTCACGTGTCTATACAGCAGAACGTGACAAGTTATGAGACTGTTGGATTAAAAAAAAAAATTACCAAAAGAAATAATTTTGATTAAGGTGCACAGAAGTCCTCCTCCAAAATTCTTGAGAGTTACACAAGTGTCCGTAGAAACTGAAATTTTGTTAGAAACTTCAATATATCATGATTTAATGTATTTTAAGCTTGAATCTTCATTATCTGAGTACAAAGCAAAAAGATAGATAAGACAGATTTGATGGATCAAAGGGACTAAAGTGCAAGAGTCCTACAAGATCTGTGAAACCTGAGTAAACTTATAATCTATTATGTAAGTGAGCACAGGAGTCTGGTGAAGATAAATTGAATGAATAATGCTAGTGCATAACTGGAAAGAATTATTTTTCCAAACACAAGGGGTCATTAGACATAAGCCAATACATCTGGTATGTATGTATTAAAATGCTTTAATTCCATGCCAGTGCTAAACTACACCATAGTAAAACAATGGCTTTAAGGTAAATGCAGTTCATAATCAAGTAATTGATATTCTGTGTAGCGGAGTAAAAGAAGGGAACATGGCACCTCAGAAACAAGTTGACTAAATTGACACTTAAACAGGTAAGTGAAGAAAAGTAATCTGGTACATTGGCACAAAATAATTTATCAGTGGAATTCCTGAGCCTTTTAAAGGTAAGATTTTACTTATGTCAAAAAACGCAAAGGTTCGACATCACAAATGCACAGTGATCATCAGCATTCAGCAAAGGGAGAGGCCAATAGTGAGATTGAAAAATTCTATCATTGTTAACAAAATTATTATCACGTATGTAATGTATCTCAGCTTTCCTAACTACACTCCCCAACACCTCGGACTCGGTGCCAACAGTGCCTGAACTAACTGAAGAGACCCAGCGTAGCTGTGGCTGTTTCCTATTCCTATAATCTGAATCCTTCAAGATCGAACGTGGCAAGAGGATCAACTTCTCCCAACACAAACTGCTGCACAGGGATTTGTGGCTTTTAAACTCTGTGCCACAAAACAGAGGAAAGAGATTTAACCTACAGGAACTAGGCTCCTCCATCACTTACAAATTCTAGCTGGTTTAATTTCTGTCTTTGAGAACACCATGTTCTTCCTACAAATCATAGAAAGAATATATGCCCTCATTGTAGGAGTCACAAATCCTGTCGTGATGAAAAAGCTAAACTAAAAGGAGAGCACAAAATCTCAGAAGATGTCCCAAGAAACCAACTGACACTGGCACAATATCTGTTCGCATATTTCTCTACTTACCTAGATTCTTTGAAAAAGGAAGGAATCCTTAAAACTGCCATTTGTGTGTGAAGAAAACTGTCTCAATGTGTAACGTAAAGGAAGCCTGTGCTCAGCAACATAAACAGTTTTCTTTAAATGGTCAACTAACAGCTACAAACACTAGTAGTATGCTCAGAACTCTTGCATAGTTATTAAATGAAACAGCAGGGTTTAAATTCAGCATGCAATGTATCCAGAAACACCAGAGGACATGCACGTTTCCATAGCATGCACTGTGACTAAACGTAGCTTTAGCTCTGTAAGACCTGTCTCAGGTTTCAGTCATAATGGCATTTTTCTTCAATTGAATTTGAAGTTGACACATCAATACCTGCGTATCTTTCTGATTAAATAACAAAAGTCATGGTCTTTTGAACTGGAAAATACTGCTTTTGTAAAAGATCTTATACAACACATCTCTCTCTTCTTCGGAGTCTACATTTAAAACCACCACAAACATACCTGACTCTTCCCTTCCCTCTTCCAAAACCAAGCCCACTGCTCACAATATTCACCTTACTGGAAAGAGTTGTAACTGGAATGAAAAACCACTATTCCCTTACAAAATATTAGCTACTAACAAACTGGGTTAGAAAACCCACTGCATTTTTTCAATTCTACCTGTATTGTTTTATTATGGGCTTCCTGCAGTACTTTCCTCCTGCCACTTGCTGGAAGATTTACAGCTGTGACTTGAAGAGCATCAGTTTTATACTTTCAGTTTGGGGCTCTTACTACCCAGAGCTGGTGTTCAACTCACAAAGCAGACTCAAAATTTTTAACTATCACATTTTAGCAGCCTAAATATTGCAGCCTCAAGTATTCTAGCAGCCTAAGTATTTTCTAAAAATACTCCTGGTTTTCTGGGGATGATCCATTTCTGATATTCTAAGAGTATTCCAGCTTCCAAAAGTATCACAGATAGAAATGAAGCCAACACACAAGAGCACAGCATGTAATTTAGGTACAAATCTGACTGTGTTTCTTGATTGGGACCAAACCATAAAAACAGAAGCCTAGAGTGAGATTCTTTGTTTAAATTTCCATGGTCAACCTGACTAGAGAGTTGTGGTGAACGGACCCAAATCCAGCTGGAGGCCGGTCACCAGTGGTGCTCCCCAGGGCTAAGTCTTGAGATTAGTTGTGCTTAATCTCTTTATCAGTGATCTGGATGAGGGGCTCGAGCGCACTTTTCTAAGTTTGCAGATGTCACCAAGTCGGGTGGCAGTGTTGATCTGCTGGAGTGTGAGATGGTCATATAGAGGGATCTGGACCAGCTGGATCGTTGGGCTGAGGCCAATTGTATGAGGTTCAACAAGGCCAAGTGCCAGGTCCTGCACTTGGGCCAAAACCACCCCAGGCAGCGCTACAGGCTCAGGGAAAAATGGCGGGAAAGTGCCTGGTGGAAAAGGACCTGGGGGTGTTGATTGACAGCGGCTGAAT